>CAIGQZ010032409.1:16063801-16076450 GCA_903798205.1 Danio tinwini
ATTTCTTTTGATCATTTTCTTTTGACCATTTGTTTGTTATTGCAAGATTTGCATTATGCTATTGACATTACAGTAGCTTATTTCTAACCTGTGGAAAGGCTGTCATCAACATCAGTGAAGATCTTTTTTTCTAGGGTTGTGACTACACTTACGCTTATGCTCAGTAGTCAAATGTTTGGTCTTAATCTGATAAAACAATAATGTGATTAAGGTGTTTACATGACTTGTTTTTTAAATGTTCCTTTTATGATCCAGTTTTACATGTTAAAGCACATAGATTGATTAATGCCATTGCATCACCAGGCTATCCATGTTTCCTCTGGAGTTTCATATAATTTTGGGTGTTTCATGTTTAATTTTTCGACTTTACCTGCAGTTTGGCAGTTTCACTTTTATTCAGGAACATTTCACTGCATACTTATGTGTGCCTTTGTACCCCTTGATGCTTCTTACGTCCTTGTCACAGCACTAGTGGCACCAAAATTAGGCCCCGAAATTCATATGCTGCTTCAGTCTGGTGCACTCTGGTTACATGGGTACGAACTACAACTGATTAAAACATAAAAAAATTGGTGAGTGACATTGTAAGTCAATCTATCAATCTATCTTTATGTTGCAGTGCTGTAATAATACCATCGTAATTGTAGAGTATTGAGTGTGAGATGAGACTCGCATATCAGGAACGTATGTATTTTATGTTGGCCACTCTTTGTATAACTCTGAGTTACTTTCTGGTTGGCCATCTGTTTGTTTCTATTGAGTCTTCTGTTTTTGTTCTTGCAGACTAGCTCAGTAAAAAGTAAAAAAAGAAATGCTCACGTGTTTAGCATTTTACCTTATCACAAACACAACAGTAATCTGGTAGTGTTTATGTTGCTTTGGCTTTTTGGGGGTTAATTATATTGTGATATCCTGATTGCAATAGAGAAATACTGGGAAATGTCTCTAAACGGATGGCATTTCATGCCGCTCAGCCTTATAATCCTTAAAATGTGAGCAAAATCACCTGTTTTTTCATCACTTTAGATATTACGCTAGAGAATCATTCAAATAGCTTTAAAGTGACATTTGTGAAGTAGCAATGATTTCTGCTGTTCTGACGTCAGCTGCAGATGTGTATGCATGGTGGAAGAAAGTAGTTCCTCATACAAAAAATTTTTAGACCCTCCGTGTTTGATTTTCTTTTTTTATATACACGATTATGCTGTCAAACTGTTTTATAAACACAACATTACACTCACAGCAGTGTGATATGGCTGTATATTGTCACAGGTGAGACATTAATGCCGAGTTCAGACTGCATGATTTTCAAAGTAGTCGTGTCACGGATGTCTTCACACTGCATGACTATCTGGGCTAGTGTTCTGTCGGCGCTGTGTTTACACTGTAGGATGGATCGGCGACAGGAGAGTTCATACTGCATGACTTCTCATCACAGACAACTTTGTCCAAACTACGTCTCACAGTCAAACAAACGTGAGAAGTGACATGGAAACAACGCGAGGTCACGTAATATATATAATGTAATATAGCTTTCATTATTAACTACATAATGGAAAAAGAAGGCTTTAGCTTTAGAAACTTGTGTTGCTCACCTGGCTTTTAAAGAGAATGAACAATCTCTCCTCAACTTTGTTTTACTTTTTTGACATGATTGTGATATTGATCAGATGACACGTCAAACAGACACAGTGCTCTTCCCAATTTTTACACTTGTTTTTCCTCCATTTCTTGGGTGCAAATCAACTGAAAATGATTTCAGCCTCCCGCTGGCCTGCAGGTAACCACGCTAGTGAATGCTGCTCTCTTATTGGCTGTAGGTGATCGCGGATGTTATTTTCAGTCAGAACACATTCACAAGGCATGATTTGCATTGCCGACAGCTCCAGATATTTAGCATGCCAAATATTTCACGGGCATCTGCGACTCATCAGCGATAATCTCATATAGTTCATACTGTGTGATTGTCACTCGGGTGCATGAGCATCGATTTGTCTGGGATTTCAGGCATTTGTCTGCGATTTCTCAAAACCTGTCGTCGAGTCAAAATCAGGGCTAAATTCATGCAGTCTGAACTCGGCATAAGGCAACGCACTGCAATGCACTGCAACGCACACCTCCCACCAGTGCCCATATACAGTACAGCCATATTGCACTGCTACTTATGTGATATTGCCTGTATATATGTGTATATGTGTATGTATGTATGTGTATATATGTCTACCATGTCTACTCTTCACATATATAAAAGTATAGCTAATATGTATAATAAATATATTTAAAATTTAAATATGAACTTGTGTGTCATATATGTAAACAACATATATTGCCATATATCTGATTTGTATGTGAGAATTTAAGAGTGTGTGGCTTCATTAGAGGTGGTGGGTTAAAGTTGGTGTGATTATCCAAAGAGTTATAGTAAGATATAATCTTGTCAGCCTACCTAGTGCAGCTAAAATGAGACACAGCGGTGAGTCTGTTCCTGATCTTGAGTTGATAATGACTTGCTGGCTATTTATTCTTAAATCTAGAGGATGGACTGCAGCCGTCGACTTGGTTATTATTTTTTTGGTACTCTTTGCTCTAAATCTGTCACCGTGGAGTGAGCATTTCATCAGCCTCATTCCACAATCCTTGCCTGCAGCCCTTCTACAAAGGCCAGAGGATTTTCAGACAAAACACCCAAGGCGTTTTGTCAATGTTTTGGCACCTGTATCAGCTCAATTACTTAGCGGCCTCATCCGTGCATGGGATTGGAATGTGCTCCATGGCAGATTCCCATTTTGCTCCTCATCACGGTGTAATTAGAGAGAGATGGCGAAGATTGAATTTGCTAGGCGCTTTGCGTGGCACCGTCTACAGATACCTCACTGGGGGGAACAGTATCTGGTAATTGAGAGGTGTGCTAGGAAAGAAGTGGAGGTTGAGGGAACAGCTGTATAGAGGTGTTAAGACTCATTTAATGTTGAGGGCTGACAGCGCTGAGGAAAGTAGGGACTGGAAATGGCAGCCTGCTACAACAGCTTTCTGCAATTAGAGGTGTTTTGGCTCATATGGCTTTTCTCTGTGGATGAGTCCCCTTTTGATATCTTCCCCTCTTAATGTTGACATTGGCAAAGATCTCAGTTTGCTCATAACAGCTTGGTGGCTTCTAGGTAAGTAGATTTAAACACCAAAATCCTAGACGATTGGAACATGAGCCGAGAAAAACATGTTGAACGGAATAGTTAATAGAAAATTATGTCTTACTGACATAATTTACTAATACTTAGTCATCAGTGGATTGATTGGTTGATTGATTAAAGAAGACCTAATATGCAAAAATCAGTTTTATAAGAATTTAAACACACTGTTTAAACTCACTGTGGGGCAACAGTCTTTGAATATAACCAGCTTTTAATGGTAAACATGCTTTACATTTGTTTTTTATAATCCTACTTGATGAAAACAGTCTGCAGAAACACTTTGATTGATGTTCTCGCTTTGCACGTGTCATCAGAGGGGGAAAGCCCCAACTATTAGTGATAATCTCTCCCTAAATCAGCATTGAACATTAGTGTCATTTTTATATCTGCCACAATGTTGACACATAGGCATTTGTAGCTCTGCCCTCTTTTGAAAAGTGAGCTGGGAGCAAAATCTCATTTGAATTTAGTGACACTCACCAAAATCCATCCGTCCATCCGTCTATCCGTCTGTCCGTCTGTTTGTCTGTATCTTTTGTCAGCCTGTCCATCCATCCATCCATCTTTTTTATCAATCATACAGTTGTCAACATTTGAAGTGGATCATTGTCTTTAATCAAAGTTGTTTAAAGATTGTTGAACAACACCTTGTCTGATCTTAGAACAAAATTCATTCATTCATTTTCCTTCAGCTTAGTCTCTATTTCAGAGGTCGTCACAGCAGATTGAACAGTCAACTATTCCAGCATATGTTTTACGTAGCGGATGTCCTTCTAGCCATAACACAGTATTGGGAAATTACTTTGTTTGTTTTGATAGTGATGTGTGCTAAATTCATTATTGAGTAATTGTATAAAATGGTGTTATCTGTTGGGATTAATGCCTAAAGTGGCCTTTCAACAGCAAACGACATTCAAACACAACTGTCGGAATACGCCCCCTTGTGGCAGTTGCACAAATCTTCAGTTTTGTTGTGCACCATAGGTGAACTGTTCTCGCAGTGTCCGAAATAAAGGTGTGAAAAAGCAGGCCTCTGTCTGTTCACCATGGTTGAATGAATGAATGAATGAATACTAGAAACTCATAGACCACTAAAAATCTTGGAGGAAATGTGGGGACAACATTAAAACAATATTATATATTACTCATTTATGAATAGAATTGTTTTTTTAATAAAGTTTTTTTTTTCCTGATTCAAAAAATAACAACAAACACTACTATTTCTCATCTCACGCGCATGGATCTGCTTAGACAACACTGGAATACATCACATCCGGTTGCATACGGTCTAGTTGCAGGAGTTCAAATATTTTAACGGACTTGCAGCTCAAATCCGATGCAAATTTTCAGCATACGGAGATGATTGGAACTCCATGCAGCTCCCGGACTACACTCCATTAAAAAATGAATGACTTCCGCTCTGCTGCTTGTTGTTTGTCATATGCAGTGGAAAGGCGGCTTAAAAAGTAGGACTGTGAAATTATTGAAATATCACAATCTACATAGTGGAATGGTTTGTGAATGATCAGTGATTTAACACAAAAGTTACAATGAATGGTTAAAAGTGAACAAGCAATCAAACCATGTTAAAATCACAGATTGCATAAAATATTTTAAAAAATCCTCACCATTGACTCACATTCAAGTGGTTATAAAAAAAATTATAAATAATATAAAGATATAATATAAAGATATTCTGACAAATATTGGAAAAAGCAGGAATCCTTAGAAGAAATTTAAAAAATGTTTATCGCCTTTTCCTGTATCAGTGCTGGGTTTAGACAGTGACTATGTAATTTTCATATAATTAAGCATTAAACTTTTAATTCCATTTTCTAAAAATGTCACCATAAGGATGTGTTTTACAGGAGCTTTAGATTCAAATGAATGCTATATCAGCAAATGAAATTAAATAAAACATTGTAAGTCCTGTATTTCATCAAAATGACTAAATGTGAAAATTATTGCCTTATACTCAGATTTGAAAAGTGCAGTCTTTCTCAGTGTAGAAAGTAGATAAGATTAGATGCATATTTAGATGTATCTGACATTTCATCATTAGAATACACCACATTTGCTTACAGACCTTCCACTGGGTTCTTATCTTATCAAGAAGCTCTAAAATGTGGGTGATAAGAGAATGTTACTTTTTTGATGTTATTTTTATTTTTTGCTTAACTTTTTTTTTTACAGAATTTCATCTGTGTTATACATTTTGCACACTGTTGAATATATATTTTAGTTTGTCTGCTTTAGCAGGCTCCCACAGCGTCTTTATACTGACAGTGGGCAGCATTGTTATGACAAACATAGCACTTGTTTTCTGCCTGCTGTGTGTATGTACTGTACTGTATATTTTGTTTTGCATGTATTTTGCAACTGAATGTTGATTGCGAGATTACACCTTTCAAAGAAAAATATTTCTGGTACCTCTGCTTTTTACTTTCTGCTTAAACAGACAGTGGTTAAACATAATCAAATTGAATAATGAAAAAAGTTAAAATTATTAAATTCCTTTATTCCAGAAATTTAGTATTAATTTACTATACTTTTTTAACAATTACAAAGACCAATTTCTCATTTTTTTGTTCACTTTTCCAAAACAATCTATGTGATTCTCATTACAAACTCTTACCTTGGCAAAGCAGCTAATTTCACATTCAAAATGCACAAAAAAAAAAAAAAAAAACAATTGTCAAATTAGCTTATTTTTCTATAACACAAGCAGTTGTTCATGCAATAAACACATTTTGTTACTTAGAGATCTTAAGTTTTTTTTATTATTATATAGCAAATGCTTTAATCCAAATTGACTTATGCTGCGTTCACACCAGACGCGGAAGGCGTGGATAAATCACGCTATTCGCGCATAAATAGACGCGTGAACATTTGCGTTTACTAACGTTAAACTCCGCTTCATTCGCTTGTCAAATTCACTTCTGAACAGACGCAGATTCACGTCATGGGCAGGGCTTCTGTCTGCCTGGTGACTGTAGCTTCGTTGCTAAATGGCTAACATGGATTTTATTAATAAAAAAACTGTGTTTATGTGCTTTATGAAGGCTGAAAAACAGCGTTGATTCGTTTGGAGCAGTGTCTAAGTCCGCTAGATCCTTTTAGAGGTGCACCCAGCTCTGTGAGCTCATAAACTCCTCCAGAAAATTTACCTGGATGATGGAAGCATTCAGCGGTGCTTCTGACTGAGCCGAGCCCTGTTTGATGAACTGTTGTCAGTGTCGGCTGGGGGATTTCCCTCGGGATACCAACAACAGATGCTATGTCACAATCATGCCCCCACAAGAACAAGCTCCTAATTTAACGCGACGCAAATGTCCGCAGAAGTTCAGATTTTTGAACTCAATCGATTCGCGTCATTCGCGCGTCAAACGCTCAATTCGCACGTTTTGCGCAATTTGCGTCATTCGCGCATATCACGCAGCAGGATGCCTAATCGGGCCTTAACATTGACTTAACATGTAAATCACTCGTGCTTGACGCTTCTTCCCATCTGGTGTGAACGCAGCATGAGAAATGAAAACAATAGAAGCAATCTGACCAACAAAAGAGGAACAATTTGATGTGCAACCCAGGCTCATTCTAAAAACTTACCTCTATACAAATTTCTGGAGACCGCAAAATTCGTCCTGGGAGGTACACTTTTTTTGCAGTTTTTGTTTTTGCGAATCCACGAGAGGCCGCTGTGTGCGCTTTTTGAGATCTGAAATTTATCTTGCGAGTGCCATTCGTGCCTGCTGTTCTCGTGTAAACCCACCAGAGGCCGCTGTTGACTGACTGACTGACTGACTAATCGACTGACCCACACTCCCCCTTCCCTAAACCCAATAAATTTTATCGATTGACCCGCCCACCCACTTCCCTCAACCCAACCAACAATTTTCAAAAGCAATTCAGAAAATGAAAAGCCCTCGTCTGATTTTTACCATGTTTTCAGATTTTACCACATTCTCACCCTGTTATTTACTTGTTTATTTTATGTTTTTGATTCTGTTTTTGTTTTACAAAGACAACTGTTCTTCACTGGACTCAAACCTTGTTGTTGGGGTCAACTCCTCTCTGCGTCTCAAGTCCACCGGCGTACAACAGGACAAACTGGTTACAGCGGGAAAGCTGGGAGGTAAGCGGTCAGCTGGTAAGCGCAAAAAGTAATGGCGTCATGCTGCCACATAGTGTTCATTTAAAAATTAAATGCAGCCATACGTACCTCTGGTTATATGGTTTGCATTCTCCAGACACATACTGTATATAGGGCTACTTTTTCAGAATTAGACTATGTTGGTGATGTGATAAGTCTTAGTTAATCAAACACACATTTTAGAAAGTATTTTTTTTACAATAGAGAAATATAGCATAAATAGAGTGTACTAGTAATAAGTCAAGTGTTGACCAAAAAAGAGAGATGAATATTTATGTCTTGAAAATGCCTAAAGCTAGATAGACATGTCAATCTGACAACAGGCAACAGCAAATGCAAAGGTTCATAAAAGTTATTGTTGTGCCTTGGATAGCACCAAAATGTGCTGTTCACTACAAGAATGCAAGGAGAATGCATTTGGAGAATAAAATATAATTTTGTTACTCTTTCACAATATTTATGTACAATTCCAAAAAATATTATACGCTCAGGAAATACAGAAAATCGACTGTAAAATTACAACAAAAAATATTTTTTGATTACAGGAAATTTCTGTAATTTAACATCCATTATTTTACTTTTTTGCCAGCTAGGGTGTTGGAAAAAAGTAGAATAGCAAATTATAATTTACCAAAATGTCCTGTAATTTTTTTTATTACAGTAAATTTCTGTAATTTACGTCCGTTATTTTACAGTAAATTTCCATAATTTAACTGGCTTTATTTTACTTTTTTTTCCCCCAGAATTTTTATTTACAATGTAATTATGAACTGTGCTGAGATATGAGCAGCTATTGCTGGATCAAGTTTGAATTTAATGTAGACTGTCATCAGCATAGCAGTTACAGGGATAGTTCAACCATTGTTTCTCACCATTATGCCATACTCACTGTTATATTGTCCTTCTGTTGAACACAAAACAAGATATTCTGATGAATATATTCTGAAGAACGCATTCATTCATTTTCTTTTCGACTTAGTCCCTTTATTAATCTGGGGTTGCCACAGCGGAATAAACCGCCAACTTATCCAGCATTTGTTTTCCGCAGCGGATGCCCTTCCAGCCGCAACCCATCTCTGGGAAACATCCATGCACACTCATTCACACACACACACACACACACACACACACACACACACACACACACACACACACACACACACACACACACACACACTACAGACAATTTAGCCTACTCAAGTCACCTGTACCACATGTCTTTGGACTGAGGGGAAAACCGGAGCACCCAGGGGAAACCCACTCGATCGCAGGGAGAACATGCAAACTCCACACAGAAACGCCAACTGACCCAGAAACTGTGTCAGTCAAGTTTTAAAGTTCAGTTTAATGTGGTTTAAGTTACTGAAAGTCCAAACACTGAAAAGCAAATCCATCGATGCGCAGCTTAACAAGTCTCAAACCAAGCAATCCAGTGGCAAGGTACAAACTTCACAAATTGAAGAAAGTGAAGGAAAAAAACATTGAGAGAAATCAGGCTCAGTTGGGCAAAACCATTTCTCCTTTGGCCAAACTTGTTGTACAGGGCTGCAGTCTAGGCACCAGAGACTGAAGAACGTTGGACGTCCATTGTGGAGAAACTGCAGGTGCAGGTGCATAAACTATCTCTTTAAAGGAAAAGCAAGATTTCTTAATGACAGATTCTAATGATGTGTAGATGGAGAAGAGAAGAGGTCCAAACACTGAGCCCTGAGGCACTCCGGTAGCAGTTGCAACATGAACACCTCACCCATCCAAAACATCTAGAAGAACCTGTAAAAGGTAAGTGCCATTTCTTAAGTAGCCTTTGTCTTGAGGGTATACTGGAGAATCTGTTGTTTAGCTGTTTCAAAAGCAGCGAAAGGGTCCAAAGAGATGACTTTACAACTCAGATTTTGATTATAATACAAGAATGACTCTTTCTCTTCTCTTTCTCTACTGTTTGGAATCAACTGCAATTTATGTTAAATAGTCTCTGTTTGTTTGCAAAATCTTTAGCGCTTGTGCAGTTCTTTAGCACGTCTCTTGGTGGTATTTTATTGATTTAGGTTTATGTAATACTGTATATTTCATTGTGGCATTATTGTAGAAAAAGCGTTGTTGTTATTATATTGATTTTAAGCTTAACTGTTAAAAAAGGTATGTTATCTTGCAGACTGACCATTGAAACAAAATTGAAAATAGTTCACAAATTGAATGAAATGCAAATAAAAATTAAATAAAAATAGCCAAGTAGCTACTGAATAAATAAATAAAAAAAGAAAATTAAATCCATTAACATTTGTTAGCGGTTTCGATTTAAACATTTAAAATAAAATAAATATGAATAAATAAATAAATAAATAAATAAGTAAATAAATATATATATTTTTTTTATAAATACACTGCAAAAAAGGTGACAACTTAAAATTTTAAGGCAACAAAACTTCAGGATATTTTTTAGTGTACTCAAATCGAGTCAAGTAACAGTAAAAAGTATGTATAGGGTTTTAAGTAGAGTTTTTTTATGTGATATATATGATGGCATTAAATGTATTTGTGTTGCCTGTTCTTTTTTTTTTTACTGTGATGTGTGTAATATGAATGCTGATTTGTTTGTGTGGTGAAGCCAAAGATAAATTTCCACTTGTGGAGAATAAAGAAAGTAAAATAATTGGGTTGAAAGTTTAGTCAACTCAAAGATGTCCTGAAATGTCTTGCCTTAATTTTTTGTCAACTTTTTACAATGAGGCATATGTAAATAATTGCATATATTTTTAATAAATTAAATATGTAAATAAATAATAAATATGTATTAATTTAAGTCATCCAAAATATTAAAATTAAAATCATAATAAAAATATTTTAATATTTTTAAATTATTTACACATCTACACTGTAAAAAAATAAAAATACAAAATTGACTCAACTTACAATTGTAAGGCAACAAACTTCAGGACATTTTTGAGTTTACTCAAATTTTATCGAGTCAAGTGCAGTAACTGGGTTGAAAGTTGAATCAACTCAAATTGTCAAAGTTTGTTGCCTTAATGTTAAGTTGAGTCAACTTTGTTATTTTTTACAGTAAATAAATACATATTTTATTATAAAAATGAATAAATATGTAAATAAATAAAATAATTAATTTAAGGGGGAAATTATCCAAGATAATATATATATAATTAATATATATATATATATATATTAACATTAAAATGACCGTTTTATCATCTTTGGCTACTATAGCAAATTCTGTCATCTAGTCTATAAAACAATCTATCAATTTGACCATAATAACACTTACTCTAAAACACTGCCATAAAAAGTCCCTATAGCAATGCCAGTGAACGCGCAGCGTTAATGATTATCATCACATACAGTAGATCTCACCAGGTTCAGCTGGGCATCTGGAGATTTAAACGAATTACTGTCAATGTTTTACTGAGCTGACATTTAATTAAAGAAAAGCCAGGGATTCGTAGTTCATTTTCCTCATGTCAGACAAAGTGATTTATGCACTCGGTGTTCACAAGACAGGTAGTGTTTTGCTTAAAACAACACTTGCAGACATTTTCAGCATGACTGTAAAATGATAATGAAATAGCAAACACGCTGTATCTCTAACAGTCTTTCCTGCTCCCTCTTCGTCTGTGCAAATTCGGAGGTTTTATCAGTGTAATACCAGCACTCACTAACCCGGTGTTTTAAACAGATTGCTCGCTTCTGTATGTTATGTTTGGTTGCACATCATGTCGTGTTATCAGTAAACAGCAAACAGAAACTGGCTTGCGCTGGAGATTACTCATTCTGCAGGTGCGTATACCAAATAATGCGATTACAAAACCAACTCTCAAGATGCCAAGCGACCACCAGAGGGCATCCCATCATTACCGTCATGAGGTTTTATCAATGTCAAATTAATTTCAGGCTTTAGAGGCATTGCAAACGCTACAGTTTGGAGGCTAAACTGCTACAATAAAATACAAAAGGTGTAGGGACAATATTTATTCAAAATTGCTAGATAATTATTGAAGGAATCACAAAATGACAAGTATTACGTTGAATTAAACAGACATAAATTGTGTCTGAACATGTTATGTAAATGCAAATGTGTATTTACATTGTTTTTGGGTTTTGATGTGTAAAGCATATCAAATCACACTTTGATTTATTTATTTATTTTTACATGTACCATGGTGTCCTCTGATGTGGTATATATCTAAGCAGAGTTGGGTAAAGTTGCTTTTGAAAGTAATGCATTACAATATTTAGTTACACCCCAAAAAAGTAACTAGTTGCATTACTTTTTAGTAAGTAATGTGTTGTGTTATGTTAAGTTACGTTACGTTACTTTTGCTTTACTTTTTATTACCTGGCTGAGGCTTGATCTCCTTTAGAACAGTTTTTTTTTTCTGTCTTTTTTAAACAGTGGAGTTTTGCAATTAACAACGCATTGTATAATATTCATTTACCTTTTAAAAAAACACATCAAAAAATAATATTTTAGGATAATGTTATCTGAGAACTTCCATACCCAGAGCTATACAGATTATTGAAAGTTTAAAGCAATGTGTTTGCTATGTTTGTGCAATTTGTTTTAAGTAAACTCACTGAGACGATCCCGTTTTCCTTTTCTTCGATTCGTTCAAAATAGCGAACACATTCTCTCATTGACTACGTGATTCATTGTGACGAATTTTAATTCAGCAATTTATTTTTTAAAGGTAATTAACTAAACCTAAAATTAACTTGCGTTACATTTTCAAAAAAGTAACTCAAATATTACGACTTATTTTTTAAAAGTAATTCTTTACTCATTACCTAGAAAAGTAACTCACGCTATTTGTAATTCATTACCATCAACGCTGTATCTAAGCATATATTAATTTTTGACAGCACTATTGTATGTTGCTACAGTAATAACAATATATTATTTATTAGTTCAATATGTGCATTTCAAGTGCCAATATCATGACACATTAATTTCATAATCAGTCATAGTACAAGAATTGTGTTCATTTATAATAAAATCTGATTTATTTCAAATATTCCAGTTTTTTTGTGTTCCTCCCCATTTGCGTTTAATAGTCAAAATAATTAATTAAATTCTTGATATTTAAAAGTTTGTCTAATCAATTAAAATCATACATCTTTTAGGCTAGAATTTAACATGGTAATTATTTAATTAATTAAATTATTTTATTATTAATTATATTTTTACAAACTCTGTGAAATGAAAATTCCAAAATTTCCTGTTATTTCTGTTAACATGTTTGCAATAAATGTTATTATTATTATTATTATTATTATTATTATTATTATTATTATTATT
>CAIGQZ010032409.1:16116335-16142888 GCA_903798205.1 Danio tinwini
TTATTTTATTTTATTTTATTTTATTTTATTTTATTTTATTTTATTTTTTATTATTTTTTTTCATTTTTTGTTTTATCATAACATCTAAATAAATTTATATTCATTCATTCATTCATTTTCTTTTCGGCTTAGTCCCTTTAGTAATCCAGGGTTGCCACAGTGGAATGAATCTGCAACCCATCCCTGGAAAACATCCATACACACTCATTCACACTCATACGCTACGGACAATTAAGCCTACCCAATTCACCTGTACTGCATGTCTTTGGACTGTGGGGGAAACCGGAGCACCCGGAAGAAACCCACGCAAATGCAGGGAGAACATGCAAATTCCACACGGACACGCCAACTGACCCAGCCAAGGCTCGAACCAGCGACTTTCTTGCTGTGATGTGACAGCACTACCTACTGTGCCACTGCGTCACCTTTGTAATTTGTATTTTTGTGACTTATTTTAAAAGCATAGAATGCAAGCAGAAATTGAATGTTTATTTATTTACATTTTTATTTGAATCTATGGTCCAATCTTGCTTTAAAAGGAGAATGAAAGTCAATTATTTAAGTCATATATCTGATGAAATCTTTTATTTTATGAATCTATGGTCAAATCATGTTTTAATAGGAGAATGGAGGTCAATTAAATAAGTCATATATCTGATGAAATGTAAGTATGTGAGGAGACTGAGTGAGAAAAAGAGGAATTTTTCCTTAACATGCTGTATCAATATGACATTTTTTGAGCTGATGGATCTGGAAGACCAATAGTGCCATCTAGTAGCTACCAAAGTATACTTATCCTTACGGAAGCAATTCTGTAGGAAGCGTCCACTGACCTTGAAGATGATGCTACAGTATAACAGCCTGATAAATTCAATTGCCTTGTTTAAATTCTGATTTCATTTTGTCCTATGTTTTGGTGAAAAGCCCACAGATCCAATACAAAGGGAGATTCAGGGGCTAAGAATGTCTGGTCTGGTCAAACAAAACAAACAAATAAAAAAAGTACTGTAATAAAGATAATAATATTAGTACATTTTTGTTTCTTTGAATTGCTGCCTCCTTTTTTTTTAAGAAAAGGTCTCACAACAGGATCCTTATATTTGGGATAGTTTACTATTAGTGCACTATTATTAGTTAATGGTAACATCACATTTAATATATATATATATATATACATTTACCAAAAGTTTACATTTATTACAGTGTTTATTAATATATTGTTAACATTATTTATGTCTAAAAAGTCATTTTTTTGTTAGTTATTATTAACTATGTTACCAAGCACAACTTAGGATTGCTAAAATGCAAGTCTTTTTTTGTTCTTAGTTCGTGACATTAAATACATTAACTAATGGCACCGTATTTTAAAATGTTACCCCCAAAATGATATGAGTTATGTGCCTGTGCTAGTTAGAGTCTGTGGTTGTATTTGTAGATAGTTGAATTAATAAACAAAAAATGTCCCTTTACCAATCTTCGACCTGTTTAGAAGAGAACCATAGTACTTCCTGACTAAAGTCTTTCCGATGCTGAATTGGATTGAGGTCTGGGCTTTCACTGGGTCTCTCGTGGACAGACATATTGCGTATTATATGTCATAGATGATGACTCATTCTCTAAATCCCAGTGACTTGATGGATTTCAGTTTTTTTTTTTTTTTTTTTTTTTGCCTGTGCTCAATTCATTCTTTCTACCATCTTTATAAGTTTTCCAGGCCATGCCATCGACTAACACTAATGATTGCTAAGGCAATTTCTTCATTTTTATAAGTTTTGCCTCTAAAATGTTTGCTTTTAGTCAACACACCTTTTTTATAAACAGAGCTCAACTATTTTCAACATTAAAGGGAACATTCTGAAATTCTTTAAAGAGATAATTGTGTCATCATTTACTCAGCCTTTACTTACTCCAAACCTGTTTGACATTCTGTCTTCTGTTTAACACGAAAGAAGATATTTTAAAGAAAGCTTTAAACATTGACTTCCATACTATCTGTTTGTCTATGGAAATCAATGGTTGTAGGTTTTCAGCTTTCTTCAAAATATCTTATTTTGTGTTTATTGGAAAATAAAAAAAAAAACTCATAAAGGTTTGGAAACAAACGTGAGTAAATAGTGAGTATGTTTTTTTGCTGTGAATTATGCCTTTAATAATAAGACTAGTCACTAATAGACTAATAATCACTTGTAAGACTGATAAGAATAATAATCACCTATTTAGCAAATAAAGCTTTGTGTGAGATCATGTGACACTGGAGTAGTGGTGATTGCTGAAAGATCAGCATTGAATATAATAAAATAAAACATTTTTTTTTAATGTTAACAGTAAAACTAAATTGAATTTAATAATGGTTCACAATACTGCAGTTTTGTTTTGTTTTTTAAATTTTTGATCAAATAAACATCCTTGAAGGGGATATGCTATTACTTATATGTTTCAAAAGTCTTAATGCTTCCTCTTTTCCACCTTTTCAACAATATAGATTAACTGAAAGATTCATTTCAACTTGACTTGATGAGATAAAAAAAACACTCTCCTCGTCCTTACTCTAGCACTTAATTCTCTAAGCACTAACAGTTCCTTTGTATATTTAGTATTTCTTGTGTGTATTGCCTATTCTTGTTGAATCTCTGAATGCCTCCCCAGTTAGCCTATTAGTCACTTTGGACAAAACTAAAATGCTAAATGTAAATTTTCAATTACATGTAGGAATTTGTACCTTAGGGATCTATATTGGTACCTAAAAAGTCAAAATTATACCTTAAAGATACATATTAATAGTGCCTAAAAGTTACAAAAATTTTGAAATGGTACCACCCCAGTGACAGCTTTTCACCTTTATTTTTTAAGAAGTGAAAATATTCGAATAAAGAAAATGTTCTTTAGTTTTATAAAGCTTCTGTGTATATGATAATTGTTGTATTATTTATCTATTTACATATTGTTTAGTGTTATTTTTTTACTAAAATTGCAGAGCCACTCCTACGCAATTTTGTTCTGTGTACATCAGTACTTTTGAATGACAGTAGTTTGTCAAAATCAGTCAAAAAAAAAAGTCCAAACAACAAGGTGTATAAGTAAACATAAATGAACAATGAAACCAAACAACAGTGTCTTCATTTTATGTACTTGTTCATCACTAGGCTGTGAAAAGCTTCCTCAGTGTGACATTAATATGCTCGATCTGCCTCATTTAGTCAAAAGCAGGAAATGACTTTCTCCTGTGAAAGACCTTGGGTTGTTTCTTTCCAGACTTGGGTATGAAGATGTTTCCTGTTTAAAAGTGCGTTATTGGCTGTGAAAGAAGTGCACGATCTCATGCTTATTTTCACATCTCTGGCTATCCATCCTAAGTGCAGGGCTTTGCAAAAATCCAACCTCAACTAAAAATGTGGGCTTAGTGTGGGTGTCTAAAACTCATGCCTATCTGAGGTTTGAGCTTTGGTTCGCTGTCTGTGTACAAAGAGCATAAGTTTGGTTACAAGTATCTGTGGTGAATTAGTCAGATTATGCATGCCTGATGCATGCATGATATACAATTTCACATATACTTCACTTTTGGATGTATTACAAAACAGAGCATTTTGTATTATAAGTTTGATTTAAGGTTATTTTTCCTGTAGGGGTACATTGTACAAAACATTAGTGCAGTGCAGTGAGTACTTTATTTTTTCTTTTGTGAGCATGTGTGTGTGTGCATGTTTTGGGGTGCAGAGGGTGGGAAATGGAGGAGGTGAGTACATAAACACATGTGCGCACACACATACAGAGAAAGAGAAAAAAAAACCTAACATCCTCAATTAGTATATGAGGAAAATGGGGCCTGTGGTTTAGGCTGTTTTTCTAATCAGTGGTTTTCTGACACATTTAAGTTTGTATATGTGTTACATGTTGAACAAGCGCACCAACACAAGACATATGAAGATGAAACAAATTCCTTCGTTTCGTTTTAGAGGTAAGACGCTCTTGACTGAAACGCAAAAACAAGTTTTTGCAACCATGGGTGTCAGCCTCTATCATATGGTGCAAATTTGGCAGATTCCCTCTGTTGTTGTTGTTGTTGCTGCTGCTGCTTTTGTGTATTATTATTATTATTAGTAGTATTTTTCTCAACTTTTTAAAATGCAGAATTAGAAACTTAAAGGTATGTGACAATTGGCGGTTCATTCTGCTGTGATAACCCCTGATAAATCGGGTACTAATCCTAAGGAAAGTGAGTGAGTGAGAATTTGTGACACTTACATTTTGCAAAAACAGAAGGAATATAACTCTCAAGGAAGGCAAATTCAAATCAATTCAACTCAAAAATTCAAAAGGAATAACTATTTTATATAGTACTACAGATTTTTTTGTTTGTTTGCGGAAGTTATAGGATACGTTTGTTTTGCAGATATGTTCTGATTCAATTTTTTTGTGTGTGAAGTCTTTATCCTGTCTTACCCAGATAGTACAATGCTATTTTGGATTTATGTTGGAGTGACTCTAGTTAACTAAAATAAAGAGTATCCAGTGAATCAGTAGAAGTGAACTACTGGAGAGTTTAGAGTAAAAATGACTGATTGGTCAGTATCCGACTGGTTGACCCAGTTGAGTATTCACCTCAGCCTGACATCGATTGATCCAAGTGTTGAACGGCACAGGTTTCGCTTCATTATTTCACGCACTTCATGTCGTTTCAGATCAGAGGAAGAACTCTAATTGTCGAGGAAAAGCGCTTAGACATGTGAAATGGGAAAACTGACCAATTTGTTCCTACAATATGCTAAACAGCTTAAAGACGAGTGCTAGACAATCAAGTTGATAGGTTAATTACGAAACATCCCAATTTGGTGTCATTTGGTGCCCCATAAAATCTATAAAAGTGACCTTAAACACATTAAAAAGGTAGTCTACTTTAATGTTTGAATAACTTTATAATCAAGTTGTTCCGTCATCATTTAGCTTTATATATTTCTATGCTAATTTTAAACCTCTGACCTGTATCTATTAAAATATATAAGAATAAGTGATAGTTAAATGCCGTCTTTATATGTAAGCAAATAATTCTTGATTTTGTTTGTTTGTTTGCTTGTTTGTTTGTTTGTTTGTTTGTTTGTTTGTTTGTTTGTTTGAAAAAAGGAACACATTCTTGACTATTTTGGTTCATATGTAGAGAAAAGTATAAAAAAAATAATGATAGAGTTTTAGTTTTTTTATGCAGTGTGCTTTCTACAAATGTTATGTTTGGGGGGGGGGATGTTTGTATTGGGTTCTACAATGCAGCCTATAAAATCATTATGCCTTAAGAAAAACCCCATAAAACATAGAAACCCCACACGTGTGTCAAAAAATTAATAAGCAACAGCATTTTCCTAAACACCTGCTGTTAATACAGTAGATGCTGTGTCGGAAACCTTCATGCATAAATCCATTGGAGCACAAAGGTGATGAAAGATCAATTTTCAGTTCATTTGATCCACAATTATGTGCTTAATTACAATCAATGAAAACATCACATTTATTTTCAGGCAGTGGACTTGTTTGTTCATCAATACTTTAAAAAAAACGGTTGAATAAGTGAGATATGATATGATATATATACATATGGATTTTAATTCATAACAAACTAATTGCATGATTTCTATTCAAGTCAGTAGTAGTAAATACAGATCTTTACACACTATGGGACCAAAAAAGAAGCAAATGAAAGCTTGCAATTGTTGATTAATGTGAATATAAGCATGTGTCACAAAAGAGCAAGGAAATGCAATAATAAGATATTTTATAGTCTTATTACGTATTGTTTAATGTAGGTTTTGCAGAACATTTTCCATACATAAGGTGAACCTCGTTACCCACCATTAAACCAGCACAGGATGCACAATGAACTTCAAGCCTCAGTTAACACATTTGCTTTCCTTTTTTTTATTACATGTTGAGAGTGTCTATTGTATTTCATATCATCAATTGTCTCCTTCAACCCTTTCATATTGTACACTTAATATAATTGTGTTTTATGATATGTTACATGAGATGAGGTGACTGATTTGTTTTCTGACTTCCGTGTCCACGTTTTAGAATCAATTTCTTAAAAGTCTATCTATCATGACCACATTGAGCCTTAAAATAAAACCATCTTACATTGTTTAAGACTAAACGTAGCTTAAAAATCCTTGTTTGTGATTTGGCTTCAGTCTACTTTTGAGAGACTGTCCATTTACTGACACTAAATGCTTTATGATCATGTAGGACTGTGGAAAGCTTCATAGAATGAATGAGGTAATGCACAGATGGCTGGAACCTGAAAGGGGAGGAAAGTAGACCGTAATGTATAAAATAAAGGCATAAAAGAAAGGTATATGAGAGAATGGTGGTAGGGGAGGGGGCGTCTAACGGTTTCCCCTCTACTTCAGAAAGTGCTCTTTAAACCATGGAAAGTTAACCAGCAGCCTCTGAACAAAAGCAACCGATTGTTATCTGAGGATACTTGAACAAATCAGAGTGCTGATGGTAAACAAACAACGTGGCCTCAAAAGAACGCAGTTGAACACATGTAAACGGTGACCTTATTAAACTGTTCAAAGCAAATCAGCTTTTGTTAATTTTCCACACCATCACTTTTAGATTTATTTGTGGGTGAGATGTGATCTGTGCCTTGTGCTTTTTAAAAATAAATGTTTTACTTCTGTATTCCAAATTTATTTTTGCATACTTTATAAAAAATATTCATTTTAATTTAACATTTGTAAATAATTGAGTACACCCCATTTTGGAAAAAATTTTTTTTTTTATAAAATTCTCATTGAATATAGGCTATACATTTTGGTGCATTTAAACAAAATAGATTTATTAAAAAGATACATTTATTCAAATAATATTTTAGTCACCGAACATATTTAAAAATTGAAAGATAATACAATTAAATTCAAGCAAAATATTGCAAAATTTCAGCTAAATGTTTCAATTGTTTTGCTTCACTTGACTTTTCCTCTTTTTAAAATTTGTATTATTTTTTTACCATCATACATTTGAGTGTACTAGTTTTTGGACCGTTATCATAAGTTATTTTGTTAGATAAGCTCCAGATTTGGCTTCAGTACTGACTAATCTAATGTAAATGCACAAATATAAAATTGTATAGCTTCCTATTAAAAAATATAAATTTAAAAGATAGATTTGTGAGGGGTGTACATACTAGTGATGCGCGGATGACTGTTATATCTGTGGGCACTGCGGATAATCCTCAAGTCGGGTAATAAAAAAATACATTATGATTGTGGGTGGGGAGCGGGTCATAAGCAGTTGACCAGCAAAAAAGCAGAGAGTGGACTTTTAGTTAGATGAGTCATCAGAGGAAAATCTGCTATCATTCTGGGAGAAACAATATACTATTTAGATGATTGCAGCACCTTGCAAGAAGAAGCTTGTGCATTCCTTCAACAAGCGATGCGCCCGAACGCTCATTTAGTGCAACACCGGCCGTGTTTTAGAGGCAAGGCGGAATCGCTCAAATCCAGGCACAGTAGATGCTATTTTGTTTTTGCACAGTGCAAAGAAAAAAGCAAGTAAACATAACATAGCTGCTGTTTAGGCTGAAGTGGCACCATTTTTGTTATCTTTTTCTGTATATGTAAAAGCTGAATCTGCTGTTAATAACGAACGATCCACGGTGATCTATCATCTTGCTTAAAACAAAGAATTTGAATTATTAAAGTGTCGATCAGGTAAGTGTCGGGTGCGGATATATATATCAGCAGCCTGATCTCAAGAGGAAACGTAAGTATTTTACATTTTGGCAGTTAAGTGGTGAATTCGTACGAGTTGATTCAAACGAAAATGTACGATTTTAAAAAGGAAGCGTGGCACCCTACCCCGCCCCTAAACCCATCCGTCATTGGGTGATGAGCAAATTGTACTAAATGGTACAAATTAAATCGTACGAATTCATACGAATTAGCCACAAAATCAAAAAGTTGTGAATTGCCATGAAATTGTGTTGATATCAGATAAAATAATATGTGCGGGCGGTTTGATGATTAGAATGAAGGAGCGGATTTGGGTAACATTTCAGCTGATTCGCACATCTCTAGTACATACAGTGCATCCGGAAAGTATTCATAGCGCTTCACTTTTTCCAAATTTCTTTTATGTTACAGCCTCATTCCAAAATTGATTAAATTCATTTATTTCCTCAAAATTCTTCACACAATACCCCATGACAATGTGAAAAAATATATTTTTTAATTGTTGCAAATTTATTAAAAAAAAAAAAACTGAAAAATCACATGTACATAAGTATTCACAGTATTCACAGCCTCAATACTGTGTTGATGCACCTCGGGCCGCAATTACAGCCTCAAGTCTTTTTGAATATGATGCCACAAGCTTGGCACACCTGTCTTTGGGATTTGTTGCCCATTCTTCTTTGGAGTACCTATCAGGTTGGATGAGAAGTGACGGTGTTCAGCCATTTTCGGATCTCTCCAGAGATGTTCAATAAGATTTAGGTCTGGGCTCTGGCTGGGCCACTCAAGGACATTCACCGAGTTGTTGTAAGCAACTCCTTTGATGTTTTGGCATTGTGCTTTGGGTCATTGTCCTGCTGGAAGATGAACCGTCGCCCCAGTTCGAGGTCAAGAGCACTCTGAAGCAGGTTTTCATTCAGAATGTCTCTGTACATTGTTGCATTCATCTTTCCTTCTATCCTGACTAGTCTTCCAGTTCCTGTTGCTGAAAAACATCCCTACAGCATGATGCTGCCACCACCATGCTGTGATGGGATGGTATTAGCCTGGTGATGGCTGGTGTTCTCCAAACTTAACACCTGGCATTCACTCCAAAGAGTTAAATGTTAGTCTCATCAGGCAAGATAATTTGTTTCTTATGATCTGAGAATCCTTCAGATGCCTTTTGACAATTTCCAGATGGGTTCCGTCTGGCCACTCTACCTTACAGGTCTGATTGGTGGATTTCTGCACAGATGGTTGTCCTTCTGTAAGGTTCTCCTCTCTCCACAGAAGAACGATGGAGCTCAGACAGAGTGTTGATCACCTCCCTGACTAAGGTCCTTCTCCCCCAATCCTGTACCTGAGCTCAATTTAAAGCTTCACAGCAAAGGCTGTGAATACTTATGTAGATGTTTCAGGTTTGCAACAATTTCAAAAAATATTTTTTCATATTGTCATTATGGGCTATTGTGTGTAGAATTTTGAGGACATAAATTTAATTGACTTTGAAATAAAGCTGTAGCATAAAAAAGTGGAAAAGTGAAGCACTATGAATACTTTCCAGATGCACTGTACACTCTTAGAAATAAAGGTACGCGATCTGTCACTGGGGTGGTACCTTTTCAAAAGATACAAATTTGTACCTAAAATGTCCATATTAATACCTCAAGGGCACATATTAGTACCTAAAAAGTACAAAAGTGTTCCTCTTAAAATTTGTAGGTAATAATATATACTTTTGAGGTACCAATATGGACCCTTTAAGAACAAATGTGTATCTTTTGAAAAGGTACCTCCTCAGTGACAGCTTGCGTACCTTTATTTCTGAAAATGTACATATGCTGAGCACTGTAAAAACAATAGAATGATAGCTAAGTTTATTAGACTATTTTAATCTCCAATGGAGTACATTTAAAATGCATTGCATGAAATGAAAAAAGCTAAATATGTTTTACAAAAGTTATTTTGAGACTAACACAACATCTCAAATATAATAAACAAAAATATAATAAACAAAATATAATTTTGTTTGTATATATAAATATAAAAAATATATATAATAAACAAAAACTCAATTTTTTGCACGTAATGAAACTTCATACATATCCAAAAATGACCTGACTATTTATTTGATTTGATTTAGTTTTGTTTCATTTTTGCAGTATTAAAACAGAAAAAAAATTATATATTAAAGATGCAAAAAAAAAAAAAGAATCAGTTTAAATATATTTAAATATATTAATCTTATATATTCAAAAGACATATTGTCATCATGTATTCACTGTTATTCTATTATTTAAAATTATTGTTTTTCTTGGGGGAGTTAAAATAAGATGATCTGTATTCTTTAATTAAAACAAGGGTCACACTTTATTTTGATGGTCCTTTTGTTTAATTTAAGTTACATTGCATCTACAAGCCAATTAATTATCATTACATTAAAAGTAGACTGTTCAGTTGGGCTTAGAGTTAAGGTTAGTGTAAGTTGACATGTACTTGCAAAGTTTCTTATAGTCAGTTACATGCCTAAAGGAGCAGTATCAACAGATATTAAGCAGACAGTCTACTAATCCTCAAATGGACCATCAAAATAAAGTGTTAACGGTAAATGGTCCAGGAGCTGAATGGGTATGGTTCAGTTCACAAAATCTATTTAACAATCAATGTAAGACAGCTAGAGAAATGGAGAGGCTGTTTATGTATGTGTCTGTTGTACATCGATCGACCCAGGTGTTGAACAGCACATGTTTCACTTCACTATGTTACGCACTTCACGCAGTTTCAGATCAGAGGAAGAAATCTAATTGACAGGGGAAAGTGTCAAATGGAAAAGCTGACAGGCTCGTTCGGCGCAATGGAAGTCACCAAACCATACAAACTCAAGCAGCTCGCTTCCTAACTTTTTTCTGTTTAGCGCAAGATCATCTGTTTGTGACCCATATCCTAAACTCCTGACAGTCATCAGAAGACTTCATCATCAATGTAGACTCTGAAAATACTCTTGTCTTTGGAAATATGTTTCACTCGTTTCGTTCGTTCTTTCTTTTTACGCAAGGACTAAAGTAACCCTTACAATACCTCACTTACAGTAATACATTTTACTATCCACAGCTTCAGTTTACTGTAAAAGAAGCATGAAAATGGAAATGCACAACCTTTCATGACTAATATGGCCTGCTTCAGTTCTTCAGTGAAGCACCTCCATGCCATTCTTATGCAAATCCTAATGATACCACTGATTCACTCTCCAAGGATGATAATGAAAATTACTAGATCGTTAGGAGCTGGTTTTGATGACCGTGCTGTTACCTGAAATTATCTGTTGCTCACAGGTATTTTTTTTAAATTCAGAGATCAACACTAATCTAAGCATTTTATTGTAATAGTATAAACTGTAATACTCTAATATTTTTTTTTCTCAGCATTTGCTCAAAAGATGACTAGTTTCTCTGTCGTCACCAGCTCTCCACAGTTCTGAAAGGCTTCCAACTGGGTCAGTGGTGTATTTCTCTATCCGGCCAATAGAGGGGGTCCAAGAGAAATATTAGTAGGCTACCCTTCACACCGTTGCCCCCCTCCCATCTTTCATTTTTAAAATAAAAACCCGAGTGCTTGTAATAATTTAAATTAACTTCTCACATTCTTCCTCCTCATTAGAAGCAAAACTATTTTAAAACAGCCAATTTCAAAGATTTTATTGAAGGTATTTTTCAGGATGTGTGAGGACTGCATTACAAATAGTTATTCATTACATCAAGAATTATGATTAATATACAAAATAACCGCAATAAATGCTTGCAACATTAATAGAACACTTCGACATAATAAAACGTTAATATAACCTGCTAGGCTATATGCGATTTGGAGGTTTAATTCCAGTTTCCTACTAGGCTACCTAAATATGTAAGCTAATAAAAGCCTACTTTAAATGTGTTGATATTAAGGCGTCTAATCGATTACCGAGTGCCACTGATAGATCCGTTTCTCTGAGTCAGTCAGACGGTCGCCGCTGTCCGTTCTGAAGATGGAGGAAGCAGGCGAAGGGAATCAGTATTTCTGCGCGTCTATCGCACTGCAGTGGATACACGGCATTTAGACGCCCTCTGCTATTCCATATCTGATGAGATGGACGTGTGTCACTTGGCGTATTGCTAAAGGTAAGCAAAAATGTCCGTTCTGGGTCTTAAGGTTTTCCTTTTGTGGTTTAAATGGTCTGTGTCTATATGTTTTGCTCTGACAGGTCCAGGACGCTTTTGGATAAGGGTGCGAATTTTGAGGAAGTTTAACCCCCCTCCCCTTTTTTACCCCTCAAAAACGTGTCAAAGAAAATGTGTGGGGTCTTAAAGTGTTTATTGTTTATACATTTAGCTGAGTATGTAGCCTACGTTTCATCAATGTTTCAGACGTCCCAGCTGGCTAACTTAAAAAGTTATATCATAAGTTGGAGTAGGAATCATTTAATTTTGGAGAACAGAAATAGACTTTATGTCTAACTGAGGTACAGCTGCAGGTGCTCACCGACTGCAGAAAATAAACAAAAATGTTATTATTTATGAAACATTCATACAAATGGCCCGGGACACTTGACAATCTTCGTTCCAGACTTGAGCGAGAGAATTTGAGGCATTTTTTTTTTAAATAAATGAACAAATTAACAATTTGGTCCTCAAATGGGGTATATGCACACAAACTTTTCATTTTCAGCCCACCCAATGGCTTCCGGTAATCTGCTTTTCATTAAGTTACAAAATCGTCAATGTTTTCTTTAAAAATAAGTGATCTTCACTGCCTAATAGATATTTGACATAAAGTGACTCTCAGACCGGACAAGAAGCACTGCATTAAATTCCATTTTACCTGCCATCTCTTTAAAATATGAACATTTATTTTACCTCAGTATTTTAAATGGAGTTTCTGCGCTAGCCTGTTGATACTGGTGGCGCTAGCGGTTACACGGTCTATCATCTCGTTTTATGCTTGAACAACTAAATAAATGCTAATTTAACTGATTGTATTTTACTTATATTACGATTTTGATGCTGTAAAAGGAACCTTATAAAATTTTAAAATATCACATTTCACTGGAAGTTTATCTTTGGTTGAAAAACAATAGCTGTGCATATACGCCATTGAGGTTTGGCGCCCCTAGCGTGCCTGTAGCTAATCTAAAATACGTTTTGAACACTTTTAACTTGTGCGTGTGGCCTAGCTACTATTTTTGTGTAGGCTAGTGGATAAGCCACATTTGTGTAATTAATAACTTGATAATTTGTATCATTTGGCTAGGCTAACTTTACTCTGGCGGTAGACAGCGACACAGCAACAATTTTTTGCAGATTAAAATATATAATTCAGTTACATGTAGGTTATACAAGTACACATTTTTTGTCTTTTTTAGCTACTTTTGAAGATTTTTTTTATTTAGCCTATTTATGCTTTTTTTCCCACTAAAAACAGCAAACACCTGTCGCTGATGTAAGCATACTCTAACATATTAATAAGAAATGTGAATAAAACTTCAGAACAGTATTTTTACATTGTACTTTTACATTGCTGCACATTTTAAGACCCCAAACTTTCAACGTGAGACCCTTACCTCCCGGAACTCGCACTGTTGCAGACAGTACAGTACTTGTGTTTCTAAACAATAATAATTTAATTAAAAACCTTGCTGTCATTACGCGTTAGTAACACCAAAACATTTAGTGCCTAAGCATTTAAATGGAGGTGCCTACTATAGGCGAATGTGTCACATGAATGCTGATGCATTGAGCTGCACATGAAGCATATAGAAAACACGCACAGAGTCATCCCACAACTTTTGACGGAGTGTCAGACAGGTGGAAATATTGGGCTCTAAGCCTGTTGTAGGCAGTTCCCATCATTTCCTTATTTATGGCTTAATTCCCTTGGAACCGGTGGATCCAGTTGAGTATTAGTCTCAGCCTGACATCGACTGACCCAGGTGTAGAACGGCACAGGTTTGACTTCATTGTTTCACGCAGTTTCAGATCAGAGGAAGAAATCTAATTGTCGGGGAAAAAGCGCTTAGACGCATAGTGAAATGGAAAAGCTGACAGGCTCGTTCGGCGCAACGGAAGCCACCAAACCATACAAACTCAAGCAGCTCGCTTCCTAACTTTTTCTGTTTGGCGCAAGATCGTCCCCTGTTTGTGACCAATATGAACTCCTGCTGAACATGACAGTCATCAGAGGACTCCATCATCACTGTAGACTCTGAAAAACCTCTTGTCTTTGGAAATATTTTTTTTACTCGTTTCGTTTTTTCTTTCTTTTTACGCAAGGATTTCTTTGGACACTTATTTGCGTTTTCACAGGGGGGAGACCAGACAAAAAAAGGTAAACGATTCTCGCAGTCATATTTTATTGACGAGTCGTGTAGTTTAGGATAAGCCTGGAAAGATGTATGTATTATAATGCTGACTTGTATAGCCAACGTCTTGGGAAATTATGTATTGCTATACTTTAAGTGACACTGTATTAATATCCGTTTATGACATGTGTCAGTGATGTGACTCTAATGTATGCCCGGATCTAATAATTCTATGATAAACATACTTTCTGTAGTATTTTTTATTAATTAAAGGTCATATTTATGTGTAGTTGACCCTTGAGTAAAGATATCTGCAATTGTCTGGAGACTATTAAAGAAAAAAGTAATTAAAGGTTGTTGAACATGTTGGTGTGATCACATTGGTATAATATAATAATCATTTATTAAAAATAATAATAAAAAAATAGAGAAAGATTTTTTTTTAAGTGTCATATTTTTATATTAAAATTAAATAAATTATGTGGTGTAACAAACATGCAGGAAGTCATTTTGTTCTTATGCGAAGACCCCTGAAGACCCTCATAACTGTCAAGAGCTTTTTACATTTTTATGAAGATGTTTCATGTTTCATTCAGGCAAAATATAATAATCTTAAGACGACATCTTGATCTTCGTGACTCAAAAATTTATCAATATTTCACAATTTCCATTGATTAATTTGAAAACATTACTGAAAATGATGTACGTGAGTACGTGTTTTTAGTATTTATTTATTTTTTCACTAAATATTTACACATAACATTCATTTTTCCTCTAGAAAATAGTATTTCAGAAATAAACGAAACCAACATGAACATAACGATTGTGTTTCTTACAAACTGGTGTTTGCGTCTTGCATTTGAGCTTTGAGTTCTTTTTTTAATAAATTCAGACATCTTTATTCGTCATTGACCCATAAAACATCCCTCTATCTCAAAGGTATTTAATTGGTGTTGGAAACAGGCAATACTTGTATGCAGTCTGTTAATAGGAAATAATAGGGACAATAGTGATGTGCTGTAGTACTAGATGGTGAAGGCCCTTGGAGAAGCACGGCTCCAAACATGAGGCCGACCTTACTCTGAATGCTTTGCAAGACATTTCTTCCCTCTATTGTTGTTCAGCGAATTTATTTGAAGTGTATTTCTTAGACTAATTTGATCTTCATTTCCATGTCAAGGAGATGCAATTTGAGTCTCATTTCAGACACTAACTTTGATCATGGTCAGTGTTTCCAGGTGCAATCGTTAGATTATTCCTTTTAATTAATGGGATTTCAGGAAATATGCTTCATGATGTAATTCCTGAATCGAAGAGGGCTAATTAGACCCAAAAAAAATCTAACTTTGTGATTAACTGATTTATAATTTTTTATCGTTTGTATGCACGTTATAAATGTGTTACACTGTATCTATCAAACACTTATTTATTTGTTTATTATTTATTTCCCTTTTCAACTTGATGAAACAGCAGCGGACACCTTGGTTTAGAAATTTTAATGAAACCGAATTTAATGGTACGAATATTAACGCTAGTTCTTGATTAACTACATTTAAATTAGTAAACATTTTAAAAGTACTTAATATTAAAGTTTCTCACTCCAAACATGGCTCAGTTCATATAAATGCCTTAATGTCATGTGTATATTATAACATAAGAAAGAGCTTCACGCAAGGCTAATATGTGTTCTGGCCATGATATATTTTTAAACTTGGAGCCATTTTTGCACTTTCTGTTCATCAGCAAAGCACAAGCAGCACGCAGAAGGTCTTATTTATGAACATAAACGTCATAGAATTGCTAATTTTATCTGCTATTTTAAAAGAACATTACATATTTTGATGTCCGTTCTTGAATATTAAACTACTAAATGCTTATTTCTCTTGCAATTATTGCCTTTTTAATGTTTTTGTAGACTATTGCATTTGATTTTGTGCTTTAATAAAAGCCTGCATTGTTTTATTCTGCATATATAGTGTACAGAATCAATAATATTGTAGCTAAACATGTTTTTATCCAGTATTGAGGCCAGTCTGATATTATCTGATGGTCCATATCCGTCACAAGAGGCGTTGTTGATTTTTGCAGCTCACTTGCTTTGTCTAAGCTTTTAATTTTAGCCAATAGAAGGACCTGAAACTGAGTGAAAACATGGCATTTTTCACACTTTGCATGTATCTTTTTTGACTAACCAGGAAGTTGTCGCTTACTTCCCTAATACTTCAGAAGACACTTTAGAAGATATCTGTATAAACTGTATAATTAACTTTTTACAGTGTGTGTTGTAGTGACGTGCATAGTATGTAACAGGAAAGTTGTAAAGATGTAACAAAAACACTGAGAATTACATGTGTGTTTTTGCACAACAGCTTTGTTTATGTGCCAGAAGTACTGATTATGAAATGTTAAAAAATTTTTACAGATGAACTGTCGGCAATTAGCATAGTGTTTGCGACTCTCATTGCAACACTAAATTGTATTAGAAATTCTTGCTTAATATATTTATTAAAATATTAAAATATTTACATGTGATTTTTTTTACTAGCTATTTATTTATGCACAGCAAAACATTTAAAAATCGCTTCCAGTCACACATTTAAGAATCGCTTCCAGTTGTAGGCATTTCTACATCAAGGTCATACAGAATAAAACATAATCATGAACTAATTTGCAACTCATCTTTATTTCACAGCTCTGCCCCCTGAATACGGAAATGGAGACATCGAATGGGTATATTGAAAGTAAGTCTGCTTTTTGTTTTCTAATGGCCACATTTGAGAAGCTATGACCATTCTTTATTTACAGTAGCTCATAATAATATGCTAAATGGTCTCTTCGACAGGGTTCATACCTGTAAAGATCACTCAGAAAAATTTCTCTAACTTTATATAGCCAAAATGTGAATGTTGTATCGTTATATGAATCATTTTGTATGAATATTTTGCTTAAGGAATGTTTATTTCTTTAGTGTAACCTACTGTATATTTTCTGTACTATAGGAGGGCTAATTTAGGACTATGAAAACTAAATAGGATAATAATAGCACTCTAATTCTTCTACTGTAATCAATCAGAACACATACAGACCTAAAATAGTCAAGCAGTTCCGACCATCACTGTGATTACATCATGTCTTCTTTCTTTCTTTCATGCTAGTTGTGTGTGTGTGTGTGTGTGTGTGTATATATATATATATATATATAAAACAAAAGACTTTCTGCAGAAGAAAAAATATCAGACATACTGTGACAATAATTTGGGAAATATATATAAAAAAAAAAAATCAAAGGGGTGCTAATATTTCTTAAACTTTCTGAAGTTTAAGTGTTTATTAAGAAGTGTTTTCCATAAGTCAAACTACACTAAAAACCTTTGATGTTTGTTGAACATACTTGTTTAAAATGAGCTGAAACAATGCAATTATTGTTTTGTTTTTGTTTGTTTTTTTTGGAGGGGGGTGTGCTATTACGTTAAAGCTATTATGTTAACTTAATTCCTTCATGTTGTCCAAACTCAAATCGATTGTGTGGAACCCAGCATTTGTTTTACAGTGTAATGGTATAAAATAACTTATACTCATAATGGTACGCTAAATGGTCTCTTCGACAGGTTGTATGCCTGTAAATATCACTAAAAAACATTTCTCTAACTTTATACAGACAAAGTGTGAATGTTGAATTGTTTCTGCTTTATGAATATTTTGCTTAAGGGACGTTTATTTCCTTAGTGTAACCTACTGTAGATTTTTTATACTATAGGAGGGTTAATTTAGGGCTATGAAAACTAAATGGGATAATAAAAGCACTCTTAATTCTTTTACTGTAAACAATCAGAACACATACAGACCTAAAATAGCCAGGCAGTTCCAACAATCAGTGATTACGACAATCAACTTAATTCCTTCATGTTGTCCCAACACAAATCGATTGTGTGGAATCCAGCATTATTTAACAGTATAGATTACCTGGACAGCAGTTTTTTTTTTTTTTTTACATTGTAGACATATTTTGTTACTTTATTTATTTAGCATGTTGGTTTATTGTAGATATCCTATCTAAATCCAATAGCACTGTGGGAGTTTGTCTGCAGAAGTTCTGCTTAATGAATGTGTGCAGTAGTCAGACGCACTATACTGTAGCTGCCCCCGGGATCCTGTTGAAAAGCTAACTGCGTCGACTCTTGGCTCCCGTTGAGATTTGTTATCTGGACAGGCCTTCAGTACCAGGTGCACAGTGGTACCTTCAAGCCCGTTAAACTCCCCCGGCAGATTCCCTCAGATGGAACATGCTGATAAAAGATTCTTGCAGGTGTCTTGGAAAATGAAAAGTTTACAGTTTAGCTTGGTTCCATAGACTTTTGAAGGTGTTTCTTTTTTCTTCCATGAAGGGTTTTATTTTAAAATCATGAATGAAGGCTTATCCACACTTCTTTATTTTTTAATAGCATCTTTAATCTTTAAGGGTTTGATATAGAGACTTAAATCTGTGCTTCTAAAGGGATAGTTCCCCCGAAAATTAAGTCATAGTTTACTTATTATTTCTTGTTTTAAACCTTTATGGGTTTCTTTCTTCCATTAAACACAAAAGAAGATATTTTGAAGAAGGTTGTAACCATTGACTTCCATAGTATTTTTTTTTTCTATGGAAGTCAAGGGTTACAGGTTTCCAGCTTTTTTCAAATTATCTTTTTGTGTGTTCAACAGAAAATAGTAAATACATTAGTAAATACATTTTTTTGTGAACTGTCCCCTTAACAGCATTAAGCTATAAATATTTGAGGTATATAATATATAAATATATAGGAGGTATATAGTTAACCTCATATTTGGGATAGTTTAACCACAGCTTTTTCTTTCCTAACACAGTCTTAAGTGCGTTCGTCTCAGATCACAGGCTAATACTTGAACCTTTTGTACAGTAAACTGCTATTGATATGCTAATAAGACCTTGTCCTCTTCAGCTTGTCCTTTTTAAAGAAGAGCAGTTCAGCTCTGGCAGGTGGCGAGGAGCGTGAGTGGGAATGTGTTTTGTGTTTGATGTGGAAGGATGGTTTGGAGGTGTGTGGACGGACAGGATAAACCTGATCCACACTCGAACTTTAGCATCTATGACATGCCACAACCAATCACTCTCTTTCCTGGGAGAAACGATCCTGTTAAAAAGTTCTTTTTTTTGTTGCTGTCTAGTATCGCCTCTTTCGCACAGAACCTGCTTCCAAGCTCCACCTTCATTACTGGAATAGAGCCGGCGGCAACCATCATGCACAAATCACGGCAGGGTTATTTGTAGAGTAATATTTGCATAGTAAATGATCGTTCACACTAGGGATTATAACTGTAACAATAACAATACAGATATAGTCCATGACTATAGAGCGCTAACTGTTGGTTTCTGGAGGTAAAAGGCATTAAAATAGATAGTTTAAAGGGATAGTTCATTAAAATATTGTATTTTTTCACCATTTATGCAAAGTGGTTCTAAACTTTTATGAATTTCTTTCTTTCTTGTAAACAAAAAAACTGGTTATTCTGAATTATGTTTGAAAAAAGCAGCCATTCTGTAAAGTCAGTGGCTGATTTTATGTTCAGTATTCTTTAGGATATGAAGAATTCAGATGCAAAAATCTCTAAGTGTCGTTGTTCTGTCGATTTGTCCTACCTTGTCAGATTGTTCTCCCATTCAAAAAGTAGATAGCATATTTTGATGACACAATATGCTACCCATCAGATGTTGCTACCAATGTCAATTTTAATGTGGAGTAGTGTGATATAAAGCTGTAATATCGCCTACCTAATCCCTAACCCTAACCTCAGGACCATTCAAATACAGTGTTGGTAGCCTAATCTGATGCGTAGGATAAAATGTCAGGACACCTGTCAGAAATATTTCTCTAAAATTTGCATTTTTCTGAGCCACCTATATGTTTATGTTCAGTTATTATACTTTAAAGGTAATAAAAATAGCATATTCTTAGCACTGAGGGTAAAATTAATAAAACAACACACAAAATGCTAATTTTAGATGAAAATTTCAGACAGCAGGTTTTTGCATCTGAACTCTTCATATATTTCTTTGCATATTCAACAGAAGAAAGAAATTCAAGCAGGTTTGGAACAAGTGGAGGATGAGTAAATGATGACAGAACTTCATTTTGGGGTGAACTATTCATTTTAAAGACAAATCCATTATTGAGTAATTCAGTGACTACATTTTTATGCATTTATTTAGCAGATGCTTTTATCCAATGTATGCCTTTGATCTCTGAGGTTGTTAATTAATAATATTTGCTCTTTATGTAGCTTAAAAGGATAGCTTACCCATAGTTTACTCTCCCTCCACTTATTCCAAATGTGTTTGAGTTTCTTCTATTGAACACAAAGGAAGATACACTGAAAAATGTATACTGACTTCCACAGTATTTTGTGTTCCTAATACGCATGTCATTTTTCGCATGTTAGGAAGCTTCTAATGTAGGCCTGCATGATATTGGAAAAATCTAACATTGTGATATTTGTTTATTCCGCAATTCATATTGCTATATGAATATATTGTATTAACTATTTGCAAAAAAAAAATTTATTGGGATGATTCTGTAGGGGAGTGCATATGCATAAAATATAAGAAACAGTCTACAAACATTGATAAATTCAATAAAGAAAAACACAAATGAAATAAACATTGTTTTATTGTTTTCCACAGAGTCGAACTGTATTTAGTTATACAGTAATTGAATAATCAAATGAAAAATAAGTCTAAAAATGTATAAAATTCATAATATAGTCTTCATTTTATTAAAAAAAATGTTTAAACAAATTATTGTTTTAATAAGTTTAAATAAGTTACAAATGGTCTAATTTCTTAAGCCTGGATGCTTTTAAAATCCTCACACAGTCACAGGCCTCAAAAAACACTTGTAAATAATCAATTAAAATCCAGACTCAACAATGCTTATACTTGTGATGTGACTTGCGAATGATCACATTGCGATATCGATGCTGAAAGACTTTCATCGATTGAGTGTGAGTAATTTTGGGTATTTTTGCTTTAGATAAGCTTTCCCTTTAATGATGTTTAAAAATGTCCTCAAGAAACCAGTAATGGGAAAATATTTCCAGAATCAGAGTTACTGAAAAAGCATGCAAGCAGTAATGCACTTTTAAACAATATATTCACTCATTCATTCATTTTCCTTTGGCTTAGTCCTTTTATTTATCAAGGGTTGCCACAGCGGAATGAACCACCAACTTATCCAGCATTTGTTTTACACAGTGAATGCCCTTTTTTAACAATAACAGGAAAAAGAAATGCAATCCTTTTTGAACTTTTTTTCAAGCTGATAAATGAGAAAATTATTGAGCATCAATCAGAATGACCATCAATCAAACTTTAAAGAGCGAACACGTTTAAAGCAGCACTAATTGTCTAAATATCTTAATGGCATTAATGCAATATTGTATTATTATTTGTTTTTGGATCCAGATTAATTTCAGAAAAATTCTAGTGAACGATGCAAAGAAATCATACACATTTGCTTGCATATATTCAACAAGAAATCCAATTTGACCATGTATAATGATTCATGGAAGCATGACATTTTAGTTTGTTTTTATAATTTCAACATAATACTTTCTAAATGTTTGCAGTATCCAACATGCACTTCTATGACTGAATCAATACCCAATGAATAAAACAAATTTTCTCAGTGAATATTTGTGTATTACAGAAGTCACACATGCTGTGTTTCACGTAGAGTTTCACCCGTGGGCCACTATTAAAAACACCCTCTGCTATTTTCCTCATTGATCCACTAAAAACAGCATGGAACAGTCCATTTCTGTAGGTTGTTGTTTGATTGGTATACACACAGTCTAAGCGAATGAGTGAATCGGGATCTGATTCTGACTCAGCAGTGTCACAGGCCAGACCTGTAGTCACTCCAGTAGTCTCCACAGGGCCTACGGATTTTCAGCATGCATCACTGCATGGGGGCAGATGGTAGCCTTATTAATATCAACCATATGTCGCAGACCGTCATTACAAGAGAGCTCTTGGGCCATCAGCAATCATATGTGTGGGAATGTCAATGTGATTCGTAAAGCAAATTGAACAAAGTGGAATCATTGTAAAACAGAAAACCACAAATTTAAGCATGCGTCAGAGATTGTATAGATGATAGCAGAGCCAAGCGCACACTACGAGGCTGTGTAATTGGGAAGCGGGTACCAAACAAAGAAAGACATGTCATAGATTGTTTGCATATATGCTACCATACTACATTTCATATACAGTTGAAGTCAGAATTATTAGCCCTCCTGAATGGGAAATAATATTTTTTAAAGCATTTCTTAAGGTAATAGTTTTTAATAACTGATTTATTTTAACTTTGCAAAGATGACAGTACATAATATTTAATAGATTTTTTTCAAGATACTAGTATTCCACTTGAAGTGACATTTAAAGACTTAACTAGGGTAATTAGGCAGGTTAGGGTAATTAGGCAAGTCATTCTATAATGATGGTTTGTTCTGTAGACAATTGAAGAGAAATGCTTAAGGGCGCTAATAATAATGACCTTAAAATGGTTTTATTCTAGCCAAAATAAAACAAATAAGACTTTCTCCAGAAGAAAACAATATTATAGGAAATACTGTGAAAATTGCCTTAATCTTTTAAATGTCATTTGGGAAATATTTGAAAAAAAAATAAATAAATAAAATAAAAATAAACAAATAAATGGAGGGATAACAATTTTGACTTCAATTGTATATCTAACGTAGTCACATAGTTTAGAACAATTTTCTGTTTTGGTTCATTAGTGGAAGATTTTGCAACAGCGTGCACAAACATAAACTCTCTTTTGGTGCCAAAACGTTTTGTAATAATGATTATCAATTATTAATGCAACCTTAATGCATATGTATTTGTAGAATATTTTATTTAGACACATACTTTATGGGAACTAGAGTATTTAAATTATTCTTCCTAGGTGCTTGTTTTCAGGAATATGTTTTCTGATATTTGCCTGAACCCCATGTTGCACCTGTTTTGTTAGTATATTACACAAACCTTCAGGTCTGTTTGTTTGTGACTTTATTTGATTTTGCTTTAAGACCAGCTCCCACTCTGCCATTTTTAATACAATTGAAACGTCAGACTGCATGGATACGATCCCCGTGTCACACTGTATAATCTCAGTTTTCATAATGTCAGACTGAACAACAATCAGGAATCGCCAACCACAGACCCGTAAGAAAACTCAACTAGAATTTGTTGTCATTAATCTGTGACATTTTCTCTATCCCATATTCTGATATAATACCTCACTGCTAACATAAACAATAGTGCTACTTTTGCTTACAGCACGCCTCAATAATAATTTTACTATAATTAAATATATGTTGACTTATTTCCAACTGAAATAGAATATTAGTTTAGTTTTTGAGCTCCTCCTCTCATCTTTCACTTGCTGAAATGAAATGGTGTAATGTAAAAGTCGTGGCGAAGCATATATAACTCAAACTGTCAAACTGATGCCATCAGAGAAAGCATTTTTTTTAGTAGATCACTTGTAGAGCATGGAAAGTTGTGCTAACTTGTATTTTTTTGTAAATCTACACTTTGCTAATTTGGATTATTCTCTAATCATTTATATATTCATTTATATGTTATTTATATTCACAAACTGTCTATTACAAACTTTTCATGCAGTGTACAAAAATATTACAAAAAATATGTTTTTAGCAAGAGAACCAAATCATGGTATTAGAAGGATTTCTGAAGGTTCACATGAAGATTAATGAACGGCTAATGAAATTTTAGCATTTTCAGAAATTTTCAGAATGGCTTTTCAATAATTTCATTACATTTTAAAGTTCACAAAAAAGGGTTTACATTTAAATAAATTGTTGCAATATTTAAGTATTTTGATTGAGTAATGCAGCTTTGGAAACTAGAACATTCTAACACATGTGAATGACAGTGATGTATATTTTTAAAGGGTCATGAAACCCACCTCTTTCAGTTCAAGTCTATCTCAGAATTTTGTCAAAAAATGCCCTGAGATGGGCGTGGAGGGCTGCGAGCAGAGGGAGGAGTGGGTGTGGCTAGCAGAGCTGGGGAAAAAAGCAAGCAGAGACCCATGATTTTATAGTTTACAAAGGTCAAGTGCAAAGACTTAAACATTAAGTAATTTAATGTACTGCTACATATAGGTTATTCATAATTTCATATAACATATTGGCTACACATAACCACATATATGTCAAGTTTGTAAAGATAATCATGTTTATATAAACATTAAATGTAGAGGACTTCTCTCCTCCTGAATCCCGGGATCTGAATTCAGACACAGTGGATAGCAGTGCAGCAGGTCTCTTGCCCTATCTGTTCCAACCATTAGCCCTGTCAGTTATCTGGAGGATTTTAAACATACTGTAGGCGAACATGGCAGCACGGATGTAGGCAATGTGTCTGAATGGTAATAAACTCAACTGATAAAAGACAAAGTCCGCCAGTCTCCAATTCATGTACAGTTCTCTCAATAAAAAATGCTTGCTGCACACAAACAGTTAGGCTACATCATAGGAAAAGCCATGCAACAAACCTTGTGGATCATGGAAACAAACATACACAAGCTTTTATGAATGCCTAAATACTGCATGCCATGTGCAGCCGTGGTCTCACAGCTTGGCAGGTCTGTCATCAGAAAGCATGTGCTCTCATAAATAATAAAGAATAGGGTCTTCTCATAAAATAAGAAAAATCAGCTATGAATAATAATGAGAAACTGACACGTCATCTCAGGACAGGCAGGTGAGTGCTACATCACAGATTTGGATCCCCAAAAATGATTTTAAACACGGAAGAGATTAAATTAGCTGACAAAAGCTCACAAATGTCCAGGTTTATCCACTATTAAAGCTAACAGATTAAAACATGGTCTTAATTGATGCTCAACACACACAAATCTGATAAAATCTTTTAAAAAGGACTCGAGGGTTTCTTGAACCTTTAAAAATGGAAATATGTTTCTTCTGTCATTGCATCCCTGTATGCCTAAAAAAATAATAGACATGCACATGACGTCGGCGCTTTCACAAATTAATATTTATTTTTGTATTGAACTCAGTCAAAAGTGGTATTGTTTACAAAAACATGCTCTTTGAAACCTCTTTGAATAAAAAAAAAGTTTTTAGTCTCAATGCATCAGAAAAATAAATCAGAAATGCACAGGTTTTAAGTTGAAATCATTGTTGTGTGTAAATTTAACCTAAAACATCTTACTGACCTCAAACTTGAGTATGTGTGTTTACAGTTGGCAGGTTTGTCATCTTAATGACTTAATCTAAAACACTGTGAGTCCTTTATATGTGCACACGATGATGCTGTAAGCCTCAGTCTTGCAGCGTGAGCATGAGAAATGATAATAATCGGGGTTCTGTTTAGATGTGGGATAAGAGAGCTCTTTCAGCCGCTACTGTACAAGAGTTTAGTTTACTCTCACAGATCTCTTTTCCTAAGAAGCTCTCTCAGGCCGGGAGGCCATCAGACACAGTGCTCTGTTATGGAAAATCCTCCCCTCGGATGTCACTCAAATCGGAGTGGCTGCTTGTATCCCGTTGCCAAGGGACTGCCGTTACCTGAGATTTCCCTCAACCCCGGCACCGTAACTGGAGACGGGCTTTGGGATTGTGTCATTGGCTGCGTCTCCCTCAGTTGCTCTTACTGTCAGAATGACAGTGTCTGTCTGACAGTGACAGCACAGATATCTGTCTCCTGATATACCTCATTTACATCTTTTATAATGTACTTATATAGGTGTATTTCGTAGGTTGAGGATGATATAAAAACTTGTGATTCATAAAAAAGCCAAATAATCAGTGAGCATTTACCCCAATGAGCTTATAACACACAAAAAGCTGCTTACAGAAATAAATGGTAACACCTTTGTTTAGGTCATAATTCATGTTATTAACTACTGGCTTATTCATTACCTATTATTAAGATATTAACTGTTCATTAGATGTTATAAAGTATGATCTTATTCTGCATACCTAATCCTACCCAAAACCTAAACCCAACTTCTACCTTATTAACTATTAATAAACAGCTACTTAGTAGTTTATTAAGCTAATAGTGTTAGTTAATGGTTTGCTAATGCAGTGTTTATGTACTTATTTTCAAAACTTTAATACATTAGTTATTTATCAGTTTTTTACATTGTTTTTTGTTACTTGCTCTTCAGTGTTTGGACTTTCAGCAGTGAAAATTAAACCACACTGAACTGAACTACACTTACAACTACAACTTTGAAAACTGGACTGACACAGTTTCAATTTACTAAAACTTCTATGTTAAGCTGTTTTGACACAATCCACATTATAAAAACGCTATAAAAATAAAGATGAATTTAACTGATTTGAATTACTTTATATTGTAATTAAAAAGTTAAATTATTGTCAGTGAAAAATGTATCCCCTTTTAAGCTGAAATATTGTATTGCTATAATGCTACAC
>CAIGQZ010032409.1:16157888-16181250 GCA_903798205.1 Danio tinwini
TATACACAGCAAACATGCACCTACTGTATATAATATGTCTTTTATTAAATGCGATTAATCTTTGCCCAGCACTAAAATATACATGCACACAGTTTTGACACAATTGAAAATCACAAAATATGTTTGCGAAACACATATTGGCCTCCTCAGAGAAATCTATTCCCATCTGAATTGCTGTTTTGACTGATATTGCTCTAGTGTGAGAGTCAACAAAACAGCAGGAACTACTGAGCTTTTTTGAAAGTGGGATCAGAGCGATTTCAGTCACACTCACAGACTCTGACTCACATCTCGCCAAAATGCAGAGCAGCTTTGCCTGAGGGACAACACTCACATGGACGGGAAAGACAGAGGTGACTCAAAGCGTAGTCTCAAGCTCTCGCCCAGAGATTAAAAAACTCACGGTAAAATTACAAACTGGTTTGTCTGGATGGCGGAGAGAGCTTGCCTGCTGTTTCTTTTTTTCTTTCTTTCTTTCCACCTGTCTTGAAACCTGGAGAGTGTGCGTGGTTGTGACGGAAAACTTGCAGGCCGGGCTGTGGTGTGTTTACGTGTCGCTATGTGTTTACGCGTCCCTTTGCATGTCTATTTTTGTCAGCGTGTGTGGGGGAGGCCTTGTCCTCCCTGGAGGTGCTCAGCTGCCTGTGTGTGCGCAGATAAATGGAGGGACCTGCTCAGTCCAGACCAAAGCGTTGGCCCACTGACTGTCTTCCACTGTCAGTCATGTAGAAACCCACCTGCCCACCGTTTGCCTCGCCACCCTAGAGACTACAGCTGCGTCTGACTTATTTTTTATTTATTTTTTTCCTGTTCGCTGTCATCCCGATGCTGTTATCATGTTGGAGAGCAGATTTCTTGGTCACTGCGCTGTCATAGTAACCAGTGATTTCAAAAGAGCCTTGTCTTAATTCACGCAAATGCTGTGTATGGAAAATATTGTAGTGCTGTGGGCGATGGAGTGTGTCTTTGGTACTGTTAAGGCAAGACACTGCAGGTGAATAGGAATAAAAGAAACACAATACTTTATCACAATATTTTCACACTTGATCGATTGCATTAAGAATTGCAAATAGTCATTTATGGGTTACTAAAATTATTAGTTTAAATATGTTAATAAGGTTTTATTTAATTAGATATGCATTAATTTGCATATTTTTTTAAGCATGAAAAGCTGAACGTTGGATGAAGTCAGTTTCAAATTGATCAATTTTTGGGCATATTAAAGTCAAAAAAGTTTTTATTTTTTGTTTGTTTTTTTAACAGAGAGGATTTTGCCAATCTATAATTCAGGAAATACTGTGGACTAGAAATAAATCGTAATTGTTTTTGTAGAAATAAAGTTAATGTTAAGTTAATGATATATTCAATTATATAATGGTACGCATGGACATCATCTATATACTGTAAAACTGCTGGTTAACTATGTTTATATACAGGGTGGATTTAACCAATAAGGAAGGTAAGCGGCTGCCCTTCAGGATCAATGTGAAGACTCATCTGTCACTGGGGTCTTACAGGAATGAGTCTCATGCTCTCCACTTTTCCATGACTGCTGCTCAGGATACGGTCTGATCCAGGATTATGGAAACTTTGGGAATAATAAAAAACAGACTAACATAAGCGCAGATGCTGTTCAAATTATAATGTCTTTTGGGAAGTGTTCCTTTTAGAGGATTTGGATTTCACAAGCAATTGTGTTTTATGTGTATGTTAATGCAAAGAGATGTGTCTTTAATCTAGTTTTAAGCTGACAGAGTGTGTCTGCTTCCCAAACTGTGCTTGGAAGGATGTTCCAGAGATTAGGTGCCAGATATGAGAAAGATCTACCGTCTACATCTACCGTTGTCCAGAATTAGTTGAGCATAGTGGACGTGAGGGGCTATATTACAGCAGGAGCTCCCTCAAATACTGGGAAGCTAAGCCATTCAGGGCTTTGTAGGTAGTCAATAAAATATTAAAATTGATACAATATTTAATAGGGAGCTAATGCAACGATGGAAGAACTGGAATAATATGATTATATTTCTTTTTTCTAGAAAGCACTCTAGCTGCTGCATTTTGAACTAGCTGAAGTATGGGCTTATGGCCCCAGGAAATCTGAGGGCCCCCAAATAAATACCTAGAAGTATAAATGATACCTATAAATTATATATAACATTTTCCATTATATTTTGTATGATATTTTCTAAAAAAAAATTTGTTTAATGTTTATTACATCGCAAAAGCGCAAATGTGTCCCCCACCCACAAATAATGGAGCAGTCCAGCAGTCAAATTAGTTATAAAAATGAAATAGTTTATATACCGTATCATCTTTAGTTGTGAATCCATTTTAAGAAAACAAATCGTTAAAAAAAGATGCTTTACATGTTGTTATTATTTATTTGCATTGATAAAATGCAGTAAAGGAGATTGAGTGATATAAGCATAAAAACAGCAATTAAATTAATTATATTAAATATTAAATTAAATATGAAAGGTGCATTTTAGAATTTTGAGCCCCATAATTAGAATTGCTTAGGGCCCCCAAATCACTAAATCCACCCCTGTTTATATATAAAAACTTTAACTGTTAAAAGCTATTAGTTGCTAGTTAATTAGTTAAATTTATGGTAACTAATAATCTTAACGTATTTGAATTTGATTGTAATGCAGTAATGTGCATCTTTTGTAAAGCTGCTTTAAAAGAATAATTATTGTGGAAAAATTCTGTATAAATAAACGTGAATTAGATTGAATTGAATATATTCTTTTTGTTGCCATTTTATTTCCTGCTAAGACACGCATTTGTCTCTAAATAATATTGATTTTTTTTCTTTTTATGTTGCTGACCTCACCCTAACCTTTATAAACTGGGGTTTGTAACAAGGATCAAATGTTGTATATAATAAGGCAAATCATGTAATAACAAATTACTCTTTAAAGTCCTTGAGAACATAGATATGAATAAAGCTGTGCGGTTTATGTAGCTTATGTAAGTGCTGAAAAAGTGGAGATTTATGACTCTGCAGGAGACAAAAACTAATTTTGACAAAACAGCCTTTAAAAATGTGTATTGTGATTGCAATTTACACAGACAAATGTATAGCATGCTATAAAAAAACATTATGGGCGTCATGGTGGCACAGTGGGTAGCATGATCGCCTAACTGCAAGAAGGTCACTGGTTCGAGCCCTAGCTGGGCCAGTTGGCATTTCTGTGTGGAGTTTGCATGTTCTTCCCGTGTCCGAGTGCTCCGGTTTCCCATACAGTCCAAAGGCATGCGGTATAAGTGAGTTGAATAAGCGAATTTGGTCGTAGTGTATGTGTAAAAGAGTGTATGGGTGTTTTCCAGTTTTGGGTTGCGGCTGGAAGGGCATTCTCTGCGTAAAACATATCTGCCGTCTACAGATTAATAAAGGGACTAAGCCGAAGTAAAATGAATAAATAATTGAATGAATAAAAAATAAATACATTTAAAAGTGTAATTTAGATGTTTTATTGCGTTAGACTAGAGATGCCCAAACTAGGGCCTGTGGGTCAAAGTTGGCCCATGCTAACCTTTGATTTGGCCCACCATCCCATATGAGAAGCGAGGGAGAATACACTTGTTAAGTCATGATGTATGAAATACTGTTTCCCGTTTCAAAATTCGTTTATGACCACTTTTTCAGTCATATCACACATTGAATTTCATATAAAATCATGGTGTACACGACAGTCTCTGGGCTTGCTGTATCACAGACACCAATATTTAAACAATTTGTGAACAATGGATCATGGATATATATAATGCTATCATGATTTTCGAAAGTATCACATCGCTTTGTAAACGTTTATTATTATCATCATATGTTGAGTCTCACCATACAGTTTGATAGACGCACTTGGACTTGAATCTTAAAGCTTGTTGGACCTTAACAAGCGGATGGGCTATTACCTTTGATAGAAATGGTCATTTTTCAAATTTATTGTAACATTTTGTTTGTTTGTTTTATAATTTGCTTTGTTTTGTAAATGAATTCGATTTCTTTAAATGTAAATACTGTCACTCGTCAGATAGCGAGCAATGCACAAGACATCGGCGAGCAAATCAAGGCAAAGGCAGGAGCAGCTTAGTGTATTCAGCATTGAACTCCATTGTGTTAAAAAATGGGGTTGATAATATAATTAAAAATATATAATTTTATTTATAAGTTAATATAATTTAAAGCAATGTTTTGTAGTTATTTTTAAATATTAGGAAATAAATTAGGAAATTACTCATGGAAACTTTAATGTAATACAGTTTGGTCTGTTTACCTTCGGCCCACAGCCCTCAATAAGGTTTGGTTTTTGGCCCTTAATAAAAAAAGATTTGGGCACTCCTGCGTTAGACTAAAAAACACTTTACAATAAGCTAAAAACCTCAAAATTTGAAGGTGTTAAAAAAAAATGTTTCTGCCTGAAGACAATTGTTTACGCTTGAAACAATTAAACAGCTTCAATTTGTGAATGTTTTGTTCCAGCACGCACAATCAAACAAGAAGAAGGCACTGAGGAGGAGACGGAGAGACGAGCTGGTGGTCCAGATGAGGCGGGGCATAGTGGCGAGGAAGGCTCTGGATTGGAGGATCCCATGATTGACAGTCCAAACAACTTACAAGATGCTGGGCCTGGAGCAGAAGTGCAGAATGAAACGGGGATAAGACTGCCAAACGGTAAATTCAATGGTAAATATTTGAATTATATTTACATGTATATAGTGCATTAATGTCTTTGAATGATGCAAGGACATATGTTTTCAGCTATAATTTTTACAAAGTCATTTGTAACATATATACATATACAGTCAGAATTATTAAATTAAATAAAAAAAAATCCAAGTGCTATTTAGACATTTGTATACTTAATAGTTTCATTGTGACAGTATCAAAATTGTGAAAGTACCTACTATTTTTGTAGTTATTTTGGATATTGACTTAAGAAATTGGTTTTAAACATGTAAAATATAAAAATATGTATATATATAAATAACATATTAAAATATTTAAAAAGATTTCTTGCCACACTAAACAAAATTAAAGGTATTTTTCTAAAGAAACAAAAAGGAAATACTGTGAAAATGTCCTTGCTCTGTTAAACATCATTTAAATATGCATAAATATTTGAAAAGGAATAAAAATAATCACAGGATGGCTAATAAACTTGCCTTCAACTGTACAGTATATGATTAATATTGACCTAAGTGGAAGTTTAAAGACATCCAAAAATCTAACATTTATTGTGACACTTCTCAAATAAGTTTCGACAGACAAAACTTATCTCTCTGACTTCCCATTAAAACAACAAAACTCTTTTCGTGACCAAGGCTTGTCACTCATGCGTTCTTCCTTTTTTCGCTGTTAGAAGGGTGTGGAGCGGGTATAGCTGTTCAGTACGAAGACAATAGTTAAGACTAGGAGTTATTCTCAGGGAAAACATCCCAGGAATCCTCCACAACCTGTTCCCAAGCCCTGGGCTGACGCTGATACCGCCAGATGACACGCTAGCAGGACACGCTCATGTTTCAGTTTTCCAGGTTTTTATCTAAGCACGCAAAGAGAAGCACTTGATCAAGCCACGACAACAAATGGAAATTTTCCATCCATGTGTGATTGAGAGTCCTATAGAGGCTATATTTAGAGCAGGTGCACACTCAGTAGATCTGATGCATGAGTAAGCCAATTAATTGTACATAATCACGTTCACAATCAAACAAAACTGAAAATTGTATCAAAGAGGATTAGCATCGTTATCATCATAGCAGAAAGATATTTTATCTGAGATCACTTACAATGCCTAATACTGTTTGTCAAAAATGGCGATGTAGGTCACTTGATATCCTTTTATGTTGTTCTATGTTAACTCCATAGCTGGTGGTAAATATTAATTTGAAAATGATGCATCGTTGTAATGATCTAGGCGCAGAGTCTAAAGAGCATGACACAAAAATATTAAGGGCATGTATGAATCCACTTTTGCTATTTTGAGGACGGAAAAATAAGGTTTGGGCCCCGGCGTATGGTTTAACAGGGTTGTGCTTATTCTCTTAATGAGTTATGGGTGTGTTTTGAGCATAATGTGCATTAAACCAATCAAAGTCTCATCTCTTATTCCCTTTAAGAGTCAGTTGTATCATGCCATGGCGCATTCACTATTTACATGGCGGACTTTGTACGTGGAAAAACTGATCACTTCACTAGAAAACAATTAAACAGATCATCTGCAGTAAGGATAAAAAATGAGCATCCTTCATTCGGCTCCTCCATTCACTTTATCTTTACCTTTGCTCCTTTACTTTTGTGGAGTGTGGAAACTGTCACTTCACTCAACTGAAGACATCCCGTTAGCCTACATATTTAACTTTGTTTGTTAAACGCAAATATTTGTTTCAAAACTATTTCTAAATTCAGTTCTAATTTCCAGCAAACGAATAAATGAACAATAATAATGAAGTGTGGTCAAAAAACTGAGTTGTATCCAAACTTGCTTCCTATACTTAGACCACATATAGTGCGGCATACGTCTCCAAAACCTGACAGGTGGACAAATCTAATGGATAAATATGCATATAATAAATAATGCTAATAATAATAATAACTATATATATAATTATATAATTGCAAATTGTCATGAGTAAACTGAAAAAAGCCCCTCGAGGTGAAGAAGGCATGGAGCCCGTGGTTTTTACATTTATGTACACTCTCAGAAATAAAGGTACGCGAGTTATCACTGGGGTGGTACCTTTTTAAAAGGTACAAATTTGTACCTAAAAGGTCCATATTAATACCTCAATGGTACATATTAGTACCTAAAAAGTACAAAAGTGTTCCTCTTAAAATTTGTAGGTACTAATATATACTTTTGAGGTACCATTATGGACCCTTTAAGTACAAATGTGTACCTTTTGAAAAGGTACCACCCCAGTGACAACTCTCGTACCTTTATTTCTGAGAGTGTAGAAAATAAAAATTTTTGTAAAAAAAAAATGTCTTTATTTTTATTTTTTTTCATACATAAAAATATTTGTGTATTGCTGTACATCCTGTGTGTATTAAGTGTTTGAACCTGCATAGGCGCACAACTCTGCGCTGGACTTTAGACCAGCTTTTAGTTGGTCAATGTCCTGTGCCTTATTGTGCCGTGTGTATGATAGTGCCCCTCAGCTTTCTGTCCACATACTGTATAGAGTATGGGTAAGCATTTGAACAAAGTAAAAATATAAAACAAAAACATTCAAGTTCCACAAAATAAATGTAAGCTGAAAGGTAATGCTTTTAAATAGATTTATTTTATTTTATTCATTTTTATTTTTTTTGCAAAGTATGTGATAATCAAAATTGATTTGTGTTGGGACAAGATAAAGGACTTAAAGTAGCTCATTAGTTTTTAAAAATTTAAGTGGATTGAACTTAAAAACCCTCAGGAATTTTGTTTAAGCTTATTTTAAATAAATATTTCCAATAGGAATGCTCTGATCATGATTTTTGCAGCCGATTCTGAGTACCAATTCCTTGTGATATACCGAAGTACCGATTCTAATGCTTCAAGCTTTATATAACTTTGCCATTGCATAAGCACAATTACCCTTTAAGTATGAGATCTCGCCATAATAAATTAAGGATGTTGCATACAGTACATGTAATGGTCAGAAGCAGCTTTATAAAAAAAATTGATAAGACAGATAAAAAATGGTAAGAAAAATAACTAACAATGCAATTTGGAAACATTGCTCATGTGTTGTAGTGCTGCTGATGCATAACCTGGGCAGGCCTGCGCATCTTCCTCTACTTGTAAACAAACACTTGCGATTAGTTCATGAGATCGGCCAGATCAACGAGTACCGATCGAGTCTTGAAATGTGGTAATCAGCCGATGCCGATACCGATCCCCGGCAAATCGATTGAAGCATTCATTTTAATTACTCAAATTTTCAACAAACTGTAATTTTTGGGTGTACTTGATAACTTTTTAAAGGAAACTTGATTACTTTTGAACAACTTTTCGGGCAATGACAAATCCATTTTTAAATGAGTTTTGAATCATTTAAATGGACCACTTGGAAACTTTTTTGTACTTAATCATTTGAGGAATGAGCTGTTGATTTCATAGTGTATATTTAGTGTAACAAAAGCCACTTTAAGACTTCAACTAATGTGTTGAGTGTAAATTAGCCATTTTAACGGAGTGTATCTGAGTGTAAATACTTTGTACTATTCTACTGAAAGTCTCTCCTCAAAAAGACCTTAATGTTTCATCATGCAACATAACAGCCAACCCAGAATGGAAACAACAGAACTTGTATCCTCTCTGGTCAATACAAAGACAGCTGGACTGAAAACACTGCAGTATTTATACATTTATTAACATTAGCTCAAGCAGTGATCAGCGAGTGTCTCTTGTTCGTGTCTCTGTCCATCAGGTGATCGGCCGTTCCAGTGCAACCAGTGTGGGGTTTCATTCACTCAGAAGGGCAACCTGCTAAGACACATCAAACTCCACACGGGAGAGAAGCCCTTCAAATGCCCGTTCTGCAGCTACGCCTGCCGCCGCCGTGACGCCCTAACCGGACATCTGCGCACACACTCAGGTCAGGCCTTAAAGCTCTATGCAGAGAAACATATGGCCAGGTTTTATCAATGTGTGCCACAACCTGCAGAACAACTGTTGTTGTACATGGCCGTAGCCACTGGTTTGTAAACTAGGTCTGCGGATTCTTAAGAACTGTGCAATAATTATGGCTACAAATGTACATCATTTTATAAAGTATAGTCACTGCATTATAGTTTGTTAATATTGTAGGCCAATTGTTATCATCTTTCTCTCTCTTTAAGTTCTCTATTGTAGTCCAGTTCTTTCTATCATCTTTCTCTTTCTAAGTTCTCACTATTGTAGGCCAGTTAGTATCTCTCTGTCTATCTTTTATGAGAGATAGAGGACATAAGAACTTATGCTTTGTATGTTCTGTATGAATGTATAAGGCATATTTATGAATTTTTGTGTGACTTTTAGTGTGACAGTTTCGTACAGATAATATGATGATGGTTATTGCATTAGTCCAAATTGTGTTTTCCTGAGAAATAAACTACCTACAGTACACACTTCTTTTTTGATAGTTCCCTGTCCGTTTAAGTGTCAGCAATGTGGTGTTGCCAGACATTTGTACAAAAACCAAACAAATGCTAACTCAATTCAATTTAAGTTTTTTTTTTTGTTTGTTTTTTTTTTGCGCTTTTCACAATAATTAGTGTTTCAAAGCCATTTCAAATTTGCATTACAATCAAATTTGGAAAAAGGTAAAGTTATTAGTTACCACAACTTTATTAGTTACAAAATAGTTTGAACTAATTAACTAGTTACAATTTTTTTAACAGTTAAAGCTATTAATAGTTAACCTGCAGTTATACACTACCCAGACTCTGATATTCTGATTACATACCCCTATATACATTTCTGGAAAGCACCAAATACATCCCTGGAGCTACTTTTTTTTTTCCGCAGTTTTTGTATTCACGAATCCCCCAGAGGTCACTGTGTATGCTTTTTGAGATCTCAAATTTCTCTCATGAGTGCCATTCGCGCCTTCTCGTTTCGTGTAAATCCACCAGAGGCTGCTGTCAACTGACTGACTGACTGACCGACCGATACCTCCACCTAAACCCAATTGATAGTGTTTTCAAAAGCAATCCAGAAAAAGAAAAGCCCTCGCCTGATTTTTACCACATTTTCAGATTTTACCACATTCTCACCTTGTTATTTACTTTTTTTTTTTTTTGGCTTTTGTTTTTGTCTTACCCGCTTTCTGGGACCGTTCTTCCCCAGACTTAAACCTCTTTGTCACAGTCAACTCTGCTCTGCATCTCAAATCCTCCAACTTACGCAACGAGCCACTAAACAAACTGGTAACAGAGGAAAAGCCGTCCATACGGAAGTAAGCAGTCAGCCGGTAATTGCAAAAAGGAACGCCGTAAGATCAGCCCATATCATTCCTTTTAAAGATGAAATGCAGCCATACATATATCTGGCTACATAATTTGTGATCTCCAAAAAATTAAATAGGGCTACATTTTCAGACTGAGCCTATGTTTGTTATATAGTATATAGGGGATGTCTATGTGTATGTGTACATGTTTAAATCACAGAAAGGGCACCAAAATCTTGCATATGAAAGCTCCATCTTTCATCCTCCCACTTAATTAATGCTTTCTTTTTTTAATTAATGCAGTCACAATAAAACACTAAAACAATTCCAATGACGTGAAACCTAACTAAACTGTATCTGGCAACATGGAAGAGCAAAACCTTTACCTACAGCCTTAGGAACTCAGTCAGTCAGCCTGCTGAAACTCAGAGGCATAGATTTATTCAGCAACATCATTTTAAATAAATTTCCATTCTCGTACCTTTGATTTGTATTTTTAAGCATCAAATTTTATACTGACTTCTGTAGCCCACTGACCTCATATCTGGCTATGGGCCTGTGGTTGTGTGACCGCAGCTGACACGTTCTGGAAAAAAACAGCAGATCTGTTTTGTCCTTTGGGACGTGCACAGACTGGCTAACAAACATTGCGGTTAGGCCACCTATAGGACAGGCTGCTGTGTTGCCTGCAAGACTAGCACTCCACCAAAAGGAAATGCTCTTTTTAAACCAAAGGGAAGTGTCACTTTGGTAAAGCATAGCTCTCTAACCCACTTTCATATCAGCCCACCATCAGTTGTCGAGTCCTCATCGTTGAAGATCCGGGTCAGATGATACCATCAGTGCTTCGCTCGGGACTTCACAAGCTGTCAGTCAGGGACGCGCTCGTTCAAACGCACAGGGAGAGCAGGAGCAGGCCTATCACTTGCATCGTGTTTTGCTGCCTTTCTCTCATTTCCTGTTTTGCAGCTCTAATCACTGTGCAGGGATAGCACAGTTTTTAGGCCAGGCAGCTGATGGCTGTGGTGTCCTGTTTTTGTGGGTAGAATTTATGAAACATTTTTTAAACGCTTAAACATATTTTGGTTTGATGTGCTTGGCGGTTGTCAGAGTCTGAGCTGATCACCACTGTGTGTTTTTGTTTCCATGCAACTGGATGAGTTTGTCTTCCTTGTGATTGGAAATATTTTTATTTAAATATATTTAAAGTAAATGCCTGAAGGTAGTTCAAGGATGGTTTCAAGGAGGGAAATACAAAGTACCATTCAATAGTTAAGGGTCAGTGAAATGTTATAATGTTTTGCTCAGCAGGGCTTCATTCATTTGAGGTATAGAGCAAGCAAAACAGATACAAATAATAAATACAAAACACAGACCAATCTAAAAATTAATATTACTTTTAATCAAATGAAAGTGTATCTATTAAATTAAAGCAGAGGTGCCCAAAGTAGGGCCAAAGTTGCCCATGGTAACCTTTGTTTTGGCCTGCCATCCTATCTGAAAAGAGAGGGAGAATGATGGGAAGTTGGTTGAGGTGAATGCCTTTGACAGAGATTGCCATTATACTGTATTTAATGGCCCGTTTCCACTAACTGGTACAGTAAGATACGGGTCATTACGGGCCCCTTTAATGCTTGCATTTCCACTGCCTAAAGGGTACCAAGGGTACCTTTGGTGCGTGGTGTACAACAGAAAGTTTCTGTAACAGCTGCGGTTAACGTTATATAAAATAAATAAATAAATGCAAGATATATGAAAACATACAGACCCTTACAGTCTCCAATATGTTATCAATTACAGAAAAACTACACACAGCATACATTTAGTCCTTATTTAGGTTCAAAAACAACACGCAACATATAGCCCAGTCAGTCCAAACCTCTCATCTACATATATAATCTTCACCGGCACATGTAACCTCAATGAGAAAGTAATTCATTCCGAGTTCATAATAGTCCAAAAGGCAATGATAGTTAAACATGGCAGTTTATCCATGTTTTAGGTTGGTGAAAGAATCATTTGCTCCTTTGTTTTTTCACGCTTTACTCTTCCGTTTGTCCGTTTCTGAAAGATGGTCAGAAGCACTTTAATAATTACGTGCGCGTTATTATCATTAGCTCAAAAAGTTCGTTATTTTAAATATAGACGTGCACACGAGTGATCGCGAGCTCCCTGTTGAACGTGAAACCGCTTGCACTTTTAGACGGCCTCGTAAAACAAAAACAGGACACGGCAGATTTTGTTCTTCTTGGCTTTGTGGCTGTTCATCAAAACAGAACCAAGGTTTGTTTGAGTCAACCATGGCTTGTTATTATATGTATATAGTATTACGATGTAATGTCTCGGCTGTGTATTTAAAAATGGGGGTTTCTTTGTTTTCATTCTTCTGCTTGTGTATGCGCGAGTGGCGCTTCTCTGTAAACCAATAGCATTCAGCTGCGCATTTAGCTCTGCCTTTTGGTACACTTTTGTCATGCTAGGTACCCTTGGCAAAGGGTACCCAAAAAGTGGTATGTTACAGTTCACTTTTAGGTACCTTTTGACAGTGGAAACAGCCATAAAAACTTACCGAACCGTACTGTACCGTAGTACTGAGTGGAAATGGGCCATAACTTTAACCCACAGTCTTTCATCAAGTATGGTTTTTGGCCCCTTATAAGAAAAAGTTTGAGAACTCCTGAATTAAAGTCTTCATTTCTAAAATAATTACTTAATTAATTTTGTTTACACAAAGCTTAAAATATGAGTGTATGTGTATGTATTTAAATGTGTGTATAATAAGAGTCATTGAGGCTTCATTTGATTTGTGTTATAGAGTAACCAAAATGTGAATGTCACATTTTATAAAATGTAAGCATAGGTATTAATTTAAAGTCTTAATTTCCAAAATAACTAACAAAACTGACATTTTAGAGAGGAAAGAAATGTATGCGATCTACCTGAAACGTAATGACTTTTCTATTATTCTATCAAGTCATAACTAGTCATGATAGACTACCAGTAGGTGTATCCATACCAGTGGAATAGATCTTTCATCCTCCAATCAACAAACTATGCAAAGTCTGTGGTGTGTGTGTGTGTGTGTGTAAGTGTTGTGGTCTATCATATTGATATCAAATGTCAGTTCAAGAACCTTTACCACCAAAGCCTACGCAGCCATTTACCTCAGCAAATAAACGTTTGTGGCCGATGAGAGTCATTAACTTATCTGCATATCCTTTCTATAGGCATTGTAAGGAAATGCCACAAGAAAGGTTTGTTCTACCACAGTGTGAGACGTGTAGTCGTTTCTGGAGTCGTTCTAATGAGCCATTCAGTCATTCAAGCCCTTTTTTTTGCCACAAGTCCATTCCGTTTCTCGTTGACCCGTCCGTCTTCTCATCAGCCACCTCAGCTGGAGAGGAATGTGAGGAACTCAGCAGGTTAGACGGCTTCTTGTGCAACGGGCGCCACATGAAAGGACTCTTCCTTTTCGGCCCTTGGCAACAGTAGGATCAGTGGCAAACAGCCCAGGGAAGTTCAGTCGAGGGAGAGTCAAAAACATTGTGTAGGCGATCCAATGATTGATGAATACTTGTCGCAGAAATCCATATGCATGCACGCAGACCACAAACACACTCAAAACGCTGAAACTGAAACAGCGTATTTTGCACCACAGCTTTAGGTGTGTGTCATTCTGCTGCTTTGGTTTGCTTTGGCTGTTTTTTTGGCTGCTTAGTAAAATAAGAAACGTGAGGTGAGTGGCCTACGTCTAATTCAAGGAATGTATGCTTTCAGCTGGGTGCGTGTTTGACTGCCAGTTGAGTAAGTCGAGCACTTTTGCTGATGCTCTACAATTGATAGGCATTTACTTGAAATGAAATGTCATCCTCATCTCACTGTTTCCTGTTTTCAACCCGAATGGATGCGGTTTAGAGGGCTTTAATGTAGCACTATGTGCATAAATTTGCATTTGAATAAGTGCTTATATAGGGATTTTTTTTTAATCGTCCGAACTTTGCAAAAAGAACTCATGGCTGTGTAAACAGCTGGCATTTATCAACACAACTGCTTGCATTTAGTTTGTCTTCATCTGTCCATTAATTATTAGCATGACTGTCTGTCCCAGATTTTACAGTTTGCAGGTGTTTTGACAGTTCATTGAACCAAAACATTTAGTTCTTTTTTTAACCACTGAAAGTGTTGATTTGTCAGTGTGGATGCACTGTATCCTGTAAAATGTCCCTGGCAAACTTTTTCAAGTGCTGTCTTGCACACAATAAATTTGTGTATTTATTTTACAAGACATATTGAAAGTGTGACCACCCAAATTAAGAGCTTTCTCTTGGGTTGAGGCTGTTTCCAATACAGTCACCCACTGACGTATGAAGACCCTAAAACTGCTGACAAATGAATAGGGATCTGCCCTAGATCTTTGACATTTACAGAATGACATGAGACTAACAGTAATAATAATAAACATTAGTCAGTCCTCAGAGTGTGACTGTTTTTATATTTTTTTTGTTTGATTTTATTATCTACTTTATTACTTTTAAGTATAAACGTTAAATATATAGCTTGTTGTATATGTATTTCAATAAAATGGTTTATAATTCTCTAATAAAAAATGCTATAATTAATTAATTAAACATACTGGTGTTATTTTTAAATAATGCATTAAATGTGAAAGTTAACTTGTGTATTTGTGCATAAATGTGATAGTTTAGATATTATTTTAAGCATTATTGTATTATATATTTCACACTACTTGACAAAAGTCTTGCCACCCATCTAAGTTTTAGGAACAACAAATAATAACTTCTAGTTGATTATATGATATCAGACGTGGCATATATGAAAAGCAAATACCTCTAGATTACGCTTATTTTACCAAAATAAAACATGATCATGCCTTAATTTTTAATTACTTAATTAGGACAGTAAGGTCTGACATATTTGTACAGTATAGAATATAAAGTCATGGTGCAGTGGAAAAAGAATTCATATTGTGTATGACTCTCATGAGCTTGGAGAACTGCATCCATACATCTCTGCAATGACTCAAATAACTTGGCAAAGTTAATGGCTAAGAAAGCATTTTTGCAGGACTCCCAGAGTTCATCAAGATTCTTTGGATTCTTCTTCAATGCCACCTCCTTCATCTTACCACAGACATGCTCAATAATGTTCATGTCTGGTGACTGGGCTAGCCAATCCTGTAGCACATTGACCGTCTTTGCTTTCAGGAACTTTGATGTGGGGGCTGAAGTATGAGGAGGAGTGCTATCCTGGTGAAGAATTTGCCCTCTCGTGTAGTTTGTAATGTAATAGGCAGCACAAATGTCTTGATGCCTCAGGCTTTTGATGTTGCCATCCACTCTGCAGATCTCTTGCACGCCCCATACTGAATGTAACCCCAAACCATGATTTTTCCTTCACCAAACTTGACTGATACTGTGAGAATCTTGGGTCCATGTGGGTTCTAATAGGTCTTCTGCAGTATTTGTGATGATTGGGATGCAGTTCAGCAGATGATTTATCAGAATAATCTATTTTCTGCCACTTTTCCAAATGACCAACTTGAAGTCAAGTTATTATTTGTTGCTCCTACAACTGGAATCAATGACAGGTAGACTGTTGTCAGGTAGTGTTTATATATTTATATATATTATATATTTGTATATATATTTATATATATATATATATATATATATTTGGGGTGTCAAAATTAATTGTTTCTTTGGTGCACCGCAATGCAGACGCAGACAATTCGGTATTGATTCAGTAATAGATCTTAACTGGTTATTACGTAGTGACATCGTTTATCTCAATTGCACTATGTGGTGGTAGAATACTATGGCGAGGGACGCAAGCGCAAGTAATTAAAACATAGAAGCTCTGCACAATTCACTGTGTGTTTTTGCTGAACAGTCATTCACTGATACTGAAGTTAGAGCAGACAGCTGGCATGACATTTCCTCTCCTCTCGGCTGTTATAGCGATACTTGTTGTGGATTCATTCCAGACACAAGTGTGTCTGCAGAGCTAGTTTTCACCTCCGCATCTATCATGGATCAGCTATGATTGCCGCTACCGTTTATCAATGTTGCTTATCAGTGAACAGTGGCAGAGGGTTAAAGCTAATCACCTTTTCTGTTGAGCGCATGACCAATCATTGGAGTTAAACAACTGGCTCTAATGCTCAAAAAGCAAGCGGTATAATATTTACATTTGTTTATTTGCTATAAATGCTCATGTTTTCTGTGTATGTACTTGAGTTTTGTTTAACACATTCAAAAAGAATGTTTTCTTTTAGCAGGTCAAATTAAAGGTACAGGTCATATATCTGACTGCTTGTCCTAAAGGACAAAATTGTATTACAAATACATATAAAATGTATTTAAAAATTATAAATTTTAGTACAAGAATTGTTGTGCTGTGAAGTAAAATATAAAATTGTTTATGGAAAGCATTGTAAATGCACTGTGATGCACCGAGATATTGATTTGAACCGATTCGATGGCATGACAATCGTAACCGAACCAAACCAAACTGTGAGACCAGTGTAGGTTCACACCTCTAATATATATATAAAAAAATTTTATATTTCCCAAATTATGTTTAACAGTGCAAGGAAATTTTCACAGTATGTCTGATAATATTTTTTCTTCTGGAGAAAGTCTTATTTGTTTTTTTTGTTGTTTTTTTACTAGAATAAAAGCTGTTTACATTTTTAAACACCATTTTAAGGACAAAATGATTAGCTCCTTTAGGCATTTTGTTCTACAGAACAAACCATCATTATACAATAACTTTAGATAAGATAAATAAATTCTAGATAAATAATATTTACTGTCATTATGGCAAAGATAAAATACATCAGTTATTAGAGATAAGTTATTAAAACTATTATGTTTAGAAATGTGTTAAACAAATCTGCTCTCCGTTAAACAGAAAACAGGGAAAAATAAACAGGAGGGCTAATGATTCTGACTTCATGACTTCAACTTTATGTATGTATATATATATATATATATATATATTAGCCTTTAGCAACACTGTAAATAGTTTGAGCACACTGAAAGTAAAACTTCATTTAATTTGGAGTAATCCAAAGCCATTTTATGTTTTATGCACAATCCATCCTTTCCCAAAAAAGTGACAGGGCCTCCATTGTTTGACATGCGCTCTACACATGAAAGGTCACTAGACAGCATCACAGCTCGTAGTTGTCTCACTTTCACTGTTTGCTTCAGACTGAAAGCACATTGCCACTTTGAAGATGGTTACCGAAAAGAGTAGTGGGGTATTTTTACGATTGGCACGCTTTACAGGTAATCCCACAGACTTGCTAGTAACAGGTGTGAATTTTATTTATTTTCTCACGTGCACCAAGAGACTGGTTAGCTGAGTGCATTGAGCATGACTCAATTCACTAGGGAGTTTTGTTTTACTGCTGTGCTCTTTATGAATAATTCTGAAAGTCCCTGAGACCAAACGATTGACCACAGAAAGAGAGAGCTTACTGCAACCCCTGTCTCAAATTCAATTAGGTTTTTTTAGCTGACATAACAGAAGAACGCAGACGTAATGGTGGGACATGTTCCGATTTATTAGCAATGAGCGAAAGAGAAAAACATGACAGATAAATGAATGACTCAACCAATTGATGAATGAAACTCGGAATGAATCGATGAAGCAATCGTTCCATTAGCTGTTTCTGGAGGCCAATCATCGTCCTCTTCCTCCTCCTCTCCTCTGCCCACAACGGAAGGACACGATACTTGCTTCTATTGGGAGGTTGGTTTTGTCCCGCATTATCGCCCTTGCACTGACCTAATCTGAGTGGAACTGACTGTGAATCACTTCACACCCTTATCCGGCTGAGGAGAAACACTTACTCGCTTTCTGTTTATTTTTCAAAGAGACTTTCCAAGTAGCTCCAATAACAGGTCGATGACGATAAAACAACATCAAATACAACTACTATAATACCTAATTCTGCCCCCACCCCTTCACTACGTTGTAGTGGTTGCATCATCATGAAATCTGACTGTGCCCACTTTCTCGCTTACTCAGTTGAAGACTGAAACTCAGTTGTGCGAGCAGTGTCTGACTTATTTAATTTCCTAATACTTATTCTGTGACTCTTTAATGTCTTTCAGTGGGCAAGCCACACAAGTGCAACTACTGTGGGCGGAGCTACAAGCAGCGCACGTCATTGGAGGAGCACAAAGAACGGTGTCATAATTACTTGCAGAGCGTCGGAATGGACTCCGCCTCCAATCCTGGCCCTTATCCAGGTAAATGGCTCATGGGAATATAAGGTGATGCTTTTCCACCTTATTAATCTGACAATAACTTATTGTGAGATTGTTTCGGTTTTTGGATGACACAGTGCTGTTCCAGGAGCTGAAAAGTTGGAAACAAAACAATATGAGTTAGTTATATAGGTTTACTACACTAAACATATGTGGGATACATTTTGGTGACACTAAAGAGTCAAGGTTTTGCTATGTGACACAGTTATACTCTGTGTTCTTTAGTGATATTGTCCTTTTTTTGTGATACTTTTTCTAAATTAATTTTGCAAACAATGGTGTTCCACAAACTCCCGAAAACAATACAATACAAATGAATTTACTAGAATTGTTACACTGAGAAATTGTGGGATATACAGTATATAAAAAAGTTTTTTAAGGATAACTTGTTTTATCTAATGTTGTATTTTTTTGCTGAATAATTTCAGTGTTGAATGGCACAACAGTGTTGGCAAACCTGGTATGTTTCTTTAACACAAAAAGTCATTGTTGCACAAAATATTAGCAGGGTTAATTTTGTTAATGCCATTGGTACAAGGTTTTGCTGGTTAGCATCGCACAACGGTGTTCCACAAACTAATATATTTCTTCAAAACAAAAAATGCAAGTCATTGTTGCACAAAACGTTTGCGTTTTTAATTTCGTTAACACCATTGGTACAGGGTTTTGCTGGTTAGCATGGCTAGCCACTGTTTGCTGAAGTTCTGGTAAATTATTGCAAAATATTCAGCCTTGGATGGCACAGAAGTGTTCCACAAGCTGGTAAATTGCTTCAAAACAAAACAATATGCAGTGCTAACATTTGTGGCATACCTTTTGTTGGCACCATTTATATAGGACTTTGCTGGTTAGCTTGGTTAGCCCGTGTGTTATCTAGTGTTAGTATGATTTATTGGAAACCATTGGTAGACACAAATAGTATTCCACATTATGGTGAGGTTTACAGATATAAATTAATATAAATTACTAATATAAGATTGTTATACTAAACGTGTGGGGTTTGCTTTGTTGACATCAATATGTCAGGGTTTTGCTTGTTAGCATGGTTAGATGAAGTCTAATTTTCCCCCCATAGACTTCCGTTCATATGTACGTGAATAAGTCAGACCCGAAAACGAAAGCTTGTGCGACAAGTTTCTCAATTCGCTGCATTTCAAGTTCAAGCTTGGTGAACTCTGACCTGCAAAATCACATCACATGATTGCATAAGACCTATCGATAATCAAAATCTGACCTCTCTGTACATAAAATTAAAATATGGAGCAATTGACTTTTTTCCCTACGCCCTACGAATTTTGCATGCTCAAACTTTAGTGTGACCGTGGTTCAATTAAGTTTTGTTGTTTCATTGTGAAATAATGCAGATACAACTGTCTTCCATCTAAGGGTTGTACCATTAAGCGAGATTAGGTGGCTAGCCAGTTAAGTTTCAGTTTAGTTTGCACCAATTCTGAGTTTTAGGTACCATGAAGGTAACTCCATAATACCATGTCAAATCAGAGCCTAAGTCAAATAAGTCTAGCTGCCTTTGTATTATATAATAGTATCCAAAATTGGTGCAAACTAAACTGAAGCTCAACTGGCTAGCCAGCTAATCCAGCTACATAGTACCAGATGGTAGAAAGGAAAAAACAGAAATGAAGCAATACATGTTATGAACCTAGAACTGCAAAACTACACTTTTTGGGGTTATATTGTTTATTATATTGCAGGTTAGTCTCGGTTTTATCACTTTTTTCAAAATAATAGATTTGATGTCACGTCCTTGTTCCATGAGCTGGTATTTTTTGGGAAATAAAAGCAAAATGAATTGGTAATTTAAGATTGCTACATTTGTGGGGTACATTTTGTTGACACCATCGGTACATTGGTTTTGCTGGTTAGCTTGGTAAGCCCCTGCTGGTAGGCGCCGACAGCCATAAGGGTTTTTTTTCTCCATTGACACAATATCATTCTACCTGAAATCAGTGTTGTGTTGACATTTTTGTTATGTGCCTTTAAAAAAAAATAGTCACATTTGTGTCTCAGTGGCCCTACAAACAAATTTGATCCAACATACCATGGATGCATTGAAAATATACATGGACAGTCCACAATACGTGGAAATCCAAAATACACAGACATCAAAAATAAGGTTAGTATTCATAATGGCACATTTTAGTATCCATACTTTTTATTGCTAAATACACCAGGTATTCTAGAAATGAAACATTATTAATACAAAATAACATTTAATGGGCTTTTAATCAATACATCACTGAAATGAATACTTTTTATGAAAGATTTTTAAAACAAATCAAATATGCCTACACGTTGCACATACATTTTATGGGAGTACATTTATCCAATATTGATAATTAGTGATTCCTGCACTTCTTCTGAACCAAGATATTTGTAGTTATTCTGTAGGTTGCTTGTACACAGAAAAATTATGTTTAAATGGCCTTTCTATAAATTGTTTATGGAAACATTTAGGGAATTAGCCAATGAGGTCTGTGGTGATTGGTTTAAAACTAACTGGCTGCAAAACAAGGTGGAAATGCTTACCAATAGTTTTCTGTAGGTATTATGGACCAGTCTGTTTGATAGCCTGAATTGTTTGATATTCTGAATCGTATTGTCATTTCTTCAGGGGAGGTTCCCAAAGAGCAGAGGCCTCTGGAGCCTGCTGGGATGGCAGCTTTCGACCGGCCTCCTGTAATTGAACGACTGCAAGGAAATGTGGGTAAACGGAAGAGCACCACGCCACAGAAGTTTGTGGGTAAGTGTCACCTCAGCACTAAATGTGGTTGAATCTACAGTATGCAACAGATTGATCTTCAAAGTTTTAACTGCGCTGCTAAATCTACAAGGTGTTGTTTTAAAGGGATAGTTCACCCAAAAATGAAAACTCCACCATCATTTACTCACCCTTGATGTTTTTCAAACCATTTTTATGCCTGTCGAACACAAAATAGCATATTTTGAATAATGTCAGAAACTAGTAGCCATTAAATTCCATTTGTTCATCCTACTATTCCAACATTCTTTTTGTTGAATTTAAGTTACATTGCATCTACATGCCAATTGATTCTCATTAGATTATTAGACTGTTAGGTTGGGGTTGGGGTTAGTGTAAGTTGACATGTACTTGCAAAGTGTCCTATAGTCAGTTAAATGTCTGTTTAGGAGGTCTACTAATAGGTCTACTAATACTCAAATGGACCATCAGAATAAAGTGTTACCAAAATATCTTATTTGGTAATCAACAGAACAAAAAAAAGTCAAGTAAATGATGGCAGAATCATTTCTGGGTGAACTATCCCTTTAAATAAGGAAACATGTATTCATAACCAATGATACTTTTGGCCATCTGAATAGGAAATCATCATCTGAATCATTTATTATTAAATAATCATTTCATAAATTACTTCCACCATAGTCATAAAAGGAATATGTTTGATATGGTATTTGTGTCTGAGAGAAAGGAGGTGTACTTATGCTTACAAATAAAGCCAGTTGTCTTATTTAAATACAGCACACTGCTATTTCAGAGCATTAAGCGCTTGGTTAAACTGGATTGCGGGTAGTTAGTCACTAACATGGAGGTTTTGAGCTGAAATACCACATGCAACTGTTTAGTGAACGCTGAGTTTCCACATGAGGGAACAGAGAGTTGAACACACACACATATAAAGAAAAAGAAAATTTAAAAAATAAGATTAATACAATGAAATTGTGATGGAAGATTTCTTATTGAAGATAAAATATATAGCACTACTTTATCCGAGAGGCATTATTTAAAAGGAAACATATTATGTGTGTATTGACAATATCTGCGGAAATCAAACTAAGTATTAAAGTGAAAGAGAGAGAAAAAAAAGTTTGAGTAGGAGTTGATGTTTTTTTTTCATTCTGTGGTTTTTGCACACCTGTAACTTTGCCATTGCTTTTACTGACTACGCCAGAGCAGTTTACCGCATCCATAATATGCATGGGTTAAATTTTCTCACTTCAGTCTCCAAACGGGACTTTCCGTCATTAACACAATGAAAACAAAGTTACAGACATTTAAATGCAGCTTTTACTGTAAATTTGATTGCCCCTTAAAGTTGTCCCAAAAGAACTTTGCTGTTTTATTTATGGATTCATTTAATATTGTGATCAAAAATAATAGTTTTGTAGTAGCAGTTTATAGTTCAAATATCACATTAGGATAGATGCACACTTGTCATTCGAGACACAAATAACAAACAGAATGCGTAAAGCTTGTTTATTTTGGAAAGAATCAAATGACTGCATGGCATCTGAATGCTACTTAAAAATACAGAGACATGCAATGCTTTATTATGGTGTTTGTTTGCTCTGATTGTTTGAGTTACATTAACGTCACAGACAGCTTATGATGTTTCTGTCAGAACGCCTACAGCGATGCACTGATCCAATAATGACACATCAACAATTATAGTTATGATTTTATGAGTAAAATGTCATTTTTGTTTCATACTATAAACTACTGAGGATATTTCTACCTAATTTAAAACATGTATTGCCTGTTAAGAAACATGTATATTAATTTTTACATTTTCTTGCAAAAAATGAAAATGGTGCCATGTTTTCAAACATGCTTATATACATGTTTAGACAACACATTGTCAATTATTTTACTTCATAAGAGTTCTTAAAATATTTAAATGGAGTAACCCTGATCTTCAATCACGCAAATAAAAACTTTTTAATACTTAATTGTATCTGAACTATTGTTGTGTATACTTTTATATTATTTCTCTTGTTGTTTAATTGCTCTTGTTTTACTGTACGGTGTATTTCAATTCAATTCAATTCATCTTTATTTGTATAGCGCGTATACAATGTAAATTGTGTCAAAGCAGCTTCACATGGAAGTTTATAGTGAATTGAAACAGTGTCAGTTCAGTTTTCAGTGTTTAAGTTCAGTTTAGTTTAGCTTAGTTCAGTGTGGTTTAAAAATCACTACTGAGAGTCCAAACACTGAGGAGCAATTCCATCGATGCGCAGCTCTACAGATCCCGAACCATGCAAGCCATGTATTTGTGTTGCCAGGTAGACTCCTTTAAAAAAAATGTATTATTATTATTATTATTATTATTATTATTATTATTATTATTATTATTATTATTATT
>CAIGQZ010032409.1:16188801-16203368 GCA_903798205.1 Danio tinwini
AAAAAAAGCATGCTTCTTGTCACAGTCGGTGACCTTTGCTTTGGCTCGTCTCTGTCTGTATTTCTGGGTGAAGCTCCAAATGCCAGGTGGTGGTAGTGGGTTCCTCTCGTCTGTGGCTTTCAATGCAGCAATGCTGGCATCCCCTCTACTTCTCAAAGTCCGCATGCATCAAAGTCCTGGGTTGATGTTTGTGCGCCCGCAATGTCAGAGACCCTCAAAGATGCGTGCACTTGCAGAGAGATGCTAGAGATATGCTCGCGTTGAAGGGGCTGTGTTGGTTAAGACATGATTGCAACAGAATATCTCTAAACCTCCACTCAGCCCTCCCTATTGTTTGGGGTTTTGTCAGTTTGCTACTGTCTTTCTCTCTGTGTTTTTTAGTGAAACTCACTGGCCTGATCTTGTCTGAACATGACTCATATCCTTAACGGTGGAGGTGAGCTTTATCTCTTCAACTGCCTCGTTGCATAGCTTTGATTTGATTTTAGGAGTGTTGCCTTGCCAGTGTTCTGGATAAGGAAGGATAATCTACTTTCTTTGGGTGTACTGATCTGGAAGGCACAGATCAGAGTATTAAGTTGCTGTTATTATGTTTTTATATATCGCATAAAGACAAACATCACTTCGGTGGCCTGTTGGGTTAGCTTGTTAGCTAAAGGCTGTCAACAAAACGTAGCTAGCAGCTTTGGAGCTAACTGTTGTGGCTTTTTTAATAAATCAAAATCACATTTGAAGTGAAGTCAGTATTGTCAAGTAATTGATTCAAATATTTGTGCATTAAACATTTATGCCTCTAAACTGAGAGGGTTTTAAATAGAACAACAAATCATAAACTGTAAAAAAATATGGATGTAGTGTCTGCCACAACACCCATAGGTTTCTGAAGAGTGCAAAAAAAGCGAGTAAATCAAGTGCAAGTAAAGCAAGTTGGTGTGGCTAACCATCACCATTTTGTTCGCAAGTCATTGCACCGAAAGAGGGTGACCAAAAAAGAGCAAAAAGGCGGAGTGTCAGTGGAGCTAAAGATGTTTAGATGGGCGTTTTTTTTTTTTTTTTGGGAGGAACGCTTAATACTTTATTACCTGCGACTAGTTTGTCTTTTGACCAAGCAGCAACCTCCCGCTCTCCCTCGTGAAGCCAATACAGAAGTAACTGAAACTGCAATTCATTGACTCGCCTTTGGGGGCTGGCTCCAGAAACTCCAGGGCCCGGTTTTTTTAAAAGTAATCCACTAGGATTTTGGATAACGGATTGGATCAAATCTTGAAAATGGGTTTTTTAAAAGAAAAAATGGATTACATAATTGCATTAGATCACGTAATCCAATCTTGGTTTTGATTCAGATCAAACCTTTAGTTTGGGTTTTTCAGACCTTTTTTGTAGGATTTGTATCACTTTGATCCAAAAAATCTGGATTAAACTGATCCCATCAAAAGGGTGGATTCAGCGTGGATTTCATGCCCAAAATGTAATAAAAAATGTATCAAATAATACTGTATTTGGATCATGCAGCAGTATCTTACAAGAGATCCTATTTATTCATAAGGTTTTAATTGTATTTGTTTATCCGTCAGGTAGGCTTTAACGTATTCAGCCTTGCTTCATGGCCTCATAAAATAATCCCTCAAACAGCTGTCAAAATTGACCAAAAACAATAAATTTCATTCTGTCACTAATTAAAATATATATATACTCATTACAATGTAATTTTTTTTTGTTTTTAGAATATTTATTAGTGATACATGCAATGATAACAGAATAACCAAAAAAATTAAAGAATGGCAATCACTAATTTTTGAAATCACTTTTAACAATTGCAAAAAGAGACTGAAAGGGCAGAAGCACAGCTTCATCTGGCAGAGGAACAACTGACTCTGACCAAACTGCAGCAAACCAAGGCCGGACTTGAGATTCGCCTCCTAAAGGCTACGCTCAGACAAGCGGGTCTCTCCACATCAGATAAGGAAGTCTAAATTTATTGTGGAGTTTTTGACATTAAGTCTTTTTTTATTCAATACATCTATATTTGAAACTTTTTTAGGTTTTTTTTATATGTGTGTGTTTTAATTTCAAATAAAAATAAAGTTATATTGACCTCACACTGGCTAGTCTACTTGTTGCTTTAAATATCGATTGTTCTACTGTACATTGTGATTTCCTATCCTGTTTGAGCACTGGTTACCAGATTAAGTGATCCTGAAAAGTTCCTATTCAGATCAGATTAATCCAATCCAATGTTGCTTTGAAAAACTGGCTCAAAAAGTAAGCTGGATTACGTGATCACGGATCGCAGAAAAAGGATTCCTAAATCCGGATCAATTTTATCCGGATTAAACCTTTTGAAAAACCGGGCCCAGATGTTTTCTGACTGCAATGCTAAATTGGCCAATTTTACAGCTGATAAAAACATGTTTACAGCCTGATACAAAAGATGTTTTTGGTGCATATAGCTAATATTACCCTTCATGACAACTGTGAGGGGGGTGAATTTTTTTTATAACTTATCCGTTTCATTTTTATTAAGTTTTATTAAGTCTGCATAATTAAGGGCGTGGCCACTTGAGTGACAGCTAGGTCTCGCTGGTCGCCATCATGTCACCTGATTAGCCGCTGAACTCAGCATATACATCATAATTTTGTTTTGTTTTATGTGGCTTTACACAGACAATTGCCTTTTGGAATTATTTTCTTACAATTATCAGATAATATGGCATGCTGTGTGGACTTATTTGTGCTCACAAACCATTCAAGTTGCCTCCATTTCCCAGGTGAGTGAATTTATAAACTTATACCATCTCTATAAATGTATTTGTTTTATTTAAGATCATTTGTCATTTATATTTTTCTTTACAACTGTAATGCAATCCAGAATCTGACAGATTGATTAGCTGTAGGCTATAGAACAGTCTTCTAAACGTTGTCATACAGTTTTATGTCTGGATTTCATAAATAGCCTTGTATTTACTAACACAGACTATATTTTAAGTGTTTGGAAGTAATTTGTGTTTTCCTCCTGTAGAGTAAAACGTCATAAGAACAATTATTAGTGGCTCAATGTATTACAGCAGTGTTTTTAAAAGACTAAACACTTTATTGATATAGTGTACAACCAAGCACATGTGGTGAGAACACAAACAGTGTTAGTTGCAGGTAGTGAAGTATTAAGTGTTTCTCCCAGAGAAAAGCCTGTCTAAGCAAAATGCTAGCAGGCATCTGTAGCTCCACAGACGCTCTGCCTCTTTTGTCCTTATTTGGTCACCCCGGTGGGTGCGATGACACACAAACAAAATGGCGATGGTTGGCTACGCCTACTTGTAACTTTGTTTACACTCTTCAGAAACCTATGGGTGACGTCACAGATACCACATCCATATCTTTTACAGTTTATGGTTCTGACTACATAAGCTTGGTTGTACTGTATACTGTATCACTAAAGTGTTTAGTTTTTTAAAAACACTTGTAATACTTTGAGCGACTCAGCATTGTTCTTATGACATTTTTCTACAGGAGAAAATTGTGAATAACTCCGAAATACTTCAAATATGGTGTGTGTTAGTTGTTGCAAGGCTTTTGATGAAATCCAGCATAACACTGTGACAACATTTCAGATGACTGTTCTATAGCTTACAGCTAATCAATCTGTCAGATTTTGGAGTGCATTGCAGTTCTAAAGTAAATTATAAATGATAAATTATCTTAAGTAAAACACATACATTTATAGAAATGGTATAGAAGTATTTAATTTCACTCACCTGGGAAATGGAGGCAACTTGAATGGTTTGTGAGCACAATTAAGTGCACACAGCATGCCAGATTATCTGATATTCATAGTGAATAATTCCAAAAGGCAACTGAGTGTGTAAAGGCACATAACACAACACGAAAATATGATGTATATGCCGAGTTCAGCGGCTAATCAGCCAGAATGACATTACGGCAACCAGCGAGACCTAGCTGTCACTCAAGTGTCCACGCCCTTAATTATGCAGACTTTATATAACTTAACATAAATGAAATGGATGAGTTATAAAAAAATCCACCCCCCTCACAGTTGTAATGAAGGGTAAAATTAGCTATATGAATCATCTTCTGTACCAGGCTGTAAACATGTTTTTATCAGCTGTAAAACTGGCCAATTTAGCATTGCAGTCAGTGAACATCCAACAAAATCTCACGGCAATTTGTAACTTTCTTGATTTAGTGGCTAATTCCTATGAATTTGTATGATCTAATTCCTGCAAATTAGTACGATTTGCTCATCACCCAATGACGGTTGGGGTTAAGGGTGGGGTTAGGTGCCACGCCTCCTTTTTAAAATTGTACATTTTCATACGACTGAACTCGTATGAATTTATACGAATTAGCCACTAAAATGACAAAACGCCAAATAATTACGTTTCCTCGTGAGATCAGGCTAGAACATCTGTAGTTTCTGAAGCTAGCCCCCAAAAACAAGTAGATGAATTGCAGTTTTAGTTACTTCCATATTGGCTTCACGAGGGAGAGTGGGAGGTTGCCGCTTGATTGAAATGAGAAATTAACACTAAATGCAATTTAAAATAAGCTTAAATACACCAATGATATATGTGGATCATAAAAATCTTTCAAAATTGTCCAACTTTGATGAAAGGTTTTGAACCACTACTTTATACATCAATTCATTTACACCATGGGGTGCCCAAACTCTGTCCTAGAGGCCCGTGTCCTGCATATTTCCAACCCCAATTAAACACACCTTAACAAACTAATCAAGGTCTTTCTAGGTATACAAAAACTTCCAGGCAGGTGTTGAAGGAAGTTGGAGCTAAACTATGCTGGACACTGGCCCTCCAGGACCGAGTTTGGACACCCCTGATTTACACATTTAATGCAAATAGATTGATTCACTTGAATTAATAAAATTTTATAATTCTTTTTAATAAAGCCAGCTGTGCTACACTTAGAAATAAGGTACAGAGCTGTCACTGGGGTAGTGCCTTTTCAAAAGATACATATTTATAACTAAAGGATCCATATTGGTACCTCAAATGTTCATTTGGGTACTAATATGTAACTCTGCGGTAATATGAACTCTTAGGTTTGGACAAGGTACTACCCCAGTGAAAGCTTCATACCTTTATTTTTGAGAGTGTATATAGCTAAATGTGTGAACATAGCAAACCTGCAATATGACATCACATTTTGTATTACAATAACTTCATCTCTTCATCTTTGTGTTCCCTCAGCTTTGATTTTAGAAGTGTTGCCAGTGTACTGGCTAATACAGGATACTCATCTTTCTTTGTGTGTACTGATCTGGAAGATATTGGATCAGACTGTTAAGTTGCTGTTATAATGTTTTATATTTTGCATTATATGTTGGCTTGTTAGATAAAAGCTATCAAACAAAATGTTGCCGCTTTTGAGCTACTTGTTGGGGCAAAATCTTTTTGTACTAGTTTTGGATTGTTGAACCTATAAATTGGTCAGAGACACATTTGCCTCTCTAAACAGAGAGGGTATTGAATGAATCAACATTTAGCACTGAAGTGAAATATTTACACTAAATGCAACCTAAAATAAGATAGAATACACCATTTTATATAACACAATTGAAAATATAAAATACTGTATATACTTCAGTTCCTTTATGCAAATCTTTCCAATAAATTGATTCACTTAATATAATCATATTTTATAATCCCATGGCTACAAAAGAGAAAAGCCAGCTATGCTATATAGCTAAAGATGTGAACACAGCAAACTTTTTTCCCTCCAAAGGATTGATTTTAGGAGTTTGATACTGGCCAGAGCAGGCTAATCATCTGCTTAATATGTTGTTCTAAAATTGTTAAAAAGACAAACTTCACGTTTGTGGACTGTTTGTGACAATGTTAGAAAAACGTATTTTTTCACAAGCTAGTGCTAAAATCTACTCTACTAACAAAAAAGTAGCTAACAACTTTAAAGGTATTTACGGGTATAATGTTTTTAAATGTGTATACTAACAGATTCTATCATTTAGAAATAAATGAAAACCACAAAGAAAAAAATGATTGTGAAAGAATGAACAATTAGCATTCATTAGTCAAATCATCCAAACATAACGATTCACTTGATAGAATCAGATTTTATTATAATGCTATATAAAAGACTTTCCAACCGACGCTAAAAGTACAAAAACAGCAAACCTACCGTATAACATCACCTACAGCGTTGTGTATAAAAATAGCGTTATCTCTTCCACTGTCTCTTTGCTTAGCTTTGATTCAAGGAGTGCAGTCGTTGTACTGGCTGATAATAATAAATCATTAGAAACTTTTTGCATATAAATCTGGAAGGTAACCTCTAAAGACAAACTTCACATCTGTGAACTGTTCGTGCCAGTGTTAGAGAGGTTCCTGATGCACAAAAAGAAAACTACCAACATAATGCTACTGTAGGGGAGAAATCTTTTTATATATGTAACTATCATATTATATGGTATTGAATTTTATAAGTCAAATTTGTGGCACTAAATCATGATTATTAATAAATCAATAAGTATTGAATAGATATAAATTTACACCAAACACATAGTGATAAGTGTTAAACTGATAAAGAACGTGCTGTTTAAGAACGTGCTCAACAGTGCTAAAATGTTCACAGGACATAGACGTTTTTAAAATTTCAGTACTGATTGGTACAAATCTCCAGTATTATGACAACCCTACTTACAACTGCTATTTTTAAGAAAATTACTGTAAACACATTTACAAAATATTGATTTTATTTTATTTTTATTTGAAATGTAACCGTAGTTCCAACATGATCTCATGGCAATTCCTAACTTTTTAATTTAGTGCCTAAAGCATATTATTTGTACAATCTCATTGACACAATTCAGTACGATTTGCTTATCTCCCAATGACACTTGAGTTTAGGGGCGGGCTTGGGTGACACGCCTCCTTTTTAAAATCATATGTTTTCGTATGACTGAACTCGTACAAATTCGTACTACACTGACAAAGTGTAAAATAGTTACGTTTCCTCATGAGATCTCAAATTTATATTGACAGATTATTGAAAAATATTGTATATAAGTGTTACACATTGTAACCTTTATATTTTACGGTGAACTTCGGTTGAAGCAATTTAACTGTATATTGCAGTTTGTTAGATTTTTTACAGCATACACAAAACTTCCAAACACACTAGTTAAACTTTTATAAATGACTTGGAGTCAACAACAGTCAAGTTCCAGAACTAAGAACTCTATTTTCTCCATAGGGATTTTTTTTATAAATAATTTTTAACACTAACTCATGAACTTCAAACTGTTTATTGAACTTGTTTGCATTTATTCAATTTAAATGTAAAATGGCTGCTTTTAATAGCTGAATTTGGGCAGAAAGCTACATCAATCATTACAACTAATACCAGCCAGATATTTAGTATAATAAATACAGTACAATGAGTTAAAAATAGATTAAAACATTTAAAAAAATGCCTTTTACTATTTAGAATGAGGATCCTTCACATGATATGATTATATGTGAGGGTCCATGAAATCTAAATGATCAAAAACCTCTACAATAATGCATTACGGTCGATTCAGTGATGCTATGTAACATTTTTGATTTTACATTATTCAATATAGATGTTGTTCTGTGTTGTAGATTAATATATCAGGCATGATGTTGAACTCTGCTATTAGTTGCTTTGCTAATTCTTGTCAGTTCCTCGCCATCTGTGCTGAAGGCTGGTGCGACATTAACAAGAGGGGATGTTCATCTCTCACTTTTTTTATCTGTGTAAAATCTTAGGGAAGCTGCAAGGCCCATTCTACCGCAGTGTGAAGGAGAGCTAAAACCAGCATGCGGCTCGTGCCATTAAATGCTTTTGGCCTTTAGCCCTGATGTTGTGGCAATGAGTACAATGAGCCCTCAGCTAGGTGTGAACTTAGTCTGCGGCATTTTGTTGCTTCCTTATATCAGTATTCTCACACAACTTTAGCAGTGCAGTGGAAAGAACCGTATAACTTACTTGTAACACAGTATTTAATTGCCATCCATACATAAGTAGATGTGATGCTGAGTTTTGAAGGGGTTGGAACAAATAGGCTACTAAATGTATAAAGGTTAGAAAAAAAAAATAAAGAAAGAAAGTTTATTCAGCAAAAAAAGGCAAAAAAGAAATAAATTCTCTTTATTGGAATCAATGGTACCTTTAATGGTTTGTTTGGTGTTTCCCTGTTTTCTATAAAACTAAACCTCAAATTGATACTGTATGTCATTACCTTTACAGGTGCTGTATGTAAGTGTTTGACTCCTCCAAAGCATACAAATACCATAATATGTGTGCAGATATTTAAGAAACATCTCAAGTAAACATACTTGTTTAACTGAAAAACAATGCTGACGTCAGATATTCTGCTTTGAAAATGTTTTTTCCGTGCCAGAACACTGTCTTTGTTTAGGGAAATTTCACCTGCACAATGCCAGTTTAGCCAATTATAATTCAACACCCCGGGTTGCCTTGTTGGAAAACAGCATATTTCATTCATTCATTCATTCATTCATTCAGAAAGGCTCTAAAAGCATGCGTCCTTGACCGAAAATGCGACCTCCGGTGGACAGTATCAGACGTCGAAATGAGACAGATTCAGTTCCACATGAGGTTATTAATTAGCAAATGATATAAATATTATTCAATTCAATTCAATTCACCTTTATTTGTGTAGCGCTTATACAATGTAGATTGTGTCAAAGCAGCTTCACATTCAAGATCATAGTCAATTGAAACAGTGTCATTATGAACATAAACATTAGGTGAGCAGGTTACATTGTAACCGCATGTCCTAACAACATGGTTTGTGATGAGATACGCATTAATGAGCAATTTGGCTGTTTGCACCAGACAAAACACGACAGAAACTTAAATACAGCCTTTCAGGAGCACAGAATATGCACTCACTTACGAAACGGTAAGGTTTATAATCTATTTAATACATCTTAATCCTCTTTAACATTATTAAATGTAGATGCTGAATCACTCATATGTGTTTAATTCTAAAGTTCAATTTCAAACGGTTTATTGTATTTTCAAGATCTGAGGTGAACTATCTGCTGCTGCTTTCAGTATATGGCAATACATATAATGTAAAATGGCTTCAAACTCACATTGTTAGCATTTAGCACTGAATAAAGCACACACGGTTTACCTAAGCTGATCACTGTCATAGGTTTCTGTTGTTCAACTGTAAGAAATAGAAGCCGTTTCTAATATATTAATTACCAATTACCGCCACTCGCAGATCATCCTGCATGTTCAGGCGTGGCCTGTATTTCTTTTAAATGTACCATAAAGGTGTCAGAAATGTTAGGCTGGTGTCTTAAAATCAATCTGCTGCAACTGACGTCATTAATCTAACATAAAAACTCCAGGGGTTTCAATCCAAAGGGAAAAAAAAAAGAAAGGCTTATGGCTTTTTATTTGCATGTTGTATTTTTAATGTAACTATTTTTATTGTCTGAAGGTTATAGATTAACATTGGTAATTTTGAAAGTTTATTCAAATGTATTCGATTTTTGGAAATCATGAAGCGACTACCTCTCATTAGATACGTTTTCATCCACCTTTCTTTATGCGCATTTTGGATATGCACATAAAAAAGGGTTGATGGAAACACCAAGATGCGCATCATTTGAAAATGCACAAAAAACATATGTGTATAACTGAGTAGGATAAACTTTTTATTCAGTAAGTAAAGATGTCATGATTAGCTTCAGTGAGTAACCAGTCTTGGGCTGCAGGGTGATATGGCTGTGGCAGGCATATAGGTATAATTACCAATAAATCCTTAAAGAAAAATACAGGAAGCTTACCTCACTCTCTCTCTAAAAAAAAAAAAAAAAAAAAAACATTGTTGAATAATAAGGCAGGCCACTCCTACATACTAAAATTCTTCAAAATGTTTCACATCTCTACCTCGGTTATAACGAGTAACAAGTTGACACGATGCTCAATTGGCCCAAAGTGTGCAACAAGATACTGGAAATAGTCCTAGATTTAGGTCTATATTGACATGATAGCATCATGCAGTTGCTGCAAATTTGTTGGCTGCACATCCATGATGCGAATCTCCCGTACTGCCACATCCCAAAGGTGCTCTATTGGATTGAGATCTGGTGACTGTGGAGGCCATTTCAGTAGAGTGAACTTGTCATGTTCAAGAAAGCAGTCTGGAATGATTCATGAGACATGGCGTGTTATCCTGCTGGAAGTAGCCACACTGTGGTCATAAAGTGCTGGACATGTTCAGCAACAATACTCAGGTAGGATGTGACATTGGCACAATGCTCAATTGGTACTAATGGGCCCAAAGTGTGCCAAGAAAAAGCACCTTAAACCATTACACCACCACCAGTCTGAACCGTTGATACAAAGCAGGATGGATGCATGCTTTCATGTTGTTGATGCCAAATTCTGACCATACCATCTGAATGTAACAGCAGAATTTGAGATACCTCGGTGGTAACAAGTGGTTTTTTGAGTTACTGTTGCCTTTCTATCAGCATGAACTAGTCTAGCCATTCTCCTCTGACATCAACAAGGCATTTACTCCCACAAAACTGCCACTTTCAGACCATTTTCTGTAAACCCTAGAGATGGTTGTGCGTGGAAAATCCCAGTAGATCAGCAGTTTCTGAAGTACTCAGAACAGCCCGTCTGGCACCAATAACCATGCCACGTTCAAAGTCACTTAAATCATCTTTCTTAATCATTCTGATGCTCGGTTTGAACTGCAGCAGATCGCCTTGACCATGTCTTGACCAGTTGCTGCCATGTGATTGGCTGATTAGAAGTTTGCATTAACGAGCAGTTGGACAGGTGTACCTAATAAAGTGGCCGGCGAGTGTACATACTACAGTAACAAGCAAATAAATGATTATTCATTCATTCATTCATTCATTTTCCTTCGACTTAGTACCTTTATTCCCAGATGATTATTGTAAATATAATGTGGATTGCTTCTCATTTTTCAGTTTATGAATGCTGTCAGTCATCTCCTGAAACTTTCAGCTTATTTCAACAGAACAGGATTTATATTTGGGTGTATTCAATCTCTAGTCATGCTCTTCTCTCGGATGCGTCAGATATATGAGGGCTCCAGTGAAGCGTGCTCGCTTTTGGACGATAAGTGTTGTGTTTGTTGGTAAAAACTGATCACCACCGTGACCCAGAAATATCTTCAGGATTGTTGTGCAATCATCACAGGTGACTCCTATTCCAGTTTTTCCAGCCCGGCGATGTGGGGGTTGTCTTAGCTGGCCTTTGTGCCATCCATTGCACTGGAAAACACACCCTATTAAAAATGCATGCCTTTATGAAAGCGACACTCCACACACCTCCACAGTCAGAGGCCAGGATTTAACACATGCTATATGACTGAATGGTCGAAAAATGCACGGAGCTCAAATCGTAAGCGCCATGACTGTCACAATGTGTTTTTTTGCTAGATAGAGAGTTATGAAAATGACAAGGGGAAAAAAACAGAGTGATTGTGGTGTGGTGTTTAGCGCTGGGAGTGTCAGGAGAATCCAGCTCCACTGGTGAGGGCGGTTTGCTGCCGCTGTCATGAAGTCCCAACAGCCAGTATCCGCTCTTACAAAGCCTCAGGAAAGCAAGGCCAGCATCTGAAGTGCCTGAAGCTACTGTTGAAATCCTAGCCAGACTCAAGGGAGGTGAATATCTGTGAGAGAGGAAAAATACATGCTGTCAACACTTAGCCTGAAGCCATTTCGTTAAAAGCCAAAAAAAAGCTTGGGTATGATCGACCAAGTTTTGATTAAAAAAATACAGAATAAAAAAAAATAATTCAGATATTTATATAAATGTTGATAGTTTTTTTTTTTTACTAGTGGGTGCAGTAAGTTACAGTTATTTTATGTAAATGAGGATAGCAAAATAAAATAAACTCTGATTTTATACTCAGATAAAACATCAGGAACTGAAGACGCAGCTTCAGCGAGTTTTACTCACATCATAAAATACTATAGTGCTATATGTATATATATACACTCATCGGCCACTTTATTAGGTACACCTGTCCAACTGCTCATTAATGCCTATATCTAATCACATGGCAGCAACTGCATTTAGACATGTAGACACGGTCAAGACGATCTGCTGCAGTTCAATGGGGAAGAAAGGTGACTAAGTGACTTTGAACATGGCATATGGTTGATGGTGCCAGACGGGCTGGTCTAAGTATTTCAGAAACTGCTGTTCTACTGGGATTTTAAGCACAACAATCTCCAGGGTTCACAGAGAAAGGCCAGAAAAAGAGAAAATATCCAGTGAGCGACAGTTCTGTGGACGCAAATGCCTTGTTGATGGCCAGACTGGTTCGAGCTGAAAGGCAACATTAACTCAAATAACCACTCGTTACATCTGAGATATGCAGAAGAGCAACTCTGAATGCACAACACGTCCAACTTTGAGGCGAATGGGCTACAGCAGCAGATGACCACACCGGGTGCTACTCCTGTCAGCTAAGAATAGGAAACTGAGTCTACAATTCGCACAGGCTCACTAAAATTGGACAATTGAAGATTGAAAAAAACGTTGCCTGGTTTGATGAGTGTCGATTTCTGCTACAACATTTGAATGGTAGGGTCAGAATTTGGCATCAACAACATGAAACAAAACATGAAAACATGGATCCATCCTGCCTTGTATTAATGGTTCAGCCCACATAGCAAATGTTTGCTGGCCCAGTTCCGGGCCACTTAATAACTTTTCCCTTGGCTCAAGTACAGCAAAGAATGACGGTCCTGAAGTGGCCCTTAACTGGATTAAAGACAAGGGCCACACATAGGCCATAACCGACCCGAATCTCAGCCAATTTATTACTCTTAACTGGCCCTGAACTGGGCCAAAACAGGTTTATTATTGGTACCGATTCTCAGCTATAAGTTACCCATATCAACACCACCCTTTAACCAGAAACCCAAAAAACTGAGCCATAACCCAGCCTACTGTTACCTAAACAATGTGAACAATCGCTACACTGATCTGGGCCACACACCTCCCATCCACAACTGGCCCAAATGTAGTTTGCCGTCATGCATGCAGTACCATCATTGCCATGCATGGCCCACATTCGGCTAACATTATGCATGCCAGTGCTGTCAACACGCCAGCAGTGCCATAACGAGGCCACATTTGGGCCAAGTCCGTTTGCTATGTGGGAGACTGGTGGCGGTGGATATTTTCATGGCACACTTTGGGCCCATTAGTACCAATAGTACCAAAATCTCTGAGGGATATTTCCAGTACCTTGTTGAATCTATGCCACAGAGGATTAAGGCAGTTCTGAAGGCAAAAGGGGGTCCAACCCGGTACTAGTAAGTGTACCTGATAAAGTGACCGTAAGTGTATATATTAACAATCAATTTGTTCTGACACAATTGACACAATAAACACTAGTGAATAAACTGTGATAATCTGAGAAATGCTGAATGTGTCTGAATCATTTTTGGTTTGATTGTACACTTTTGATCTGTGTTGAGAGCTCATGAAAATATTAAGTTAACTTATTAGTGTTTACAAATTTAAGTGGATTGATCATAAAACAATGAAGTTTGACAAGAATTGTGTTGTTTCAGTTTATTTTAAAGTAGTCTCAAGAGTTCACACTTAGATATTGCTTGAAGTTATTTGAGGGTTTGGCAAACTGTCCCGGAAGAGAACCCTGAGCATTGAAATAATGCTGTATATGCAGAGCTAGTGTTTTTTTAGCCAATGATAAACTTCCAGTGAAGGCTTAATGTGACTATTTTTAATTTCATAAGGTTCCTTTTACAGCATTGATGTTGTAATGTAATTACATTCAGTTAAATAGACTTAAGCATTCTATTAGATGTTCAAGTGTAAAATGAGAGGAAACAATGTGTAACCACTAGCGCTGTTGGGATCAGCAGGCGAGCGCAAAAACTGTATTGAAAATACTGGGGTAAAATAAACTGTCATTAAAAAAAAAAAACATGGCGGGGGTAAATGGAATTTAATGCAGTGCTTCTTGTCCATTCTGAGACCCACTTTATATCAAATATCTATCACTGATTTTTAAAGTAATAACACCTTAAATGTGGCAATTTTATGATGGAAAGACAGTTCACCAGAAGCACTGAGGCTGGCTGAAATTAGGCCCAGAGCATTGAGCCCAGGGCTCTCGCCTGGTCAATTAGCATGTAAGGAGGTCCAAGATCAGATAAGTCTCTAGAGCTCCCCCTGGTAAAGAAGGAAAAGGAGGGGATGGGGTGGAAGAGGGATTCTTCTAAAACGAAGATAAAGCAAGTCTAATTCTTAGAAATCTGTCTATTTATTGTAGGCCTAGATCAATCTGTTTGGATTATTGCTGATTACAGATGAGAGACCAGTCGTGCTCAATCATATCTCATGCTCCTCTCCAAATTAGTTTGTAAAACTTCACTTAAACAAACAGCAGATGAAACAAACAAGTTTTGAGAAATAAAAATGAAATTTGCGAAAAAGAAAAGAACTGCACATAAAAATCAAACAGTGCAAAAAAAAAAAAAAAA
>CAIGQZ010032409.1:16208368-16222474 GCA_903798205.1 Danio tinwini
TTTTTTTTTTCTCTGACGCATTTATAAACATTTTTATAGCTAATTTATTTAGTCTTTTCCATGGTACCCGTGCATCGTATCTTTTTTTTCTACTTATTTCGCAAGATATTAGTAATCAGCATAAAGTGCAATTTAAAGACTTAACTGGGTTATTATGCTAACTAGGAAAGTTATATGACAACAGCGATTTGTTCTGTATAACTAATATTGTCTTGTAATATTGACGATACAAACTTATAGGCTCCTCTTGCCAACACCAGACAACAGTTCATCAAACTGGGCTCAGCTCAAGTCTAAAGCATCGCTGAAAGCTTTCATCATCCAGGTATAGTTTCTGAAGTAGTTGATGAGCTCACAGAGCTGGGAGCACCTCTAAAAGGATCTAGTGGACACAGTGCTGAACAAATCTACGCTGTTTTTCAGCATTCCTTAAGCACATAAAGCACAGCTACTATCTCAACAAAATCCTTGTGAGCCGTTTAGCAATGGCTTTGATCACCAGGCAGATAGAAGAATTTGAAGCGCGAATGAAGCAAGAAAACTAAAAATGTTTAAGCGCAAATGAAGCCCCCCCCGACCCCCATCCCCTCCCCGCTCTTCACTTTTGTCTGCAACTCCCCCATCCAAAGATAGATACTGTAAATAGACAGACAGACAGAGCAAATTGAAAACTAATCTTTGCTTACTATAGCAGTACTTGAATGTCTAATAAGATGTACTGTATACATTTTAGTTTTTGAAAATCATTTGAGATGACATTTATCTTTTAAAGTATTTGCATAATTCTGGACTACACTTTTCCAGTAGTGATACTGTAAATGCGTTCACATGTTTACTGGCATTCATTTTTAGGGGCATTTTACAGTCCTTTTGATCAAACAGTTTTTAAGATATCAGACGCGTAAATTCAGTCATATTCCAACCATTTGGTTGTTCAGCTCACTGATTACATCATTTGTACTGTCTAGCCCACATAAACGTAATGTGTGACAGACTTTACAAACTTTGTCATCTGGTATTGTGCCTTCTCCAAATGTCAGAGAGACCGCTGTTTCTCCGCTGTACTGTAATGAGTAGGAAGACATTTGGTAGAGGGTAACCATGGATAAAATTGTGTGTGTGGGCTGGTATTGCTTGTGTGTGAATGGTGCGATCAGTGAGAGGTTATGGTGAGACAATTGAGTAAATGACACAGACATACACCGGTTGGGTGGAGTATTATTTAAAAGCTATTGTTTCTGCCCTGACAGGACGATCAAGATCTCATATTGTCATTTAGCTCATTATGGCTTCAAAAACTGAGGTGGGATTTTCTTTACAAAACAAAAGAGAAGGATAGATGTGCACTAGTACAAATTAAACCATCATGTGAGGCAACTAACTACTTATTCCATTTGAACCATGTGGAAATTAATTGTTCTTTTGAGGCAGTCTACACAGTGCTTAATTGTAGGAGAGCAAAACCATCTATATTTCTATGGGCCAAAATAGATAAGCCATTCATCCTGTTAGAATGGTAAAAACCATGTATTAATATTATGTATTAATATCTACATCTGCAATAAACTTCAGCAAAGGATTTTGCTAAACTTAAATAGTACAACGCAACAAATGGATTAAATAACAAAACAACAAAATGCCATCGATTAAAACACTGTAATAAGTTATATATATAGTTATATATATATAAACGCATTCTCACCTATTAAATTTGTCATATTTCTTCTGGAATCTCCTCACAGTTTTTATAAGCAGAAACAGTGCAGTGCTATGGCATCTTGAGAGTGAAAATAACTTTAACCGTTTCTAGACCTGAAATAGTCCTATGTGGCTTCCCACCTGTTAAATTTTTCATATTTCTTCAAGAATCTCCTCACAGTTTTTACAACCAAAGACAGTGCTGTAGCATCTTGGGAGTGAAAATAACTTCACCGTTCCTAGACCTAATGTGGCTTACACCTCATCCAACCTGAACGTGGTTGCCATTTCAGCTTGGGGAACATCCATTCAGTAAGTTGTGGAACCTATTCGGCATATAAGACCACACGCTTGCATCTTCAATGATGCGACTGTTCAGTTCAACAGGAAGAGAAGCGCTCTCACTCAGCACAGTGGACATTGCTTTAGTTATATCGTTTTGTATTATTTTTAGTCGTTTAATATGCAGTGACTTGCAGTCACACATTTTGCGGAACAGATCCACCACTTTTAATGATCGTAAATTATCATACAAGTCCTCGAGCTGCACGTATTGGCAGGTTTGCTGAAGGTGCAGCTGACATGCAGAGAGGGGTTTGTGTCTTTAATAAACTATGACAGTTTGCGTTCATTTAAAAGAATAATTTAAAAAATCTATATGAAACCATTTCTTAAGTGAAGTCACAGTCTTTCGGTTTTGTGCTCAGGTGAGCTTTGCAATCACACTACAAGCGCAACACGCCAAAGCCCAACCGAACCACACTCTGGCAAACCTCTTTCAACTGGGCCAGGGTCGGCCAACTGAACCATGCCTGGGTCTGATTTGGAGCACTCACACTTGTCAAATGAACTGGGAAACGTGCCCAGACATGGCTCGGATAGCCTAGTGTGAGTGCATCCATAGTCCCTCCAGCGTGTTCTGGGTCTTCCTCGAGGCCTCCTTCACATGAGACAAGCCTAGAACGCCTCCCTAGGTAGGTGTCCAGGAGGCATGTGAAACGGATGCCTGAGGCACAACAGCTGGCTTCTCTCGATGTGGAGGAGCAGCGGCTCTACTCCGAGCTTCTCCCAAGTGACAGAGCTCCTCACTCTATCTATAAGGGTACGCCCTGCCACCTTGTGAAGGAAACTCATTTTGGCTTATTTTGTATCCAACATCTTGTCCTTTTGGTATGACCCAAAGCTCAAGACCATAAGTGAGAGTAGGAAAGTAGATTTGGGGACCAGTTCTCCTCTAGTCAATTGAAAAAGAGAGAGCTGCAGTCTATATGATTTTGAAGGGCTTTTGAACAATGAGCATCCATCATGGTAAAGATGCTGGTCCAAATGGGTCACCAGGTGGGTTTTCAGAATAGACGAAGGGATCTATGCAATAAATGATCTGTTACCAGGGTCTCTGCAGGAATCATTCTAAAGCTGCGGTCACACTAGAGTTTGAGCTTGCAAAATTCTGTTGTACGGCGCTGCGAGAAGGCTGGGGAGAAAAGTCCAGTGTGACCGCAAGTTTACACTTGACTCATCAATATGCTCTCTGACTGTGTGGGGTTGTGTTTAGTTCTTCCTAATGCTGAGTTCACACTGCACTGCTTTTAGCCCTGATTTTTGTGAAATTGCCGACAAATAAATCTAATTGGTGCGCATTCATGTTAGCGACTCACACAGTGTAAATAATTACGCAATCAGAGAGAATTGCCAACGTGTCACTGACGCCAGTGAAGTATTTGGCATAGTAAAATATATTGAGCTGTCGGCAATTCAAAATCATGCAGTGTTCTGACTGAAAAATGCATTGGCGATGACCTACAGCCAACCAGGAAGCAAGAATCAGGGTAGTGTGGATTTTGCTGAGGAATTATAGACTAAAATATTTGAATAAATTAATTTTACTATAACATTTAACAAATTAAGCAAAAACATTTGCCACAGCAAGCTGACATTATTATTATTATTATTATTATTATTATTATTATTATTATTATTATTACGTATAACCTATAACTCCTAAATCTGATCATACCTGTGATCTTGAGTTATTTTCTTATCACTTGTGTGCATTTGTTAGAGATATAAAAAGTTGTTGCCAATTGTTTTTGTTGTGGTGATGCAGTGTGCATCCTCATGTCACTGATCCATTGTACAGTGTGAACACAATAGCAACTAAATGCTGCTTCAGTCATGTGGTGTGAAAACAACTGCGATCCAAAATCTTTGAAAATCATACAGTGTAAACTCAGCATTACTGTGAAACAACCATCTGCTATAGAAACAGGGTGGATTCAAGAGTATGTGAACTACAGGTAGCAGGATGGTGGAGGGAAGGGCAAACAGAGTAGCACTGGCTTAGATGCTGTTTATTGGCATTTACCATTACAGTGACTACATTTAGAATACATTGACATTAGTAATCAAATTATTTCTGAATAAGATGTTTAATAATTAAGGTGTTTACATGAGTTGCTTTTTGAAAGCTCCTTTTTATGTTTTACATGTTATAGTACATGGTTTGATTAACGTCATTACGTCACCATTTGACACTAGTTTTCTCCGGTATTTCATGCAACAACAGTTAGTGTTCGTTGTGGTACTTTAAGTAATTTTGTCTATTTCATTTTTAATTTTGTGACCAGTTCAACTGCAGTTAATTTCTCAAGCAACAGGCTACTTCTGTCATTTCATTCATTAACTTTTCATTCATGCCCCCTTAAAGTCACTTCAAAGTGAAGGCACTTCATAATGTTCATTTCTTCCAGAATTCTCAGCATAGTCATCGTTTCTCGCTTTCACCAAAAATGCCCTCTCTTGCTTAAAGTTATTATCATTTGTTTGTCATCAACTCCTGACAATGGCCGTGTGTGTTTTCTGTCACAAAATGTTGTGAAGTACTACAAAATTGCAATCATTTGATTGACATGTTTACATGTCTGTATTGCACTTCAATAATGCAACTAAAATAGGAATACTCCACGTCTTAAATCCACTTCTGTTTAGTTTGATTAAGACTTTAGTCGGATTAAGGTCATCAAAAATTGCTGTTTACATGATAGACTCCGAGTATTGTCTTAATCGTATTAAAATCAAAGTATTGGTGTCCATGTAGTCATACTGTGTCTTTTGGCAAGCGTTCCTGGCTCTGAAGGAAAGTTAAAAACACCAAAATACAAGGAAATGTGCCATCGCAAATTAGCTATCCATATTATTCAAGCGCTCAGCTTTTGTAACCACATTATTTTTTATAATGTTTTATTCTTGGATTTTGTGACAAACAAAAACAGGATTTGTTTGGCTTAATGTGACTGAGAAGGCTATGCTTTTATTGAAGGAATGTGCATGTTAAAAGTTAAACTTTGGAGCAACAAGAAACTTTTTATGTTTGTTTTTGATTATATGTGATATTTAATACACTGAAATCCTGAAACTAAATATTTATTTGAATGTTATAATAATATATGAATTTGGTCAGTTATCAGCAAGTATAAAATAATAACTGGGAATATCTGCATAATGCTAATGTACTAGAAGTTTTAGTGTAAAAAGTGTATTATTATTTAATATTACACTGTAAAAAATATGATCAATTAGTCCTGACAGCATATATTTTAGATCAATGTAACTTATTAAACCAAGCTAATCATGTTCTAACCTAATTTTGTAAGTTATGCAAGCGGTTTTAAGTCAATGGACTTATAAGGTTAATATGATTTAGCTTAAAAAATTGAGACAACCATGATTTTTTACAGTGTATATTAATTATAATAAAATATTATAATAAAACTATTTTATTTATTTATTTATTTTCTTGACCTACTAAAATAAATTGTAGGCCTATACAGGGTCAGGAGGTTTTGATTCGGCGAATAACGTTTGTTTGTTTATCGATTTGTTAAAATGAATCGTCCAAACGGTTCGCTGAAGAAAAAATAGGCCTACATGCAGACTGCAGAGAAGGCTAAGCGCAATTCCGCGCTTAAAGTGTTATTAGACAGAAGACCAATCGCACCAGCATCGGTTTCTTTTTGATGGACGATTGTATGTGAGATTCAAGTAAATACATTTTAATTTGTAAACTTTAATCTGTCATTTACCTGGAATGTTTTCATTCACTTTCTTTTCGCCCCTTCATTATTCAAAGTAGTCTGTAGTCAGCACACAATCTAAACTAACAAGGTCGAGCTGAATTATTTGTAGACTTAGGCCTACTCCAGGTTTGAATAAACTCCAAGCCAGATTGATGACTCGTTGACTAAGTGTGTTTTAATGTAATATGGCGTCTCTTTGATACGTGAGTGTTATTTGGTTTGTTGCTTCATCCCCCTCCCCTGTCGAGTGGGTTTATAAATACTGACAATACTAATGAACAGTTGATTTGTGGTGAACATACAGTAGTACAAGACCGTGGTTTTGATGTGCTGTTGGTAAATTTATGCTCAGCCGTTTCTTCGACCATGGCCTCCACTTCAAGGAACTGACTGTATTACTATGACTGTGAGTTTCTCTCTGTGGCTATATGCCTTTCATCACAGCAGAAGTAGGTTGAACAATTAGGAAATTGTGTATAGTCTGGACACTGCTGGAGGTTAAATAGGTGGGTGTTTGGTTAAGTGTTAGCGTGGAAAGTCTTAGTACACCGAAACAACCTGACACCTGGACAAAAAACATACACATCACGCATTCATGCAGGCTTACAAACACATTTGATATGCGATTTGGTCTCATATTCATCTCATATGAGAATTCTCACATGATGAGTTGGTGTTAACGCTAACCCTGCTTTCTATCTGTACAGAAATAGTGATAGAAGTGTTTGTGAACCATCATCGTGTCCATACACCCCGAGACACTCAAGACCGCAGGACTGCACTCTTGTCTTTATAGAGACCCGGAGCGGCTTTCTCGGTCCTTTTATCTCTGTGAAAAAAAGATATGTGCACAGCTTCTCAGTAGCCTACTTTACCTTAACGATAAAGATTACTGGTGAAATTACATAACGAGCTGGAACTGAATGTTCAGAGTTTACTTGTCTCTGTCTTTTGCTATGAACCGTTTTATCTTTGACTTCAAAATGCAGTTGCATGGCATGACTACTAATGCAGATTTCATACTGAAGATATGTTCCAAAGACACTGTTTACACAAGACTGATGCTGCCTCCAAGTGGCAGAGGACTTTTCTGTTAAGCTTTAGGCTCTGATGGTTTATGATTTTTTTTTTCCAAGTCTGAGATCATTACCAAACCAGTGAAGTGCTTTTTTTCAAGTGTCCAGCAGATGTCATGATTTCACCAACAAGACAAATGCGCATTTTGTTGTAAAATGAATAGTTTATTTGCCCCCATAGAGCAAGGGTTCCCAAACTTTTCAGCCTGCGACCCCTAAAATAACAATGCCAGTGACTCATCACCCTCATGTTTCTTGGTGGTGGTTATATATATACAAATGTTGCACACATAACAATAGGCCTGCCACAAGCATATTGACAACACAGTGCAACAGTCTAACAACCATTAATTCATTAATTAATTTTCTTTTCCTAGTCCCTTTATTAATCTGTGGTTGCCACAGTGGAACGAACCGCCAACTTATCCAGCATATGTTTTACGCAGCGGATGCCTTTCTAGCTGCAACCCATCACTGGGAAACATCCATACACTCTCATTCACACACATACACTATGACCAATTTAGCTTACCCAATTCACCTGTACCCGCATGTTTTTTGGACTTGTAGGGTAAACTGGAGCACCTGGAGGAAACCCACACAAACACTGGGAGAACATGCAAACTCAACACAGAAATGCCAACTGACCCAGCTGAGGCTTGAATCAGCGACCTTCTTGCTGTGAGGTCTAACAACCATATGCTATAATTTATATAGTCATTTATTAATTTGTTTAATGTTACCTTCTCCTAATGAGACTGGTGGTAACAGTGTTTTCAGCACAAGTCTATTCTTGGTTTGATTTTGCAGACCACCACTCAGAGATCATCCTCAATGTTTAGTTGTGGTCTGTGTTTGATTGCTATAAAGGTGTCAAAGTTTAACCTGATGCTATAAAATTAATCTGCTGCAGCGGACTCTATTGCTGTGTTGTTAATCTAATGTAAACACATAATCCTGTGAAAAAGAATAATAATTAAAAGGCTGATGGCTTTTTATTAGCATGTTGTTGCTTTTTTATGCAGCTATTAACTACTGTTTTAATTTGCTGTGGGTTATGAGGAAAATATGGTATTTTTAATAATTTAAAAACCCCCAACTGCCATAGAGTATGCTGCTGTTTGTTTTTTATAGAATATAAAATGAGAAGTTATATGCAATACGACAAGTCCATAACTGCAGAAGATGTAAAACAAAATAAACAATCTTTAAAATCATTTCTTTTGACGCTGTACAGCACCTGTGTGTAAGAAACTTGCTTTGAGTTACATCAGATGTTCCTTCCTATTTATTTTGAAGAGCACATTTCTAGAAAAAATAAAAATAAATCTGTAAATTGATTGTGCAATTCAATTCCACAAAATATTTTGTATATGGTAAACTCGCAAACGTTTTTTGGTCGCATGTTTATTTTCTACATTTAAAATCTAAAAAAAGGTTTTACAGATTGATCTTTTTTTCCGATCTCATAGCTTTGTGGTTAGTGGTTTTGGAAAATATAAACAGATGTTTTATTATAATGTTAACATATACTTTCTCTGTGAATTTATGTTTTGTGTTTTAACTGCAAACGTCACATCCATAATGTTGGAATTGCTCATTTGTATATTTAATAAAAAACTACATTTAAACTAAAAACTAGAATTATTGTTGTTACTTTAAATACTTGAATTAGTGTATTATTACATTTAGGCCCTATACTTTATTTTAAGACAATTCTTTAAGGCTAACTTAATTTTTTTAAAAATAACTAAAGTTACATTAAGTAAATGTGCATAAAAGTAAATGGAGAGAAACTAATCATAAATGTGTAAAAAAAATTTAAATTAAAGCAGATGATCTAAAATCCTACTATTAAGTGAACTGCTTTGTCTGAGTTACATCAGATGTTTCTTCCTATTTATTTTGAAGGGCACATTTGTAGAAAAACAAAAAATCTGTAAATTTGAATGAGCAATTCAAGAGAGTAAATAAGCAGATCTTTTTACAACAGTTAATTAACAGAATTATTTCAGTGAGATTTGGTTTTTAAAAAAAAAGTCAACTAATGTTGTTTTGGCAAAACATGCCACTATTTTAATATGAGTGTTATGAAAATGATTTCAAAGCTTTGGCAGAAATCCAGATTATCAGACTTTTATATTTAGAAATTTATCATTTCCTTATCTTTTATTGTTATACAGTCAAATTTTTTGGAAGTAATTATTGACAGAATAAATATTCAATTTTTATTTTATTTTGCAATATTAATTTTCCTTTATTTTCAGTGTAAAGTTGAATTTTAAAATAAAGTAATTGTAATTGCACGCGCGCGCGCACACACACACACGCACGCACGCACGCACGCACGCACGCACACACACACACACACACACACACACACACACAACTAAAAAAAACAGCTATTTATTTTGACCTAAAATGTTTATATAGTTGCATCTTTGATCCTCAATTTTTTTATGCCATCAAATGATACTTTGTCTGAATGACGAGATTCTTCTGGTATCTATTGTTTTACTAAATTTGCCTTATGTAAAATAATGGTAAAAATTATTTCACAAAAAAACAAGGTCGCTGGTTCGAGCCCTGACTGGGCCAGTTGCCATTTCTGTATGGAGCTTGCATGTTCTCCCCGTGTTTGCGTTGGTTTCCTCCTGGTGCTCCAGTTTCCCACACAAGTCTAAAGACATGTGCTATACAGTCGGTGAATTTGGGTAAGCTTAATTGTTCGTAGTGTATGTGCGTGTATGTCCTAGTCGTCCAGGTTGGGGATTGAGCGTTGGGCTAACGACTCACCTTGTGAAAAATTAGATGTTATGAAACCAACATGGTGCGGCTAAATATCTACTTCCATATAAATGGCCCTGGGAGTAAGAGTAAGTACGAATCTAATATAATGATAAAACTAATTAAAGATGTGTTGCATATTATTGTTTTCCAACTAAAATAATTTTCCTCAGTGACTTGTATATTTAAATAAGTGCTGTTTATCTTAGTGAAGGTAAATCGGTGGATTTGTTTAACTTTTACTTTCTGTAGTGTGTCTGTAATCCTCTAGATGGCAGCATTTCATAGCAAATTCCACCCTGGCAGTTCCCGATTCAAGACTGCTGTTAAAGCATGCTTAAATTAACAAGCACAGGCGCTTATGAATCGTTGCAGCTATATTTCATCAGTCTGTAAGCCAGTTCTGTGTTCAAATCTAATTCTATTCCAGTCATGATATGAACAGCAGAGAGTAAAGCTCAAATGACAACACATTCACACAGGCTTCTATAGTATTAATCATAACTTGGCGAAACCAAAGGCACTCTTGCTCTGATTCACACAGCTATACATTCATACCTCCTGTCATGTGTTTTAGTGGGTAAATGTTTGTTATGAAAGCTCTGAACAGCCTGAGTCAGAAAACTCTGAGATGAGCGTCTACCGAACAGAAAACAATTACACAGTCACTGAATCCTCTTCTAAGTTGTGATGAGGGCAGTTAGCGATGGCTGTGGCCACTTAATGGTGTGTGTGTAATTCGGTAATGCTTCTCATTGCTCAGAGACTCCAGATCTTGCTGCCTAAAGACGACACAATTTGTCAATTGACTCCAGGCCATTAAAAAAAGGCAATAGTTCATCAAACTTTAAGGCAAATTTAGATTACTGAATGCAGACTCCATTTAAAAAGAACAAATTATGTCATGACTTGGTCATTTTTTACATTGTTGATGTATTGATCTCAATTATGGATTCAGCTGGAGCAATTAATTCTGTCATTTCCCTCGTGCCCCCACAAGTGTCAAATGTTTGGTAAGACAAGAAATTAAATGCAAAAATACTACTTTGGGGGGTCTTACAAAAAAGTAGTAATCATTTTTTATTTTTTTTTTGCAATTCTATGCAAATGTCAACCTTGCCATGAAAAAAATAAGTTTTCACCAAAATATTGAAGATGTTTCTATGTTTTTTGTGTGTGTGTAAACAAGTATTTTACAGTACTTTAAAAATACTCAAACAATATCTCTGTCAGTGTTTTCAAACAATTATATTTGATATATTAAAGTCACACAAGTTGCAACTTCACATCTGTTACATCCATAACAGATGTGAGAGGATGTGAGAGCTGTCACATCCATAAAATAAAATCACTGAGTAAAAATCTGTAGTGAGTTGGCTCTTATACTTTTGAATAGCATTGTTTATTTTGGGTTGTGCAGTTTAATTCACAGAATTTCTGCAAAATATGTTGTATACTGTAATCTCACTAACTTTTTTTTTTTGCATGTTTATTTTCCACATTTAAATCTAAAAAGGTTTTAAAGATAGTTTTTTTTTTTTGCTCCCATAACTCTGGTTAGATGTTTTGGAAAATATAATGCTTCAATATAATGTTAACGTATACATTCTATGTGAATTTCTTTTAAGATTTTACTGCAAATGTCACATCCATAACGCTGGAATTGATCGTTTGTATATTTAACTAAAACTAAACTTGTTACTTGAAAAAGTGTATTATTGCATATAGGCCTACATAATTTTAAGTTTTATACAATTTTCATGTTTTTTAAAGGGGCAGTAGCTGATTGTCTTCCATAACATATTTTGTTGTGCTGGTTGAAAGTCACTTTACATTCTATAGTAATGATTAAAGTAAATGATCTAAATGTATTTATGTGTATTTTTATATTCTGGGAAAGGCGTAAGACTAAAATGTTCATCCAATTAAAATTTGTCAAGCCATAAAATACCATAATTCTGATAAGTAGCCCAAACTGTCTGTCAGCAAATGTAGATTTATACAACTGTGCACCTCTGTTTACGCAGATCTGCCGTTTACAGTCACGCGGTACAAACAAATGCTGAATCTTAACTTTAAGGTTAACTTGATTTACAAAAATAGCTAAAGTTACATTAAGAAGATTTAAAAGAAGAACAAAACAAGATTAGAATAAAATGTGTTAAACTATTACATTTAAAATTTAAAGCAGATAGTCTAAAATAGCAAAAAAAAAAATGATTTCATGCTATTAATAAGCTTTAAACTTTATACATAATCCTTTAAACTGTAAGTGTAGTAGTTCAACTAAAATCAGGAATTTTAATAGATATTTTGCTTTAGTTAACTTCATGAAAAATGCAAAAAAACACATTAGAATGAATAAAACAAGGCATCACGGTGGCGCAGTGGGTAGCACGATCGCCTCACAGCAAGAAGGCTGCTGTTTCGAGCCTTGGCTGGGTCAGTTGGCATTTCTGTGTGGAGTTTGCATGTTCACCCGTGTTCAGGTGGGTTTCCTCAGAGTGCTCCGGTTTCCCCCACAAGTCCAAAGACATGCTGTACAGGTAAATTGAGTTTAGTAAATTGTTGATGAGTGTGTATAGGTGTTTACCAGTGATGGGTTGCAGCTGGAAGGGCTTCTGCTGCTTAAAACATATGCTGGATAAGTTGGCAGTTCATTCTGCTATGGTGACCGCAGATTAATAATGGGACTAAGCCGAAAAGAGTATGAATATATCAAAAAAAAAAAAAAAAACATTCAAATGTGTATGAATGAAATACAAAAAATTTATTAAAATAATTTCAAACCACTAAAATTATTTTTTTCTCTCACAGTCCAAAGACATGCGCTAGATGAATTAAATAAGCAAAATTGGCTGTAGTGAATGTATGTAAATGTGTATGGATGTTTCCCAGTGCTAGGTTGCAGCTGAAAGGGCATCCACTGCGTAAAACTGGATAATATGCTGGATAAGTTGGCGGTTCATTCTGCTATGGTGACCCTTGATTAAAAATAGGACTAAATTGAAAAGAAAATGAATAAATGAACTTATTATTACTTAGTTTATGAGCTTCTCTAATTTAGTTATTTATTTTTTTATGTAGACTGACACTTTTTAAATAGGACTGCTGTAATGACTAACAACCCAGTTTATTATTTCAGGTTTGCCCATACCCTGAGCCTCTTCTGTAACCATTACGCATTCAGTCTGATACAATCTCCTGTGCTTCTGATGGTCTGTCGGGAAATAGCATTTCCAGAATTGTAAATAATTTCAGGTTTTTTTTCTTGAAATGAACTAATTCTCTGGCACGCTCCGCTGTGGGTCTTTTGTGGCAGGGCCGTTGAGCGCCGATGCCGTTTGAATGCAAGGAGTGTAATGGGAGATAGCAGGGGAGAGAAGGACACCGGTGGAAATAAGCTCTGCCTAGTTTGATAAAGCCGCTTCATTACTTGGATATTGTGTGTCTGGAATCATTATGCACGGAAGGGCCTCTGGAGGCTCAGGTTTTATTGGCGGTCCTTGCACAGCTAACTCTCATCCATTTAAACAAATCATGGAGTCATGTATTAGATTAGCTCTACACCCGGCATCAAGGGTGTTTTTTTGCCAACCGCCGGAACCTCTGCTATTCACTCACCTAATCCGGAGAATGAATTATGCGATTGAGAGCATCTGGAAGATATTGTCATACATGGCATTCTCAGAGATTTATTAAAGGAACCACACACTAAAAAAAAGACTATTTGAATATTTTGCAGCTTAATTGTGTTGTTCGCTGTTGAGCTGACAAATGAGAACAGGAAAGCGTCTTGTTAAGTGACAGTCGAGGTTTTGATAACATTTAATCAATTCACAAAACTAAGTTATGCCTTTTTAAAAGAGCTTGTCATCTGTGTACAGTGATATAACGAAGCCAATGTCATTTGCAGGGCTGTATATGCTTGGGTGGAGAAGCAGCTTGATCTCCTGCTGGCTCTGACCTCCGTTAACCCCAGAGGTGTGGTTATGACTCCCCCCTGTGGTAAAAGGTCAGTATTACATGAACTATGCAGTTACGCCACACACACCAGCACAATAACCTGTCAAATTTTTTGACTTCGGCACAAGTGTGAATGGCTGCGTTTACAGGAATGAAGAGTAAAAATGAAAGGGCAATAGAGTTAAAGTGTCAACCCAGTTTGAAAGGATGTATGTAGATATGGTAAAATGTTATAGAATTGCATTATATATTGATATATGCATGGTTTGTTTACCACTTTTATTTAAACTGGATTTACCTTGATAATTCTATGCACTTTTATTTTAATTGTCCTTTTTGTACACATTGCTTTTCACTGTTCTTATAGGATCTTAGTTTGACATTTATATATTTCTATGCAGACTATTAAGCCTATCACGATTAACAATTTAAATGCATTGTCAAACCAATTATTGCAATACCTGTTTGTTTGTTTTTTTACTTTGAAAGATTTTGAGGCACAT
>CAIGQZ010032409.1:16246468-16258968 GCA_903798205.1 Danio tinwini
ATATATATATATATATATATATATTTAATGAGGACTTGCGTTTATTTTAGCCATACTGCAAAGGAAACATGTCTCATGTATTAATAAAATGTGAAGCACAGGCTGTAGTTTTCTGTACTCTGAGAGATTAGGAGAACTGGTGGGAATCATATACTTTTAGCTGTTCTTGCACGGGAAATTCATCTGCGCACTTTTGGCACTCGCTGCTTGTGTCTGAACACAGCCACAGCCTCTCATTTGACAGGAGGGAAAGGCACAGCCATTCACAATGTTCATATGTGTTTGAATTAAATTATTAGTAAGTACATTCCAATAGTTAATGGATATTGGTGGGGATGCATCCCCTCCATCCATGCTAAATCTATTCCCCTGTGGTGTGGAACCCAATTGTTGTACTCTGTAAACGTATTAATTCATAATTAATACAACGTCTGAGAACATCTTTAAACAGTCAAAATTATATACATTATGTTTGTTTAAACATTCAGTATTCAATTGTTGAATGGGCAGTCAAATTAATTGTTGTAAGTACTTGGTAAGTTACATCTCTGCTGACGGGACCAAATTGCACTTTTGAAACCCTTCATATCAGTTGAAAAAAACATTAAGACCTAGCCTAATTTAATTTGAATAATTTGTCTTTAATATTAACTTTTACTTAGACCATCCAATTGCAGTTTTGGTTGCTTCCATCAGTGGCGCACACATTGCACATTTCACCTTTGTTTCTCTCTCTTTAATTATTCTTTCACTCATTTTATGTCATTGCTGTATAATTAAATGTTTGTATTCCCTCTCAGGGACACATTTTCATTGTGTTATGCACAACAGACACATTTTGCCACCTGCTAATGAAGTTCTCATGGATGTGAGCAGTTATAGGTGATTTTTACTGCCCGTAAGGAGACACGAGGGAAAGAACAAATGAAAGAAATGGAAAAATGAAAGATTTAGATGCAAAGAAAAAGACATTGAAGAATAAAAGCAAGTGCTTAAGTGAAATGAGAGCAAAATGGAGAAATGCCAGATTAAACTTAATGGTAAAGTGTAGAAAGAAGCCATAATGTGTTTTAAAGGGGAATGTAAAACTCAAATGAGCAAGGGTGGAAAAGGAAAACGATCAGGGTGAATCTCAGGGTCAGGTCTGTGCTGCGTCTGCTGATGTCTAACGCTGCCCAGCAGTCTGTGCCAGTCTCTCTGGGCCAGCAGTCACCTTGGTGCATGAAATACAGTTGGCCGTAAAGGCACATAAAGCACTGAATAAGAGGAAAAGGGGAAAGGCAATTGACCTTGGCTGGCTGACTGACTGCGGGAGAGATGAGCCATGTGCTGAGCAAGGACTGTCGTTCAACCTGTAGAAGCTTGGAGAAAGGCAGATCTGCTGTCTTTGTGTCTGTCGGCAGAGTTATTTTTCTCTGTGAAAGTTGGTTTTTAGCTTGGTATACCTGGAAGTGATACTGAGCTATTTGCCCAATGAATGGACTTTGAAACAAGCTCATTCTTTTGTAGATTGCAGAGTTGGAAGCTGAGAGTTTTTCCTTTTTTTCAGTAGCAGGAACTGAATGATCTTCTGATGGCTCTTTTGAGAAGGTTCTTTTTATTGAATGGGAAGCATACAGTGCAGTCATTGCAATTCAGTTAGTTACTGACTGAATTTGACCTATGAGCTTTTTTGGTTTGGTGAATCAAAACTGTACACCCAGCATCCAGCCAATTACTCTCATACATGATTTTCTTTCAACATTATACCAACTTAAGGACCTTGAGCCTTAAATCAGTGCTATTGTTGATCGTTTACATGGCATTATAAAGACATTTTAAATTATTTTAATTTAAAATATATGAATCAAAGATGAAAGTATGATGTGAAAAGTCAAAATATGGGTAAAATAATGGTCCATTAAAATATTATTACACTGCACACTTAAAACACATTTAATTGTTTGTTTTGAGGCTGGATTGTGATCCTTAAAAGGACAATTTTAACTTTTTAGTGGGCAAGGAAGCATATATGGTAGCTTTAAAAGGTTTTATAATAAAATAACTTTAAAAAAGAATTATTATATTGTAATCAATGTAAGTTAAGACATAGTAATATCAGCCTCTCACTGATTTATAGCAGTGACAGAGTAAAACCTCCACTATTGTGGAAAACTCTTCCCATCCTTTACATGGTTTCTTTAAGTTACTTCAGACAGTATAAAGTCCCTTTAGCAAAAAAAGACCAAGTACAAGAAGACAATTATTTTCACTGTCATCATTTTTTAAAATAGTATCTTTAAATATGATTTTTTAAATAATTGTGTAAGTGTATATATGTTTTGCTGTTGTGTGAGCCTGTTTAAAGACAATTTTCTAACCCCTGTGGGATAGACAAAGTTTATTGAACTGAATTGCATTGAATTGAATAACCCCAGTAACTCTTCTAAGTATTTTAATGATTGCTCTATAAACAGTTTATATCATCAAATGGGTTTTGGGTTAATTGCGCTTACTAAAAAGAATGGGGAGTGACCTAAAACAGGCTTTTATAAAGCCTTTAGATTGCATAATAAATGTAAATAAAATAATTTAAATATTAATTGGTTTTCCCAAATAGTTTTAAGTTGACTGAAAAGGCTTGTTTAAGTCAAGTATATTTTATGGAATAATTTGGCACAACTTTAACCGCTGAAGCTTAATAAATTCAATTTCTTTGCAGCCGCTTGCTTTAAAATTTTTTATTTATTTATTTTTTTTAAAGTAGGAGTACCAAAAGAGGTTACTAAAAAACTTTAATACAACCACATTGCACATAATGAGATGTTACATACCTTTTAAAATTCCCTGGTATAACAAACATATTTGATCAAACTTTATTCAGAAACATTTCAGTAATAAGGGTTTTGTCTTTTCATACCAGATACTGTACAACACTGCTCCAATATGCAACAGAATCAATCGAATATCACTGCCAATCAGAAAAAGGTGTAGGAAGAGTTTTCCTCAACTATTTGACAAGATCTGATGTAAATTACTCATTGTCGCTATCATTATTGCTGTAAAGGTCACTCAAAATTACATTCAAACTTACATTTAGACACTTTTAATATCAAAGCACATTGTTTGTATGCTATTATTCCAGCTGCAACATTAATAACATAAATAAACTCTTTCCTCTCTCTTTTCACATTATGGCTGATTAACATGAAAAATACATCTTTAATTGTTTGTGACATTGCATTGTGCCTGCATGGTTAGGACACTGCATATGGTGATTTACAGAGAATGAAGGGCAGCACTGCAGGACTTTGGATGGCAATTTTGTTACAATGTCATCTCTGTTGAGTTTTGCCTTCTGTGGCTGTTTACTGTGGACAGCGGTGCTTAATCTAGGAGGCCTGCTGGTGACCTGGCTATAGATTTAGCAGTTTGTTACACACTTGCACACACACACACACACAGAAACGAAAGTTGCACTGTGAATGCTTCATACTGTTTAAATGTCCCCTGCTTCCAGATACACATGCATAAAGACACATTAAACCCCTCAGCAAGGTGAACGCAGTGCTGATGCAGGATCATTTTGGAGAGAGAAAGAGAGACTGCAAACATGAGAGACGAGAGAAGAACATCTCTAATTTTAGCCGCAAAGACTCAAAGGCCCGATATTCGCTTTTTTTATTCGTTCCCTTTTTTGGCATGGGGTTGAGTGAAAGGGGCATGGGTATGGTTCCCAGGAGCGGTGGGTAAAGCAGCCGCTATCAGAGAGGCTGGACAGCCCAATTAATCAGAACTCACTCTGGGGAGCCACAAGCCTCTGACAGGGACGTTTTATTCTGGCCCGCCACTGGACACCCAGAAGTCTGCCATCTACACAACCACTGCGAGCTGCATGTATTTTTTTTTTCTGCCTCTATTTCACACGGGCGCTCAATCTTTTCTCCCTCCAAACTCACCGCTGGCACACTTCAGGGACGCCCGAAGGATTGCGACGTGTGGAAAAATATTCCATACAAAAGTTATGAGTCATGGAGCTTACAGTACAGCGCTCACTTCCTATGCAAAACACTTGATGAATTATTCATTATTATTGTTATTTAGACAGGTAAGTTGTATAACAGTGGACCTATACTTTTATCATATTGACTAGTTTATTCAGTCAGTAAATATTCATTTTGACCCTGCCATCAAATAGCATCGTGTATATCAAACATGTAAATTCCAATGTAAAATTGGCATCAAATCTAATGGACAATTTTCATTCAAGAGTATACACTTATATATTGCTTGACGCTATTAGAAGGTTTGGCATGCTGTCCCAGGAGAGAACTCTGAGCTTGGAGATTGGGCTTCCGTCTGGTCATTTAGCATGTAAAGGGGTCTGAGATCCGGTAGGTTCTCGAGAGCTCCCCCTGGTAAAGGAGGAGATGGGGTGGTAAGGGGGATTCATGCAAAACGAAGATAAGGCAGTAGGGTGAAATTGGACTATTTATTGTAGGCTTGGATCAATCTGATTGGATTATTACTGATTACGAATGAGGGACCAGCTGCAATCAATCATATCACGTGTGCCTCTCGAAGTTAGTTTGTAAAACTTAGTTTGGCGATTGATATTTTGAATTGATATTATCATTTAAAAATTTGGTGTGAATGAGAGGCTTTTTAAATTCACTGATTAGTTTTAAAACTGAAAAGTACTGCTGAAAAAGACTTACTTTGCTATATAAAGATTTTATTTTAATGTTTTAAAATACATTCTGAAGGATGTGAAGTCTGAAGTAATGCCTGCTGAAAAATTTGCTTAACTATCACAGGAATAATTTAAAGTTTAAAACTGAGCAAAATAGAAAGGATAACAATTTAGTTTTACTGTTGTTTTTGTAAATTTAATTAAATAAATGTGCCCTTGGTGAGCATATGCTACCTGATCTCATGAGAAAATGTAAGTATTTTACATTTTGTCAGTTTAGTGGCTAATTCAAATGAATTTGTACAAGTTAAATTCGATTTTAAAAAGGAGGCAAGGCACCCAACCCCTCCCCTAAACCCAATCGTCATTGGGGGATAAGCAAATCGCACTACATTGTACAAATGACATTGTATGAATTCATATGAATTAGCTACTAAATCAAAAGGTTACACATTTCCGTGAGATTGTGTTGGCATATGGAATGTCTTTCTGAACTTTTACAAAATAAAAATAAAATAAGTTTACCAGCACCACTCTTTTAAATAGTAGTGTGTATAAAAATGTATTCATAAAGGTGCTAGTGGAAGTCTTGAAACTTTGCATTACTATAGAGATTATAGGACCAAGTAATACATTTTCCAGATAATGATGTGAAATGTAAACAACGATGTGATAAGTGTGATTATCTCTAATAATTGCAATTATATTGTATGATCAGATGATCAGAAATTGCAACATTTCCACAATTTAACATCCTTTTTGTATTTTCTAATTATTTTGTCTTAATTTGAGCTTTATGTAAATCTAAAATGTTATTAGTGTTTCTATATTATATTAAAAATAAATTATTTAGATATAATTTCTTTTTTTTTTTTGCTAATAGAGGCCTTAGAACTTTTCACTACCGTTGATGTGATTGGCATTACTAATGTAATACTTTCCCCAGGTATAACAGACCTTTCTTGTTAATGTTTCTATATGAGTTGGAGACACTAATCGTAGACCAGTAGCTACAAATTTGTATTGTTCCCCAGAGCTGTAATCAGAAGCAGCAAACAGTGGAGTGAGTGAGATAATTCAAGTCTGAGTTGCTAGCTTTTGCATTTAACTATATATACACAACATGTCCATGGCCAGGGGAAAGATTCTGCACATCCTGTGTCTAGACCTGCTTATCAATGTCTTTTTTGTTTTTTTATGTACCAAAATGCAGATTTTGTTTAAATATTGAAGACCGTCGCCCAGCTTGCACAGACTGGCTTAACACAAAAACACACACAAAGTCTCTTTGGCTCATCTACTACCTCTTGTTTGACATTTTCCAATTTTCTCCTTGTCGCTTGCTAAGTCATGGCTTGGGATTTGATTTGAGAGTGATTTTTATTTGTGTTCGTGTGGAGGGTTGTGTAGATCTGCCCACATCCTTCTGTAGATTTGCAGTCATATTTTGTCATCTGTCTTCCTATTCTGAGTGAACAAACTCTTGATGTTGTTGATTTTATAGCCTCATTAAACACTGTTTTGCAGGGACCTGCTGCTCCCTTGTATTTTTTTTTCTTAACTCTTAGCTTGAAGTCTTGCAGGCAAAAGCTATTGTTTCTGATTTATTTATTTTTTTGACCAACACAACATCATTGGTTTACTGCAAATGCTATGGATAAGCAAATACAAGCAATATATTATTTTTTATAAAACATGCTCACATGATTTACTTGCATTATAATACAGTATAATATAATATAATATAATATAATATAATATAATATAATATAATATAATATAATATAATATAATATAATAATATAATATAATATAATATAATATAATATAATATAATATAATATAATATAATAAATATAATTTCTTTATTTGCATGGGAAAGTGTGGTCTAGAAAAAAAATCAAGCACACATTTTTAGTTTTTGTATTTTCATTATTTCTGAAAAAAAAGCATATTAAATTAAAAATAGGCACGTTTATACCTCACTACAACATTTAAGGTATTTCATATTTTTATATTATTATTATTTTATTATTATTATTATTATTATTATTATTATTATTATTATTATTATTATTATTATTATTATTATTATTTTCGTATTTCAGTCCAGAGTTGTTGACATTTTGTATACAGTCTTATTTTTGGATTTACATTCATGAATTTGTCATACACTGTAAAATTCTGATCAATTAATCATGACATGTTTTTAGTTCATTGTAACTTATTTAGAACATGATTAACTTAATTCTAATGCATTATAATAAATTAAGAAATTAATAATTCTAATGAATTAATTTAGAACATGATTAACTTAAAGAAGTGATTAACGTGATCAGCCTAATATAATACAAGTTCAAAGGACTGATAAGGTTAATTTGTTTCACCCTAGAAATTTAAGGCAACCAGTATTTTTTTTTACAGCGTAGTCATTTTAAAATGCATAGTGAAATGTAATATTTAATAAGTAGTTTTATCACTACAGTATAATGTATTATTCTGTAAATGTTAATGCATGCTATGTAACTTTTTGCTCTTTTCCACCAACAATTCTGCAAGGGAAAATGAAATGATGTTTTGTACAATTAGTAATTAGGTGTTATTACGTTTTAAATTCATGATGTTGCCAGATTCTACATAACATTTCATACACAATGGTAATTCAGAGTGCTTTACATAAACAAGAATACAAGAAACAAGAAAATAAAAAAATGAATAAATTATAATAAAAAAAGATAAAAACGGATTAATGTGTTAGAACAGATTTAAAAGGAATGAAAAAGAAAACAAAGACATAATAGTGTGATCTGTCAGACGTAGCACAGTGCTCATTCAGTAAAGGCACAGCTAAACAGATGTGTTCTAAGTCCTCATTTGAATGTGCCAAATGTTGGAGCACATCTGATCATTTCTGGAAGCTGATTCCAGCAGCAGGGGGTGCAGTAGCTGAAGGCGGATTCACCCTGCTTTAACTGAACCCTTGGAATTTCTAATGTACTAGATTCTAAAGATCTGAGTGATCTATTGGGTTTGTATTCAGTGAGCATATCTGTAATGCATTGAGGTCCAGGGCCAATTATGATTTATAGACAAGTAATAATACTTTAAAATCTATTCTGAATGTAACTGGGAGCCGGTGTAAAGACCTGAGGACAGGTGTGATGTGCTCTGATTTTCTGATTCTAATCAAAATCTTGGCAGCAACGTTATGAATGAGCTGCAACTGTCTGACTCTATTTGGGAAGGCCAGTGAGGAGTAATCCACCCACACCGTAATCCACCCTGCTGGTGATAAAAGCATGAGCAAGTTTCTTTAAGTCCTCACTGAAAGCAAAGCATCTAAGTCTTGCAATGTTTTTGAGATGATAGTATGCTAATTTAGTTACTGCTTTGACATGACTATTGAAACTCAGATCTGACTCCCAAATCACACCAAGATTCTTGACCTTATTTTTTGTTGTTTGACCCCTAGAGCCAAGGTACACATCCTCCTAGAGAACCTCATCCCTGTTCCCAAATGCAATTACTTCAGTTTTGCATTAAAACTAGGAATTTTTGTGGTGTTTATTTTTTTCATTAAATAAAACTCATCCCTTTGCATTTCCAGCACCATCTTCTACTTATTCTATTACTGGATCCCCAGTGGGTCAATTAATATCACTTGCAATGCCCATTTCTACACCAGTAGCATTACAGCATCCAGCAGTAACATAAACGCCCACTATGACCAACAGTAAAGCTATTCACTCAACAATACAGTAACTCCGAATGCCCCATAATTGAATCTCCAGAGTATCCCAAGCCCCCCTCATGTGACCCTCAGGTGCTCTGTGCTCCTCTTAGCATGTGTTGAGGTGTCTGCTCTGTGGCCTGTGGAGTGATAATAACCAGCCTGGTGTTTCCCAGACTCCTCTCCCATTACCTGAGTCCTGTGTTCTCTCCTGGGGCCAAGCCTGTAAAAGAACACCGCGCTCGGAGACTGGCCAAAACCCCAAACAACAAACATGCTGTCTCAGAGTTAAACGGGCCCTGTGATGGAGGAGGCATCTCTGAGGGTTTTCTCTGATCACGTGGTGCAATGTGGAACATATCCCGCATTTTATTTCTTTCCTTTTTTTTTTCTTCCCCTCAGACATGGTGTCTTTTTCTCAGGTAGCTGGTTTTGTGGATTCAGGTTTGCATTTATTCAGTGTAAATACTGGAAGGTGGAAGTGTGGGAGGTAAAAGTGCTGTCTCTTTCTCTGTATTTCCCACTCACCCGCTGACAGGCGCTGGATGAATAAAACATTGTACAAGACATTGTACAGATTTTTTTTCTCATTGGGAAAGAGAAAACTTGTCATTAGTTGTAAGTCTTCCTTTCAGTTTGGCCAAAAGATGATGGGGAAATTATACATTGCATTTTTTTTATAAAAATATACTGTTCTTTGCTTTCTCTCCTTTTGAATGTATGGCACATTTATAACCCAACGACTGGTTTGTGGATTATGTATTAATTTGCTGATATACTGATTGATTTATTTTTATTTATTTATTTTTTATAGTTTTTTGGCTCTATATGAAAGTCATATGAATTTTGAAAATTGATTCACTGTTCATTAAAATTAGAAATGAGAGTATTTTTTTAAGTAGGCTTCTAATAACTTATAGAAATGATACAGTTTGTAGCTAAACAAAGACCTATTGTATTTAACCAGATTTTTTTTTCAACCAGTTCTGCACTGACATTGCAATATTTCATTTTTTTCTGACTATATATTGACAGCAATATGAATTTCGATTGATTTCAGTTATAATAAAAAATAGGGTTGGGTGATGTCGACCAATTTGGCATCATACGATGTCTAATGTGAAACATCGCTATAGACGATGGCATCGTCGTTATAGACGGCGGTTAATTAATAATAAACAATTATTTAATTAATAAATTAATTATTTGTAGCCTATCGTTTCAACTACCTGACCCACATGGTCTTTGTTATAATGGCTTTGACCAACTTGGTTCGCAAAAAAAAGGTGCACAACAAACAGCAACCAACCAACAGTATCTGAGGTTTTCTCTAAAATTACTAAATACAAGCGTGAAAGCGAAAGATTGAAGCAGTGTACTGACGCTGTGACACGTTACCTGATAGATTCAAAAGGCAGAAGAGTCGTTAGATGGTGACTAGATTAATTACCACATTTAACAACGTGATCCAGTGGTACATCCTTGATAAGCTGTTCGACGTATAAAACTAAGATGTATTAGGCCGTACTTACACTATGTACAGTTGCCTTGAATCAGGCCAAAGCACGCTTGTCCCCCCTCCCGTCTCCCTCGACGGCCTGCACTCACATTACATTTGGGCCTGGGCACGCTTACATCATCGATGATGCGCTCCTCAGTATGCGCTCTCGCTCAGCACAGTACAGATTTTTAGTTATATCGTTTAAGTCGTTTGATATGCAGTGACACACAGTCTAATATTTCGCCGAACAGATCAGCCACTTTTGACGCTCCTAAACAGTCCTCGTGCTGCAGGAATTAGGATGTTTGCTGAAGGCGCAGCTGACGTGCAGTAAAGGATTTGCGTCTTTAATAATCTACGACAGTTTGTGTTCATTGAACAATACGAATGATTAATTAATCCATATGAAACAGTCCCTTAAAAAGTCACGTCTTGCTTTCAGTTTCGGGCTCAGGCACGCTTGCACACACTGTAAGTGTACCGCGCCTGGGCCCAAGTGAACCGCGCTCAGGCCTACCTCTTCCAACCGGGCCAGGGCCGCCCAAGTGTACTGTTCCTGAGCCCGATTCAGAGCTCTCACACTTCTCAAACGATCCAGGAAACGGGCCTGGGCATGGTTCGGATAGCATAGTGTGAGTAAGCCCTTAGTGTAAACGGGGCCTAAGTGTGTATTTTTCGCAAGCGGGTTTGCAACGGGGCTGGGGCGGAGGATCAGTGATGCCCGCTCAGCATCGTGATGTCTATCACGATGGCATCGTCAATCAACCCTACCCTGATAAAAACATAATATATTGCAATTTTAAGTCTATCTTAAAGCAAAAATAACGTGCTACATTCACTTTTCTTAAAGTAACTAAGTAACACATTTAATTACTGTTTTAAGTAACTTAAAGGTGCAGTATATAAGTTTAACACCCGGTGGTTAAACTAGGTATTGCACTCCTAGTTCAAAACACACACAAGTGCAGGTTGCCACATTGATGACATCAACAGGAGTGTGCCTGACTTTCGAGCCTAAAGGCTAATTTAAGTTGTGTTAATATAATAAAAGCAACAGCACTCAATAGAATGAATATTTTTCATATTAAAAGGAGTTTTTGTTCCTATATTTTATAATTTAGAAATATTTAATAAACTATTTCTTGCAGCTGAACAACAGGATAAACTTACAATAATCACCTCATGTGTTTTATTCAGCGTTAAATGTTAATAACTTGAGTTTGAATGCCATTTTATGTGACATTACAGTAGTTGACTAGATCTTAAAAATAAAATCGTTTGAAATTTTTACTTCAAAACTGTGACTCAGTACAAGCCAACACATCAGTGATTTAGCATGTACATTTAATAATGTTATAGATGTTTACTATGCAATGATTAGATTAAAAACTTTACCATTTTGTTGGAATGCAGTGAGTGCACTATTCTGTGCTTCTAAATGGTTGGATGTAAATTTCTGTACATTTTTCATCTGGTGCAAACAGCCAAATTGCTAATCACTGAAACTCTCGTCACAAAGCATTGTTAGGACACAGGGTTACAAGTGACTTTATAATTTCTTGTGCACAAATGCATTAGTCAAGTCTCTTGAACTACTAACCGTAGTGCTGGTTACCTACAGTAGTCAACATTTGAAGTGGATCAAAATCTTTCTTCAGAGTTGTCCTAAGACTATTCAACAGATATTCTTGTCTTTGTAAAACCTTCTTTGATGCACTTCAAACGTTGACTACTGTATAAACCCGACTCCACATTGCTGAGCATGCGGTGCGACTATTCGAGATGCACACACTGCGATATTGATGCTGAAAGATGATATTGTGCAGCCCTAATTTCAACTCAATCTTTTTTTAAAATAATGACTTCTTACTAAATGCCTAGAGCTGTTCAAGTCACCTGGAGAAATTATTTGCATATTACATAAAACATTTTTAGATAAGTTTTTTTTTCTGCCATATTGTGGCGTCCAGTAAGTAACTAAGTTTACAAAGCTAAATTGTTAGAAATGCATCAGTAAGCCATGCAATTTCGTTAAACTAGTCAGTTCATTGCACTGAACCAAACATGCCCACATCATACTGAGCAACGAGAGCACAGTTGAAGAAACACTCATGTATTATACTTTCTCTGTCTCATGTGAAGTGACTGCACACAACCAGCTGGGCCTTTTTATGTCTGTATTCTTGTTTTTTCATTCTTTTTTGCTCTCTTTCTTATGCAAACTGGCATTGCATGCATCCAGCTGGGCCTTTTTCCACTTCGCGCTCTCTACCCAGAGTTCATGACTCGTTCAAGCTCATATCTAATTAGAGTACTTGTTCAACGCAGTTTATACATGTTCTCTCTGCCCTTGTCTCTGCCTGAGCAAACCAGGCCATGGTAGCGATGTTGTCACAACCTGTATGCATAACTTACACTGCATCAGTTTTTTTTCAGTGCAGGTGCATGAAAAATAAGCTGCATTTGTGCAAACATAATATTGCATTGCTTCTTGAAATTTCCATGTCCATTTCAAAGTAAATTGTCCTATGAGTGGGGCTAAAACATTGTAAACAATATTTTTTACAACTTTTTTTTTGGACAACAAGGCTAGTAGC
>CAIGQZ010032409.1:16270623-16295371 GCA_903798205.1 Danio tinwini
AAAGAGAAAGTAATACAGACAAACAGTAAATAATACAGACAAACAGTATTAGTTTGTGAGTGTATTAGCAATACTTCATATCCATTTCAAATTCACTAAATGTTTTTTTAAGTGTATTTAAAATAATTGATCTGATTGACTTGCAAATCGGTCTACTTTAAATCCTGATTAAGAGTTGTAACATATCTGATCGATTGCCACTGTTTGGACAGAGAACACTGAGTGTAAATGCACTACCTGACAAATGTCTAGTCTTGGAACAGTCTCTGGAGTCTTGGAACAGTCTCTAGTCTCTGGAATGGCAAAAAAGTGTTCTTGCAGGACTCCCAGAGTTCATGAAGATTCTTTGGATTCCTCTTCAATGTCCCCTCCTTCACCTTACCTCAGACATGCTCAATAATGTTCTAATCTGGTGACTAGGCTGGCCAATCCTGAAGCCCCTAGACCTTCTTTGCTTTCATGAACTTTGATTTGGAGGCTGAAGTATGAGAAGCAACGCTATCCTGCTGAAGAATTTGCCCTCTCCTGTGGTTTGTAATGTAATGGGCAGCACAAATGTCTTGATGCCTCAGGCTGTTGATCTTACCATCCACTCTGCAGATTTCCCCCACACCCCCATACTGAATGTAACCCCAAACCATGATTTTTCCTTCTCCAAACTTGACTGATGACTGTAAAAATCTTTGGTCCATGCAGGTTCCAATAGGTCTTCTGCGGTATTTGTGATGATTGGGATGCAGTTTAACGGGTGATTCATCAGAAAATCTACCTTCTGCCACTTTTACAACTGATCAACTAGAAGTCAAGATATTATTTGTTGCTCCTACACTACCTGACAAGTCTTGTCGTCAATCCCAGTTGTATCTTATTTGATGTGTGTATTATTATTTTTATTAAATAATGTAATAAGTACTTTTTTAAACTTTATAATAATCCATATATAGTGTACAATTGACAAATGAAAATTAATTTAAATAATAAAAATAAAGAAAACATTAAATACTATATAGCTGAACAGTGTGTGTATTTGTGTATCAGCAATATTTACTATTAAATTCAAATTCGCTAAAATATTTAAGTGTATTTTAAATATTTTTTTATCTGATTCACTTGCAAATGAGTCTATTATAAATCCTGATTAGAAATTGTAAAATATCTGAAAGATAGCCATTTTTTGGACAGAGACCACAGAGTGTAAATACATTTGTTAAAGCCCAGACCTCTTGCTTTCCTCTTACCATTCCTCTTTGCGAGTCCACTGGAGTCAAGCATTAGATTAGGATTGGAGGACAGCTCACTCTCTTTCTCTGACAGACAGGCCGTCTGCCTGATGGGCTGTGAAGGGTAGAGGATTTAGCACTAATGGCAGGGATGCTAATGAAGGCATGAATGAATAACTAAGAGGAGGGATTGTTTATGAGAGCTGCAGGTGAGCTGAGGAAATGTGCAGTCGTGCTAGCAGAAGCTCTAACAACAGGCAGCTGCAAATTGGCAGTGATGTTCCTGTGCCGTAGTGCGTTTCACTGCTTTCCCATGTGTACACACACACACAACTGTCATTCGGACTCATATCGTCCATCAAACTGGCATCTCAGACTGAGTGTGAGGCTAAAAGGCCATGCACCAATTGGCATGGGATGTCTGCTCACTTTAGTGCACAAACTGCTAAATCCTTCCCTTTTTTATTTTCTTTTTTTGCCTCTCACATATTTTTTTGTGTGTTGTTTGTAAGCATGCAGGATTTAATGGGCCTCTAGTAAAATGTATACATTTTATAGCAGTGTTGCAGGTTTTTCTACATTCATACTGTACTGCCAGGGAAGCACTTACTCATCACTTCTAAGATAAGACAACTTGAACTTAGAAAAAAAGGGTTTAGCAGAAGGAGGTTGCACTGCATTTTTTTTTTGACAAACTGAATTTTAATCTTCAGTGTCACATGATTCTTCAGAAATCATACTAATGTAAGCTGTGCTTACTTTGTAAATAATTAATTCCCAAAATAAAAGTAACCATGACCGATGTCCACCACACAATTTTCGTTTTTCCCGCAACATGATATTAAACGGTGATGGCGCAAAAAAAGAGCATTACATTTCTTAATGGTCTTTAATTATTTTGTGCCATATAACATTATAGGTCAGTCATGGATAATAAAAACATGTAGCTACATACATAAATCATATGAACAATCACCATTCAGTTCATTTCACTATTATGTGCCAAGTGAAAAAATAACTCTGTCTAATATTCAAGAAGAGCCCACAGTTACCTCTTCTGTCATGTTTTCTGGCTGACTTGAGATCGTTTTGCTTCTGTCTCCTGCTATCCTGATCCATTTGTGCAGTTTCATCTTCTCGAGATATCTATTGCTCAGGCCCATTATCAGATTTACTCATAGTAAAAAAAAAAACGTATAAACGTGACTGCCTCTTATAAATTAATACTTGATGGAATGACAATTGACAACATTAATACTACTAATTGTATTATGCAGAAATACATATTTTGTTGTGTTGTTATTAAGGTAAAAAGGTCAATTTTTACATTTTAAGAAAAAAATGATTATTAGTACCTAACTATAGTAAAGTTGTGGCTGTGTGTTTCAGCAGGGTGGCTAATTAATATATCTATAGAATATAAAAATGTATTAAAAGCATATGAAATAATTGCATTTATAAGTAATGTTTTTGCTAAACTAAATTTTCATTAAGTCATTAAGTCCTCAGTGTCATTTTATACGTCTGTAATAATTATAATATGCTAATTAAGTGGTAAAAAGTTGATTATCAGCAGGTGTCCATAGTGAGATTATTGGTAAGAGTCATTAATACTAGTATGCATGGCAGGAGGCAGATGATCTAACGCTACTTTGAGTCATTATGGGAAAACAGTTTGAAAATTTCCCCTTCTCAGGATGTTATCAGGGAAACTTTTTTTGCTGTCAAGAATATATTTTACTATGGTTTAAAGTTGTTTTGATGATCTGAGCCTTTCATATTCTTGTGAATTATATATTATATATCTGAGTGTATATACAGTTATATACTACATAATTAATTTGTTTTGAAATTTTTTTTGGTTAGAAGTGCAGCTTTAATTTAAACACACTGCTTTCTTTCTCACATTTACACACTGCAAAGCTTTGAAAGTGATTGTGCTTTTATAGGGATACTTAAACCGAAGCATACAATTCTATTGTCATTCTCCAGGGTGTCAACAGATCCTTAAAGGTTTTAATTCAATAGTATAAAAATAAGGCCTTAATTAGTCTTAAAATCCACATTTCAGAGGATTTAAAAATGCGATCGAATTGCCCCGTGAAGAAGATTTTGTTCTATTTTGAAATCTACTTAAATCTCTTCGACTATAATCACACAGAACAACATGGGCGGAACTAAAGTCCATTTATAGTCTAGAACAACCCAATAAAATACACGCTTGCAGGGTATTTGTTTACATAATTAACATTCACTGACATTTCGGATATGTAAAGAGAGTTTGCTATAATAGCTTAAAACAGCTGCGTCAATGCGTACGTTATTAAATGAAGAACTAGAGATGTACCAATCGACCAGCCAAGGACTGGAATCTGATTATTATTATTATATATTTTTTTATCACATGACCAGCTTGACTAAAACCTGGTATTAAATTTCATTTTGTGTGGTTTTAAAAAAGGTTTTAAGTCTTAAAAATAACTGCAGATACCATGTTTTCCTCTGTCATGGTGACTAGCAAATATTTGGTTATCCAAGTTTAAGTTTTGTAGTATATGAATTCTAAAGCATATTGATAGGTAGTGGCAGTGCAAATGCAACCAGGCTTTAGGGGGAAATGTATTTCTTTGGGGACCATCCTGGTGGCTAGTAACAATGGTATGAAAGCCCTCATTGTAGATCTTGAATGAATTTATTGTTAGCTCACCACCTCAGTCATGACCTAAATTAAATAAACTGTAAATGGTTACCTTATAATGTCACTAAGATGGCCTCTTGGTTGGTCCTTGGCCAAGGAAATTCAAATTTCAAGCCTTAACTGCATACTGCATGAACTCTGGGAGTCCTGCAAGAACACATTTTTGCCATTCCAGTTGAAATCAAAACTATTGGCCCTATATTCTTTTTCAAATATTTCCCAAATGGTGTTTAACAGAGCAAAATATTTTTTTACTGTATTTCATATAATTTGTTTTCTTCTGGAGAAAGTCTTATTTTTTTTACATTTGTTTTGCCTATAAAAGCAGTTTTTTTTTTTTTTACCATTTTAAGGTCAATATTATTTACAGTATATTTTTCAATTGTCTACAGAACAAACCATTTCTATACAATGACTGGCATAATTACTCTAACTTACCTAGTTAATCTAATTAACATAGTTAAGCCTTTTAAATGGCACTTTAAGCTGAATACTAGTATCTTGATTCATCAGTATAGCAAAGATGAAATAAATCAGTTATTAGAAATAAGTTATTAAATCTTGTGTAAAAAAAAAATCTTTCCGTAAAACAGAAATTGTGTACAAAAATATACAGGGGTGGGGGTAATAATTCAGGAGGGCTAATAATTCTGACTTAAACTGTAAATGGCCATTTAGGGTTGGCATGTTGTGATGAAACCTGATCATCATCATCCCTGGGACAGTCACACAGTTCCAATGCTAGAGCTTACAAGTGTAATTAATGTGGCATCAGGTGCAAATACCATGGGGGAAAAGGTGTTTAATATGTGTGTCCTGCTCATGTTTTCTGCGTTTGTGTGTCTGCGAGTGAAGAGCGCGTTCAGCATCTGTGCTCGACCATGCAGCCTGATTGCATGTGACTGCTCATCTGTCGCTTGTATTTAGGGCTCTGTTCTTGTTGGAGCAGAGTGAGCTTGTTTATGTTTGTTTGCGCATCTAGGTATCTAATTTTGCATCTCCCCCCTGGTTTTACCCAGTTGAGTTTCTGTAGCTGCTGGAAGCAAAGCAAAACTTCCAGAAAAGGCTCCTAATTAGTGGAATTAGCTGCAGATCAAAGAAGACAATTAAAGGTGGTACTGGCACGGGGCGGGCAGAATGCCGACTTCATTTGCATCACAACACTGCAGCCGTGGTAGGCACGCCAACAAGCTCTTGCTGCTCATTACCGCCAGCCTAAACAATATGTTTGATCGACTGGTTCACACATCAGACGAGTCTGTTTCAGCCACTGTTAAAGGCTTTTTCTGTTTGTCTCAGCTCAAACATGTATACAATCCCGGCCACATTATTAGGTACAGCTTTTCAGTTCTATTCAATTGAAGTTTATTTGTATAGCACTTTTCACAATAATTATTGTTTCAAAGCAACTTTATAAAAGGTGCACATTGTTACATTATAATTAAAATCAGAAAAGAAAGGTTAAGGTTATTAGTTACCATTACTTTATTAGCTACTAATTACTTTAACTAGTAATTAACTGTTAAAAGCTATTAGTAATTAAAGTTGTTATATATAAGCATAGTTAACCTGCTGTTATAGTGTATAGGTTGTCTATGTGTACATGTTCAATGAAGTTTATTTGAGATATTAAGAGCTATAAATAAAAATATGTACTATATAAACAAACAGTTTTTCAAACAAGCATTTGTCCTACAGGTGGTTTGTTAAACCCACTCACCTGCATGGAGTACACTTATGCATTCTGCAGTTACAGTATGTGATTCATTGTGTATGCTTTACCAAAAAGATTGGTTTTTAAACAAGTTTTGAACTGAGAGAGTGTGTCTGAGGCTTGGACATTTATCAGGAGGGCTATTCCAGAGCCATATATGAGAAGACTCAACCTCCTTTAGTGGACTTTGCTCTTCTGGGTACTACCAGAAGCCTTGAGCTTTTCCAGTGCTCTTTAATGCAATTATCTAATCAGCCAATCTTGTGGCAGCACCTTTAGATATATAGATATGATAAGGAGGATCTTCTGAACTTTAAACTGAACATCAGAATGAGGAGGAACGTTGATTTAAGTTACATGGTGTTTGAAAATCAATGCATTTGATATAAAGAAATGACTCTGCATAGATTCTGAGATTTTCCGAATGAATTGCGATTCTGAAATTGAAATCATACTGAGCTTAGCTTTGCCAAGCAGATGGTACTGTATGCGAATTACAATAATGTTCAAAGTGAGTTAAATGAATCTCATGGTAAAGGTCTCAGGTGCGAGTAACTTTGACCACTTACAAGTGCACTTTTTAATTAGCATTTGAGCTTAGAGAGTTTGAAGTCTGAAAAGTCTTGATTTGTGCTGGAACATTCAGATAATTGGGTCAGAATATGGTGTAAACCGCATGAAAGCATGCAATGTATATATTTTTGGCACACTTCAGGCCCTTTCCATTCTGCTGTGGCTAATTTGTTATCTATAGTTCTTAAGATATGTAGTAGCTTTGTTTTGTATAAACTCAATTCAGAGTGCAGCGTTGATTGAATGACACTCCTCATTGATGCAATCACTGAATTAATAAAATATGAAATCAGAAACCAAATTACTGTAACAATTTCTCAGAGTGCTCTCACAGGGAACAAGACAATTTGGGAAAGTAATTAATCTGAGTAGCCCATCATTCCACTTGCATAGAGTAAATGTTATATAAGATTAATTTACAAATGTTCTGTCTCGAATAATATCATAAGGAATACCTGCTGCGGCATTATGTACAGAGATTATGCGTGACATCCTTTCATTATCGTGCACCATAAATAATCAGGCAGTTGTTGTTTTTTTGTTATTGTGTGGCATTTATGATGACCAGACATCATTGATCTCGTGTCGTCCAGGAGGGATGTATCGCATCAGAGAGCATCATGGGATTTACGTCTGCCGGTTTCTCGCTGCTGTCACTCAGTTTCAGTGTATTGCTGTAAGCTCCATCTGAAGTGTTTGATAAATGGCAGGTCTGTAACTGAGTTGACCTCTTGTTTCTGCTGAAGTGTCATTCTTTAGTGCTCAGGAGACCCTTTCACACTTCCGATGGAGTGGAGGATCAGAGTGCAAAAGTGTAAATGTTGTTCATTCACCGTTACTCTGACCGCTTCAGGGAAATATAATATAGATGCATTGACATATGAAGCACTATGGATGAATGATGTGTGTTGAAGGCCCATCGGGGTCCTATCATGATCTGTTAAGAGTTCAGAGTACTGTGAAACTGTATTAATAGATGACTTTCAGAACTCCCAACTTCTATCCCACAGTCCAAATAAAATATTTAGAGAAAAGTTCTGAAATCAAAACACTGGGGGAAGGGGAAGTGATGTATTCAGGATTGCATAATGGGATTTCAAAATTGTAGATTTTCTAATTCAGTTATGACATTTTAAAATGCTTAAAATACTTTTTTGTAGATTAGATGATTAAGAGTGGCTCAGTGGTTAGCACTGTTACCTCAAAGCAAGAAGGTGGCTGGTTTGAATCCTGGCTGGGTCAGATGGAATTTCTGTGTGTAGTTTGCATGTTTTCCTTGTGTTTGTGTGGGTTTTCTCCAGATGCTCCGGCTTCCCCCACAGTCCAAAGGCATGCACTATAGGTGAATTGGATTAACTAAATTGGCCGTAGTGTGTGAATGTAGGAGTGTATGGGTGTTTTCCAGTACTGGGTTTTGGCTGGAAGGGCATTTACTGCGTAAAGCATATGCTGGTTCATTCTGCTGTGGCAACTCCTGATAAATAAGGGACTAAGCTGAAGAAAAATGAACGATTTGTTAATTCTTCATAGTAATTTAGCCAATAATTCAAATCAGTTCTAAATTTATTGATTGTTTTAAATTCATCTTTTATTCTCTTTAAACAAGTTCTGTTTGTAACCTTGTTTATTTTTGGATATTCACAATATAGAATGCTCTTTAATTTGCAGTCCATGTGTTTGATGCAAGGATTTCCAAACTATTCCAAAAGTTCAAACTTAGCTATTGCTTAATATAATTTGCAGATTTTTCCTGGGAGAGAATCTTGAGCTCAGACATACTTGTGCCCAGGGCTCTCGCCTGGTCATGTAGCATCCACCTGGAAAAAGGTAAAAGAGGCAAGGGGAAGATGGGGTGGATGGGGGGGTTATTATTATTATTATTATTATTATCATATTTGTCAGTGAAATCCTTTAAACTATAAATATTTTCCAACTGAAATATAAAGTTAATATTTCAGTAATTTCACAATATGTTTTAGGTATTCAGAGTTTTCTGGTGTCAGTTAGTGGTCACCGTGACGTGCAGGAGGACCGATACATTTTCACTTTTAAAAGTGCTCTGTAGTGCAATTAATTAATATATTGTACTGTACTATTACTTCTGCTACTATTCATAATAATTACATACTATCAATTTTAGATAATAAACTAAGTACATTATCTTATGAAATATTTTACTGTAATGGCATTTTACCTAGCTATAGAGAGAATATATAACAAATTACATATTTATAATTCAAATATATTCCATATGTTATGGTTATTTTTATTTTTTTATAACTACAACCATACATTCCTTGTTGGTAAATCTTTACAAATGTTTAATTTTTTCATTCACTTTTTGGCTTAGTCTCTTTATTAATCTGGGGTTGCCACAGCGGAATGTATGGCCAACTTATCCAGCATATGTTTTACACAGGGCATGCCCTTCCAGCTGCAACCCATCACTGGGAAACACCCATACACACTCATTCACACACATACACTACGCACAATTTAGCCTACCTAATTCACCTATAGCGCATGTATTTGGACTGTCGGGGAAACCGGAGCACCCAAAGGAAACCTATGTGAACACGGGGAGAGTATGCTTTATTTATATTGCTTATTTATTATTTTATATATTTATTATTTAATTTATTTATTATTTTATTTATTTATTTATTTTATTTTATTTATTTTATTTTTTTTTACTTTTACCACTATTAAAAATTATCCATTAAAATGAATATTGTTTCTAATCATAAATGTTATGCTTTCCTCAATACTTTTAGTACATTTTTATCCTAAGTCCTATTTTACTAATATAACTATGTGATGAAGGTACCACGGTGGCTCAGTGGTAAGCACTGTTGCCACACAGCAAAAAAGTTTGCTGGTTCGAGTCACAGCTGGGCCAGTTAAGAGAGTTAGCTAGTTTCTGTGTGGAGTTTAGGCAAGGCAAGTTTATTTATATAGCACATTTCATACACAGTGGCAATTCAAAGTGCTTTACATAAACAGGAAAAAAGAAGACAAGTGTAAGAAAAAAATAAAAACAGATAATAAAAAAAAAACAGATAAAATATGTAATATGTTTTACACGTTCTCCCTGTGTGGATTTCCTCTGGGTGCTCCGGTTTCCCCCACAGTCCAAAGACAAGCATTATAGGTGAATTGGAGAAACTAAATTGTCCGTAGTGTATGAGCATGTGTGTGTGAACGAGCGTGTATTTCTGGGTTGTGGCTGGAAGAGCATCTGCTTTGTAAAACTTATGCCGGAATAGTTGGTGGTTCATTCCACTGTGGTGAAATAGAGACTAAGCCCAAGGAAAGTTAATAAACTTTGTGATGAACACAGCTTCATGTTAAATGACCAGTGCGCTGCTTTTTATCTCCTTCGAGGAGGGCAGAATGTTGAGTAGTTGCCTTTTATGAGGTGTTTTAATTGTTCGTCAGCATGTCCCCTTTAGCTTCTGGGACTCTCTTTGATTGATGTTGCTCCTAATCACTATAATAGCTGCCGGAGCATAATTCTGCCAGCGGCTCTGAGAAAAGCCCCTGGAGTACAGTCGTCTTCTGTCCCGATCGGGCAATGAGAGGAAGGTGAACCTGGATCATAGAGGAGCTGCGAGAGACAAATGAATGCCGTTTCTTCTTAATGTAATCATCAGATGTTCAGCGCTGGCCTGGGAGTGACTGATGCTGTTGTAAAGAGCATGTAGGTCATAGCTGAACATTTTAGAGATTATCATGACCTAGGGGTGTGCAATATGTACATAGTATTTTCTGGATTGTTTTTCTTTGTTGTTTTGTGCTGATGCATTGGCTGGTTTAGAGCTATTATAAATAAATATAATATAAAAAACACAAGTAGGTGGCAGCAAGTCAATGACCTGTCCTAGGAGGGATTCTCTGAAGCATTCATTCAAACCGAGACTCATTCACAGTTTGAAATGAAGCAGGGAACTTTATGAATGCATAATTAAATTCATTAAAAACTAATTTGCAAAAAAACAAAACAACTATGCGCTGAATGCAGCTTTATTATCACAAACTAGTCTGTTTTGCTATTGTCTTACAGTGTTTAATGTCATATGTGTGTATTGCTGTTTAGGTAACTTAATTGTTTTATGTTCAATCTACTTAAATTTGTGAAAACTAATAAGTTAACTTCATTTCTTTATGTTGTCCCAACACAAACCGATTGTGTGGTACCCTACTTTTTTTTTTTTTTTTTACAGTGTACATTACCTAGCAAAAGTCTTGTAATCGATCCCAGTTGTAAAAGCAACAAATAATAACTTGACTTCTAGTTGATCATTTGGGAAAGTGGCAGAAGGTATTTTTCAGATGAATCATCTGTTAAACTGCATTCCAATCATCCCAAATACTGCAGAAGACCTTTAGGAACTTGCATGGACTCAAGATTTTCAGAGAAATCAGTCAAGTTTGGTAAAGGAAAAATCATAGTTTGGGGTTACATTCAGTATGGGGGCGTGCGAGAGATCTGCAGAGTGGATGGTAACATCGACAGCCTGAGGTATCATTACATTACAAACCACAGGAGAAGGCAAATTCTTCAGCAGGATAGCGCTCCTTCTGATACTTTAGCCTCTACATCAAAGTTCCTGAAAGCAAAGAAGGTCAAGGTGCTCCAGGATTGGCCAGCCCAGTCACCAGAGATGAACATTATTGAGCATGCCTGGGGTAAGTTGGAGGCGGCATTGAACTTTATATTCTATACTGTACATTATTTCTGTTAAATGACAAGATTTTGTCTAAGCAGTCAGACCTTACTGTCCTAATTAAATAATTAAAAATCAAGGCATGATCATGTTTTATTTTGGTAAATTAAGCGTAATCTAGAGGCCTTTGCCTTTCATTTAAGCCACTTCTGATACCAAATGATCAACTAGAAGTCAAGTTATTATTAGTTGTTCCTAAAACTTGGATAGGTGACAGGACTGTTGTCAGGTAGTGTACAGATTAGGATTTAAATTTTTACAATTACAGTTAAGATATTTTAAAGGAATAAAGAAACACCAGGAGACTCCATTTAACTCAGACTGCTGAGGTGAAACTATTTGCACATACACCAAACTGAATCACAAGATATTTTATTTGCACATACAGTAAGCGAAACAGGACATTTTTGTAGCATGCTTTGTGTGTGTGTGTGTGTGTGTGTGTGTGTGTGTGTGTGTGTGTGTGTGTGTGTGTGTGTGTGTGTGTGTGTTTGCGTAAGTGGCATACTTGATGTCAGATTGTATATTGTTAAAACAACACATTATTATATTATTATAGACTACTGTATAATATGAGTTCATGTTTTTACCTCTCTTTAGTGTGGCATTTATAGCCAGTTTTGTTGCGCTCATGTTCAGCTATTAAACATTTTCCAACTTATTAGAGGGCTAACATTAAATGTAGGAAACAGTGTTTTGAGCCTTTTCTTTTTTTAAAAGCTTCTTCAGGCAGCCTTTGGTGTTATCCTGGTATTTCTGTCTCCGCAATGCTTTAATTTTCTACGTTTATTCAACATAATTTCCTCATTTTCTATCATCTTTTATTATTATTATTATTATTATTTGGTCTTCATCCTGTTTTCATTTTTCATGCTATCTCTTCATTACCGTCAGTAAATAGCTCTCACGAAATGGGATTGTTAAATGTTGTAGCTATCTATAAAAGAGCAGCTGTAGCTGAACTGATAGAGCTGCATGAAGAACAGCCAGCAGCTTTGGTACCTGCAAAGGACGTCTGCTGCTTGCAAAGTAAATGGAAATGCTCTCGAATTGTATTTATAAGACTTAAATTATGTGATGACTTGAATGTTTATATATTCTGCTGTGATATAATGTGTAGGTGTTAATCTTTCTAATAGGATATATACTGGGATATTTTACATCAACATAACAATTGTCATTTTCTTTGAACCCATTTTGGTCATTTGGTACACAAAGTAAATGTTTTTTTTTTTTTTTTTGTATATGCATGTTGAATATAGTTTGTCATAGTTTATTTGCCTTTTAATATATACGTTAAACATTATATTAATTTATATAATGTATATGTGCACACGCTATATATTAGCACAATTTGTATATAAATACAATTGTGCCCATGAGAGAACACATGATTATTCAAGAAATATTGTATTAGATAAAGTTTTATTAAATTGTTGTGGCTGACCATGAATAATGAATCTAATTTTATTTGTATGTACCTTCATTTTCAGCCAACAGAGATTTATTTTTATTTAACTTTTTGTTTTTGGTTTTTTAACAGCGTGGACTTTGATTTCATTGCTAGGAACAAAAGACATTTCCTTCCTTGTTTAGCTGACTGCATTGTTCAAAAACACACTTAAGGAAAAGCCTGTCTCAGCTTTTCAGCCACGCTGCTCCGCTGCCTTTTACAGCAATGTTGTCACGGTACAATGGCCCAGGTTTTACTCCCTGGGTCATAATCCATATCTCTTGACTGTCATTTAATTAAATGCCTAACGGCTTTTCCTTTGTGTGCGGCCCACGCCCCGGCTGGTGGGTTGGTGTGCTGTGATTTGGCAGGCCATCAATCTGCGGCCGTGTGAAGGGTTCTCCCTCCATCCAGCCGGCCCTGGAAGATGAATAGATAAATGAAGTTTCATTATGCTCCAGTGTCACCTCCACCTCCTCCTTCCATGAATGCAAATGCAGCAATGCTGAGGGTTTTCGCTCACTGACTTTGACCACAAGCTGTGTCTGTTTTAAGTGTTAGGTATAGCTGCGCAGTGGTTGAAGTAAAATGGCATGCCTAGAATTGTGTTAAAGATCCCATGAAGTGTCTAGAAATATGCAGCTTTGTTTGTCACAATTTCAACTATAACATGAAGTCATGGTGGGACATCAAGTAGCTCCTCCTCTTTTTACAATTTTATTTTAATAGCCAGTAGTGTTTTGCGCCTATCACAACTCTGACTGTCAGAGTTAGGGTTATGTAATAAAGACTTCTCTGCTTAAGTAAAGCACTCACTATATCATTTAAGCATATTAGCTTCATTTTGTTGTCCATGGGTCTCTACATTGTTACGACTAATACATGTAGAGGTCAGAGTTCAGATAACCGGTTTATTTTAACGCCATTCCAGCATCTGTGGCTTTAATCATAACAAGAACCAGTACATTCAATCACAAGTCTTTTTTACACTCAAGTCTGGAGAAGATCAATTAGAGCCTTCAATGGGATATGGGAGGAAACCAGAATAAATGCTGACACAGGAAGAACATGCTAACTCTACACAGAAAGCAGCTTTTTCCACTACTCAGTCACTCTGTACACTTCAGTTTGGTTTTGCTGAGCTTTTCCAGTGCAGTATCACTTAACATGAGTGGGATTATCACTATAGTTGTGGCACCTCTAGTTTCATGAAAACTTCCTGAAAAAAAAAAATAATGTTTATCATCTGTTTTCTGTTCCTATCACGCAAACTGCATATCCTCATACAGAGCATGAGCATGAATTTCGCATGAGTCTTTTCAAACACGTCCATGCTCTGTACATGGATACACAGATTGTGTAAAAACAATTTAGTCATGTGAACCAACAATACAGCAGTGGCTGCTGCTGACTTTTTAAATGTAATGAGTTTGGTGCCTGGTGGTAACCATTCTCTTGGAAAAAAATGTGATCAGCAGTGTGTATACATCACATTTTGGTAAGGATCACTTGGAACCTCACCCAAGGTAGAAATAGATCAAAAACAAGGTGTTATATGGTAAAAACCACAAAAAAAGCGCTGTACCAAACAGCACATTACTATGCAGTGAAAAGTGTCTTAAGAGAGCAAATCGATTAGTCAGAAGGTCTGATGTGAAGTTGAAGTGCTTATTGCTACCATGAAAAGATTTTGATTCTAATAGCTGGAAATGAGAAACTGTACTTTTTATGTGCTTTAACTTCTAAATGCATTTTCTAGTTTTTTTTGGAAGCACACTAGATATATCTAACATATTGATATTAATACCCAAAACAACTTTTACTTTAATTTCAGGGGACTTTAAGTAAGGAATTATATAGAAAAGAAAATGTTAACTAAAGTAATGGACTTCTGTTACCCCAAAGGAGTTTGCATGTTCCCTATTTGTTGGCCTGGGTTTCCTCTGGGTGCTCTGGTTTCCCCCACAGTTCAAAGACATGTGCTATAGGTGAATTGAATAAACTAAATTGTGTGTGTGAGAGAATTAGTTTGTATGAGTGTTTCCCAATACTGGGTTGCAGCTGAAAGGGCATATGTTGGAATAGTTGCAGTTGAAAGGGCTGAAACATGTTGCAATAGTTGGCGGTTCATTCTGCTGTGGCGACCTCTGAAATAAAGACTAAGCCGAAGAAAAATGAAAGAATGAATTTTACTCCAAACGGATACATTTTACTTAGCTTATGTTAAGCTTTGCAGCCTCAGCTCTTTTCTCAGAAAATTCTCTAAAATTGTCCATTCAAGGATCTGGCCTCTCAGCACCATTTCTTTTGGGACACAAATCCATTTATCATTTGTTCCTTTGAAAAATTTGCAGACCTTTTACATTCACACACTACATGAAAGGTAAAACATAAGGCCAGTTTATGAAGCTAGGTTTTAGCTTAATGTTTTGTTACACTTCCCACAATAAAATGCAGTGAGAGATTTATATTTGATGACTTTGTACATCACTAACGATTGTTTTAATGGCATTGCAATGTAAGCATCAAACAAAGAATGTAGATAAATTAATATGCTAATATATGCATGCTATTGTAAGCCAGCCTTTTTCAACACTGTTTTATACAATATGCAACAGGAGGTCTCTTTATCAACAAAGAAGTCTCTGGCATTAGTTTAAGACCCGTGAACTAATTCATATGGCTTTTTAAATAACTAAAGAGTAAAATATTATATCCTAACGTTAAAAACTTTCTTTAATGGCAAAAAAGGGTTTGTGCTGTAGAAAATTAACATTAAACTAAGGATTTTGTGCCAGATTTCAAGACATGCTTTGTTTTTGCTGACTTTTGTCAATATGAAGTCACAACGTTCTGTGGTGAGTAATGTACAGAATTTAAATGACAGGCTCTTTCTTAGCTTTAGGTTTTCTTTTTATAAGTAGAAAACTGCATACATATGAAGTTGTTCTGTCGAAAAATGCAATCCACCAGCACAATATGTCTCTTTCCAATACTGTACTCATATCATCATTATCGTAAAATATGTATTTTACAGCAAGCTCACCCTCTGATGAATTTTATATCTTCCTCGTCCAATAGTAATTAGTCTAGCCAAATAGCAGGAATTAGCAGTTTGTAAAATCTGGTGAGAGTTGTTTGCCAGCTGGAGCAGATGCTCAGATAAAGCTGAAAGATAAAGTCTAAAGCTCAGAAGAAAAGAGAAAAGACAGTAGGTAAGAGGAAAGGAAGAGTACGGAAGTGGAAAAACACTTCCTGTTTTAAAAACAAAAATAAAAAGGAAATTGAAACTGTGTGTGTGTCTGAGATTGTGTGTGGGTAGGAAGAACACAGAAGAAATAAATTAGATTTAGCCAATTAGGATGGGAAGCCACTGGTAATTATCTCTCTGGGGACCCCGATGAATAGTTCTGCATATCGTTTGCATACCAAGGAGGAAAGGTTTTCTGACGTCTCTCCCTGTTTGGTCAGACAGGACGTTCTGGTCTACATTTATCTGTGCCTTGTGCATCTCTTAAAGAAGACCATTTTGTATATTTGGCACTTTCTTGAGTCACAGCAGGAAGCAAAGGGAGGTCTGAGTCCACAAAGTCAAACTTATTTTTTTTATCAAATATATTTTGATTCATTTAAAATGGGAACATACAAATAGGATTTTATTTCCAGATTCTGCCCAATTTCTAGGTCACTGGTTTAATAAGCAAATTTGTAACAAAGTCATTCTAATTTGAATATTTCTACCAAATATTTATTTTTCCTCAAGGGAATTATCATTGCCATTTTGAAATGTTCCACTTCATGACGTTGATAAAGTTTAGATGGACCCCTTTTAAACTTTTGACCCCCTTAGTTTTGAGGGAGTGAGTCTAGTTCATATACACACTTTAAAGTCCCATAAAGTGCTTTGAAATGTGCATTTTTAATCGAAGGTTTGACATAATCCTAACTGAAACACAAAGACGGTGGGACATATAGTAGCTCCTTACATTTTAATAATAATAAAAAAAGCAAATAGCGTTTAGTTTTCATCACAACTAGTGGAAGTGTTTGAACTCAAGGGCATCAAATGAAACGCAAATGAGAAAAATCTTGAAGGTTGTTGCTAGATCAGATATGGTTGCGACTGGAAGTTAACGGAAAAAAAAAGATTGATACTATTTATTAAATTTCTCAATAATTGTATTTTATAAATGTCTACCCCCAGCCCAACCCTAAACTCAACCAAAACAGCAATGTAAAAACAGTAGTTGTACAGAGTTTTATTTGTTATCTATTAAATTATTATAGATTTTTTACAGTTTTTTTTACCCTAACCCTAAACCCAACCGTCACAGTACTGTGAAAATATTAATTATTGTTATACAGTGTCATAAAAAATGCTGCTATATTGATGTGCATATCGTACTTCCAGCCGGCCTTGCATCCTGTCTAGACTCTACCTGTCTTAAAGGATGTGGGGCATATTAGATATTACAGAACATTTGATTGGTCAAGATTTGAAGAGGAATCCATTTAGGTGAAAGTGATGAACTGCAAGCTTTGGATGTTTATATCAGATCTTCTAAATACAAATTTTGTCACTGTTTTGGAGCACACTATAGCTTATAGATATTCTTAAAACTTACATACTGATGCTAACATCTAAAAAAAAAATAATAATAATAATAATAATTTCACTGGACCTTTAGGACTGCCCTTTATACCACAATGTAACCTACAGTACTTTGTCACCTAGATTTACAGATTTAATTTGCGTCCTTCCCATTACGTTCTCGGTGATATGTGTATTATTACTATTACCATAATTCTAATTATTCCTATTATTATTACTGTTTATATTTTTAGCATAGTAAAATGGTACAGTAGAGTAGAATGGTGCACAAAATGAAATTATAGCTACATACTAGCTAGTAAATCCCAAGTGATTAAGGGATCTGATGTTAAATTCAATCAGTGATATCAATTCAAAACATACAGTATCAGCAATATCCTTTTTAAAGGTTTCGCTTTAATATTCACAGTAAAAAATATATAATATTTGACTGATACAATGTTAATATGCAAATATGCCAGCGATTTGACATGTTTTTTTTTTTTTATCATAGCATTTTTACAACCTTTTATCTATTACACATTGAGGTCATTTTTTTAACAGTTCAGTGTGACGATACCCATAATTCCTGCCATAATTCACCATGGCTTACAGATGTCATTCTATACTGTTCTTTTAGGAAGCATTTGCTATCAGTATTTCCTGACTAAGTTGTATTGTCTTTGTAATCACAAAGGCTGTTTCTCAATATGCGTTCTTCAGCGATCTTGCTTCCTTGTGTTCTCGTGTAAGGTCATTATCAACTGCCAAAGTTTAGTTTCAAAACTCAAGACCGCAAAAGCGACGGACGCGTGAAAGTTCCTGGATGTGTTCTTGGTATCGAGGAGGCACCTATGCAGACATGAGCACCGAACTCGCTCTAGAAGTCCCAGAAGTCATTGCAACTGAATAAAGGAGGTGGGAAGTGCAGCACTTTATATAGATTTATTAGCAAAGTTCAGAGATATAACTGATTTATCTTAGGAGTTTTACTAAATGAGATGCTGAAAGTAAACATTATCATGAAAATCTTTTAATAAAGGCATAACACTATAAGGGTGTTCATTTTGCTGAAATTTGTATTAAAATCAGTTTTATATGTATTGTGCGCAGTATATTTGTAAGGTTTTTTGTGCAAGTTATATATATTGAAAAACTAGGTAAAAAACATAAAAATCGTTGCATGAATGCTGTAATGTTTAAATAATATTTTGTTAAAAATGCGTGAAGGTCATGTGACTCAGCATCTCATTTCTCACAGTACGTGTTCTGTTTTCGGAGTCTCCTGAGTTTTTTTCTTCCGAAGTGACCTGGTAAGACTGATCTTCACAATAGCGCAAGTCTGTTCTTGAAATTGAAAAACAGCCAATGCTTTGTTTGTTATTTTCTCCTTTCTACAACGGTAAGTTGCAAAATAGCGCGATTAGGGAACATTAACTCATTATTTCTTCAATTTATATACGCTTGCATTGGTGATCTGGGACTTTACACTCTTTTACACAGTATTCCATTGTGGATTAAAAGATATAAACATGATTTAAAACCAGTGTATTTGCTGTTTTTAAGTCGCAGAAAAGCTCATAGATGGAAATTTATGATAATCCTCCTGTCTTTTCTGCCTTTTGCTTTAAAGCAGATTTTCCTTTCCGATATGCATGCATTCCAGTTTCATTCGACTCAGCCGGTCTGTCAGTTTCAAGAGTACTTGTTGGGCCCTAAATTGTTATGACAAAAAAAACAAAAACTGTGAATTACAGTATATATTTTTTGAAAGTTCAGTTGTGCAATGCTCTCTGAAACGAGACCTAACTCCATTTTCTTTTTTCTTGGTTGGGTTCAGCTCCAAATGAGAGAAAAAGAGATGAAGACCACATACATAACTGCAGGTTATGTGCTTCTTTTTATTTTTTTCCTCATCCTTTTTTTTTTCTTCTGCTGGTGCCTTTGATGGCAAAGGGAGAATGAAAGTGTTAAGTTGCTTCCTCTTTTATTAAAGGAGGCTTAATTTAATTAGTCGCCCATTATCAGGACCCTCTGCTGCTGTGTGAAGGTTTCCGTCGCTCTGAGGGAAAGGGAAGTTAGTGTCTCCTGGTCTCCAAGGAGGAAGTGTCCTTTTAATCAGACTTCTGTTTGCCTTCCATTAGCATCTGTCTTACTCCGGGTAGAACCGGTGATGTTGTTGTAGACACACTGCTTGCACACCAAATGCGTTCTTTGTTTTCTCAATAGAATTGAACATGGCAGGAGATCTATCTTTAATGTTTTAGAAAAAAAATGCTCATTGTTTCTAGTCAGAATGAAGTATTAATTACAGCATTTGTGGCTGTTGTTACAATGCATGAGGGTGAGGTGATTAGACTGAGGTAGGTGGGAGAATTTGTGTCCTTTGCAGGGTTTTTTAAGGGTTCTGGACAAGGAACGTGTTTCGTCTGGGGATTCGGGCAGCCTCATTCTGTCAGGATGTGGACGGTCATTTGAATGTATGTGCTGACAGCGTTCACTCACAGCCTTCAAACTAGGCCAGAGTGACACCAGTTCCCTCTCCAAAACACAAACAGCAACATTTATCAACCTTTTTTGGGAATTGAGCCTGTGATTGCTATAGAAAGAAAATCACAAAAGGTCACTTATGTTTCGATTTGGTTCTTCTAGATGAGGTGTTTGTACACATTTGGCCTTTGCGACCATTGGGGAGATTGATTCTTGGTTCTTTTTAGCATTTGCATTCTCATTCATAAGACCAAAAATATTTTAGTTTAAAAGACTCTTATATAGAGTACATTTTGTAACTAAACTTTCTGAACGTCCGTTATACTATATAAATCTGCTGGCTGTATGTGTACATATAGAATTTTCATCAGGAGTCAACTCATTATGGACTGTAAAATGAAGTCAAGAATTTCTTCATTCCAGATAAAAAAGGATCTGATACAAGATTAAAACCTCTGCACTAAGCTGTAACTAGCAACATAGCTTCTAAAAGCCTTGAAGATTATGTGCTTTAATTTGGTTGTGTATTGTAACATCATGTCCTATTTTGGCTAGTTTAGATGTCGTGGTTCATGTTGTGTATTATTTCAGAATAGTCTTGTTCTGCTTGTTTTGTACACAACGAGGTTCAAATAGCAGTGTTCACACTTCTTTAAATGTACTGCACTAACAGATGGATATACAGACATTGTTAGTTAATTGATTTATTTTTTCAACAGTACAATATTAGAAAACGTGCAGGTTAAAGTAGGTACTTTTAAACCAAGATCTGTTTAGCTGTGCATTTACTAGCCAACAGACCATACCATTTGTGCCGCCATTTTAGTTTTTAATCATTTAATACTTTTTTTTCTCTTATACTTATCATATTTAATTATTGCTTATGTAAAGCACTTTGAATTACCTCTGTATATGAGATGCACTATTTAAATAAGCCTTCCTTCCCTTGCCTAAAGCTTTCAAGGTTCTCAGTTCATGCATTTTCTCACAATTGAATTCAAATAACAGAACTTCTAAGCAATAGAGCTTTCTTTTGGGTTGTATCTATTTATTAATGTTTTAGGAAGTCAAGCTAACTGTCACAACAACAAGCTGATGCTTATTTTGTTGTGGGATGCAGTTCTTTAGTATAATAAATACTATCTTAATCCAGGCACTACACTGAATAAAATCATTCAAAGATGATTCCTTGGATTTACTCAATAGTTTTATGTTAAGTGGCTGTAAACAATTTATTTGGGCTGAATTTAAACAAACAAATTAAGTAGAATTTTATTAAATTAAATTTATTTGTAACACAAATAAATTGTTTGCAATAGTTTTGCAGACATACTATTTTTAGTGTAGTATAAGAGGAATTTGTGTTTATATACTGATAAACAAGTAGTGTTGGGTAAAATTACATTCATTCATTCATTTTCATTTGGCTTAGTCCCTTTATTTATCAGGGGTTGCCACAGTGGAATGAACTGCCAACTTGTCCAGCATATGTTTTACACAGCAGATGCCCTTCCAGCTGCAACCAAGTACTGCGAAACATCCATACAAACTCATTCACACTCATACACTATGGTCAATTTAGTTTATTCAATTCACCTATTCACCTTATTCTCCGCATACGGGCGGGCGCAGCCATTTGAATCATTTTGGCTGGAGACTTCCGGTCTAATTTACTTCCATTCATTTTTAGAGGATAAAAACAGCCTGTTATGCTCCATGATGTTGCAAACGGATGTTTTCTTATTAAATTATTCTGTTTTGTCAGTATAATCATGCAAACACTTGTTTGTAGAGCGAGTGGTTTGACCATTTTCAGCCGTTTATTATTCCTAGTCATTTCTTCCATAGGCAACTGAATCAGAAGTTCTAAAACAATCGCAAAAAATGAGCGCACTTCCGCATTAAACAATAAGGTCAATACTGCATATCTTTGGACTTGTGGGGGAAACCGGAGCACCTGGAGAAAACCCACTCCAACATGAGAAGAACATACAAACTTCATACAGAAATGCCAACTGACCCAGTCGGGACTCGAAGCGGAGACCTTCTTGCTGTGAGGCGACAGTGCCAACCACTGAGCCACTGTGTCACCCGGGTAAAGTTACATATAAAAGTAATATATTACAATCTTCAGTTACTTAAAGTTACTAAATGTGTTTCATCCTTAAAAAGAAATTGTGTTATCATTGTATATTTAAAAGATTAATATAGGCTTGTTATATATTACTTTTAAACATAACTTTGCACAACACCGCAAACAATCAATCCTAAAAACCCCAGAGAGTCACTGTGTCTTTAAAAAAGCCAGACTATCGATGCCTCATATATAAATTTGAACATTTAAAATAAGTTATATAAGTTTGAGTCTGGTAACCCCAGCTGAGGATACTAACCACTTTACATATAAATACAGCTTAGCCTGCCGGCCCCACTGTTTCTTCAAGTGGAGACATTGTTATTTCATCCTCTTGAGCTCAAGCGTGGGGCCGTGCTTATCCTTTTCCTCCTGCAATGCTTGAGTCCTCTGAGAAGAGAGCTAAAGGCCTTACCCTCTGACACCAGGCACCTCCTTTAATACCAGGCCAGATTCTCATGAGGGAAATAGGGGAGTCCAGACAAGAGGCCCATTGATTAGACCCAGACATCTCCTGAAAAAAGGGTGTAATGGTGCTTGTGATAATCCGTTTAGGGAGAGAATGATGAGGTGTGAGCGAACAGATGGATCTCTTTCACTATGCTGTGTCACACATTTAAGGCCTGTGTTTGTGCATAGCATGTTGGGGTCAATGGCACGGTGGTCCTTTTTTATGTCTGGATCTAAAAATGTAGTTTGACTTGAACACACATCTGTATTATAAGTGAATACCGATGTATAGCAAAGGTCTTAAAGGCATAGTTCGCCCCAAAAATTTAAATTATTTCATAATTTTCTCACATTTGTTAAATTCAAAAAGAAGATGGTCACACTTTACAATAAAGTTCATTAGTTAATGTTAGTTAATGCATTTACTAACATGAACAAACAATGAACAATACATTTACTACAGTATTTATTCATGTTACTTAACGTTAATGAAAATACAGTTGCTCATCGTTAGTTCAGTAACAAGCATGGACTTAAATGTTAATAATGCATTAGTAAATGTTCAATTATGATTAATGTTGTACAAGTGTTGTTCATGATTAGTTCATGTTAGTAAATGCATTAACTAATGAACCTTATTGTAAAGTGTTACCAGGAAGATATTATGAATAAAGCTGGAAACTATTGATCTCCATAGTATTTTCTTCTTCTTCTATGGATTTAAATGGTTACAGGAACCACTTAAAGGCGAGCAAATAGGGAGTATTTATTCATTTATTCAATTCAATTCATCTTTATTTGTATAGCACTTATACAATGTAGATTGTGTCAAAGCAGCTTCACATGGAAGTTTATAGTGAATTAAAACAGTGTCAGTTCAGTTTTCAGTGTTTAAGTTCAGTTCAGTTTAGCTCAGGTCAGTGTGGGTTAATAATCACTACTGAGAGTCCATACACTGAAGAGCAAATCCATCGATGCACAGCTCTACAGATCCCGAACCATGCAAGCCAGTGGCTTGCTCTCCACTATGACCACCACAGCAGCAGCTCAGGATACGGCCTGGTCCAGAAACCTTGGGATCATCTCGTCGCTGGTCTTGGATCGCATCAGTGGCACTGCATAGTCAAAATAAATGAAGAAAGAAATAAACACAACCTTATTGTTGCTGTAGGATTTTCAAACATTTTAATTAATAAGTAATACATAACTAAATAAATACAACTCTTTTTTACATTTTTAATTGCAATTTAATAAAAAAAAATTGTATAGTTTTCTAAATACAGTGGTCCTCGTTAATTGCGGGAGTTACTTACTAAAAATAACCCGCAATTGCCAATATCTGCGAAGTAGTTCACTGTATATATTTTTTCAATTATTATAGAAGTTTTAAGGCTGTAAAACCCTTCATTACACACTTTATACACTTTTCTCAGACAGGCATTACAATTTTCACACTTTTCTCTCTTGTTTTAACACTCGCAAAGTTCAAACTTTCCTAGAAAAAAAGACCAGTATTATAGAATGAAACCAAAGATCAAAACCTGTTGTCAAGTGCAAACATTCATCACTGCTTGCAAAAGGTTCATAAAGCGTTTTAGCTTTTGTGTGGATAATGTTGGAATCCAGTGTAATGCTCCTTGTCCTGCAGTCACTGATCCACAAAACTAAAGCAGACTCCATCCTTAAGGTGTCGCACAGCGGATGTGCCGCACACGTGACAGTTGCATATTATTTAAAACTAAGTTGTTCAGTTGGCGCTCTGTGATGCGGCAGAAATATGAACAGTGTCCTGAGTTGTAGCTGGGCACCGCAGATAGCTGCCGACTTGCAGCGCTGGTGTGCGTACCCTGATATAAACTTATATCATTCTAATTCTGAAATGCATTGTGCTGAGTGGCGCGGCACATCCGATGTGCAACCCCCCTTTATGATGGTCTTTCTGCGGATAGCTACAACCCTTTTTGCATTCTTGTTGAAACTCACACTGCTAGCGAACGAAGATGTGTTAATTTGGTAAGTTGAATGCATTCTGTACTATGGAGGCGATTAATTGACAGTGATCTACAGCCAATCAAGACACAGAACACAATGCACTGTTAAAAAAAAAAAAAACATCTCAAATTGCACAAAATCTGTGAAACTGCAAGGCAGCAAAAGGTAAACCGCGTTGCAGCGAGCGGTCACTGTATTACGATTGGTGGTGTTGTAGGTCTTAAAGGGCACCTACATGTATGATGAAAATCAACTTTGATTAGCTGTTTGGACAGAACTGTGTGTAGGTATAGTGTGTCCACTGTCATATTGGAGTGATATAAACCCAACAAGTATCTTTTTAAAAATTTCCTGAAGTTAGGGCCCAAACTTCAGTGATTTTGAGGCCCACCGCAACATGACGTAAGAGTGCAGTTTTCCCTGCCCACTAAATTGATTAACAGGTGCCATGTTTCTATAATAACATGTATACACATGTCCACAGGACATTTGTGTAGCAAAGAAACTGGGAATAAAACTTAAGTTACAACTCTCTGTGATTTTTATAAAATTTATAAGTTTAAAATGTTTTTTTAAACCGAGCATGTTTGTAATAATGACAGTAAAATCGTTATCTAATTTTTAACCACTACAATCACTACGGCTGCATGGTGTCAGTAAACGCTATGTGTGTGTGTGTGTGTGTGTGTGTGTGTGTGTGTGTGTG
>CAIGQZ010032409.1:16313763-16324337 GCA_903798205.1 Danio tinwini
GAAGTGTGGATAGATGGATTAAACAATGAATGGATAGAACAGTGGATGATTGGATGGATGGATGGATGGATGGATGGATGGATGAAACAATAGATGGTTGAATAGATGGATGGGTAGAACAATAAATTGATGGATGGATGAAAGAATGGTTTTAACAATGGATGGATGGAATGATTGAAATGATGGATGGATGGAAGTGTGGATATATGATCAAACAATAAATAAATAGAACAGTGGATGATTAAACAATAGATTAATATATAGTTGGATGGATGGATGGATGAATTGAATAGGTGGATGGGTAGAGCAATGAATGCACTGATGGATGGATGAAAGTATGGTTTGAATGATAAACGAATGGATGGATTGCAATGATGGATGGATGGATGGAAGTGTGGATGGATCAAACAATGAATGGATAGAACAATGGATGATTTAAGGAGGAATGACGTGTGGTTTATCCAACATAAATGGATGGAAGGATGGATGGATAGATGGATGGTGAAAAGTTGAATGGAACAATAGATGAAAAGTTGGATGAAACAATGGCTAGAACTACAAATGTAAATAACGATGCGTGGATGGATAGAATAAGATTAATAAAGTGATGGATGGTGAATGAATGAATGCAAATATAGTTGTTTTTTTTTACTTATGAAGCCTCTGGGGAAAAATACAAAAAAATACTGTACTGAATACTGAAATACTGAAAATTAGCTAAAGTGTCTAAAAATACTGAAATTTGAATAGCAAAAAATTGGCCTTGAAGCAGGCAAATAAAAGGTACTAGACAGGTATTGAGACTAGCGAAAGATTATATATTTAAATTATTTATAGATTTATTTATAAAGTAGAATGTGTGAGAAAGACAACATAAAAGGAGGGGATTGGAAAAAAAGACACATTTGAGCTGGTTTTTAGGCAAATTCACACTGTATCTCAGTGTGTTTTCAGATGATTCTACCTGGCAAAGGCTCTGCAGAATGAGTGGAAATCCATGTGGCCCTGATGAAGCTCTGTCCATCTGGAAGACTCCTGCCTCTCAGGACAAACACTGCACCGTGTATGACATCATTCCCCTGGCACAGGGCTGCTACAGACTGGGTTTTCATGATCTTGGATGCTTTTACTCTTTAGAGCATGGCAGGGGGAAAGTGTTGTCATTCTACTCTGGAACAGAGCGAGATGGCCTTAGAAAGCAACATTTAGCTGGAGAAGCTGGTAGACCATCCTCAACCAAACAGATTAAGCAAAAGAAAAAAAACGCAGCATCCAGAACACGACATAGTGATGCATAAGATGAAATATTTTGATTTGTAAAATTTGTTTTTAAATAAGCCAGTCAGTGAATCAGTGACTGTTTTGTATGATTTCTCATAGATTTTTTTTTTCTTTCTTCTTTTTCTTTTTTTCATGAGACATCAGTTTTTATGAAAGTGAAAGGCCTGGCCCCAAACATAGCTATCACTGGGTGTGATCAGATCACTGAGATTGCATGAATTCATACAAATTAAATGCACCAATGCAAATCGGTTAAACATGTAGCTGAACACTAGAAATAAATCTATTACAGCATGTGCAATTAAAGTGAAGCACTAAAAGTGTTTTTTTATTTTATATTTAATTAAATGCATTTATTAATTTGCCATCATTTGTCTTGTGTTGTGTGTGAAAATGTGCATTTCTGAATTTCAAGTAATAATTTTGGGATTATAATTGGGAGTTTTTGCATAACATGTGTTAGACTAATGTCATGGACAAAAACATGTTGTTTTAAAGTGAAACCAAATGATGTTAATAAAAAAAAATCTTCTAATTAACATTGCTAGTCATTATGACCACATCAACAGCAATTTATATTATTTATCAAGGATGCTTTTTGTCATAACATAGCTGTTCTACCATGTAACATTCCTGTTTTTTTCCTGTATAATTTACATGTAATATTTATAGTATAACATATTCTGAAAGTATTTAAATCATTCACTCAGAAGTAGCAGAAGCATTCGGACTGAAGTTACCATTTAAGTACCAGAGTATCAGTAACATTTCAGTATTTGACAAAAAAAAAAAAAGAAATTACCCTCATAAAGTATAAACTAGTTTATGCTGAAATGTATAGCTTTGACAAGTGAGTTTAAAGGTTGTGGTTAGTACAGTCTTGGCATATCAAAATACATTTTTTCCCCTTCTAGGGGTCTCATTTATAAACATTGCGGAATCACAAAAGGGCAGACATGTGCATATCCCATATTTATAAATGAGACCCCATCATATGAAAGAGACCACTTCCCATGCAAAAGTTGTGATCTATAAAAAAATAGTTGGTACAAATGAAATCAAAACTAACCATACAGTTTCGTTAGCTCACATTGCTAGTTTTTGTGGTAAACATTTCGTCTGTGCTTGCCATTAAGAAAAATAAGAGGTATTGGGTGTATATTGAACCCTGCCCCTCCAACTGTCAGTTTTGAGAACAAACATAAATGGTTAGGAGGAGGTGTCGGTTAAACCAAATAGAATGATGGTTGTAATAACTCTTCCTGAACCCTTTTCCTGATCTTTTTGAATGAAATGCCTGCATCAAATCAGTTTACAGTAGAAAAAACAAGCCACACCCACTGTTTTCTCATTTAATATTCCTTTTTTCTATGAACTGCATCATGATACAAAAAAAACAAAAAAAAAAAAACAATCGCAGCTTCCAGTTCATGCATACTTTAACAATACAGTTCAGCCATTTGGTGCATCAGACTAAGATGCTGATTTAAAAGGGAAAGTAAAAGTAGACATCTTTGTATCTGAACATTGCTATATACAGCCATTCTGGTGCAAAAGTGGTTGAACTCAAAGGGATATTTACCAGTAGATCTTTCACCTGCTCTCTGTCGTCTCAGAAGGGGTTGACTTGTCACCAGCCGAGCATCTGTCACCTCAATGCCCACCAACAGGGACTTGGCATTTCCACCGACCAGCATGGATCGATGATGACCATCACGTTCACCCCACAATTACCTGCTCCTCTGTTATAACAGATGGAGAGGAACCACCTGACCATTTTCTTCCTCCTTTATTTCCCCTTCTTTTCCTCTACCTGGTAAACACCTTCTGTTTTTCCTCTTCATTTATTTGGTGGCAGGAACTTGGGCTCAAACCAACAAACATTCATTTCTTCTCTCTCCCGTTCTTCTGTTCAAACACGACTCACTGACCAAACTCAATTACGAGCTGTATTTGTCATGTCCAGCGTTCAGGAGTCCTAGGCGTAAATCTTTCGGCTCCAGTCAATATTCTATTCACCAACACGAGGGCCCTCTATTGTCATTAGCCACCCAGCGGTGAAAGGAGGAAGACAAAGATGCCTGTGCTCATCTGTCTCTTTAATGGTGGCATATAGTCACACTTTATTTGAACACTGAAGACAGGATCATATAGTATAGAATGGGAACCGCAGAGTCGCACTGACTTTCAGGAAGGGATTGGGGGAGATGGCCTTGAGTATACTGAAGTGACCGCAACGATCAATAATGAAAAAAAAACTTTGGAAGCTAATGTACTTATATTAGTAACATCTGCATGGCTAGTTTTAGACTTAAGTTAAAATGTTAGTTTGGGTATTTGTTTAGCAAAGTCACCTCAAAGCAAAAAGGTCGCTGGTTCGAGTCCTGGGCCAGTTGGCATTTCTGTGTGGAGTTTGCATTTTCTCCTTGTGTTGGTGTAGGTTTCATCCGGATGCTTCGGTTTCCCACACAGTTCAAAGACATGCACTATAGGTGAACGGCATAAACTCAAACTGCATAAAAATCAACCATAGTGTCTGTGGGAATAAGTGTGTGGGTGTTTCCCAGTACTGGGTTGCAGTTGGAAGGGCATCCGCTGCCTAAAACATATGCTGGAATATTTGCCGGTTCATTCCGCTGTGGTGACCTCTGATAAATAAGGGACTAAACTGAAGGAAAATGAATGAATGAATGAATGGATTTAATGGTTTTAATCCTTTAATCCTTTAATGTGATAATGCATGTTTTTTTTTTCTGCTCTCGAGCAAACGTACAATTCTGTAGTAACATCTGACTGGCTTGTTTTAGAGTTAAGTTAATTAAGTTTATTATTTATTTATTGTATGTTAACAGTTTAGTAAATTGATTTTCTGTTACAATTTTTGCATTTTTATAATTCCGGTCGCATTTTTAAAAAGACAAACAAAAGCATGGATTCTCATTTTTGGAAGACAGGAACTCCCTTTCAACAGTTTAACAGCATCTCAACAGTTTAACTTATTTTTGAACTCACATTTTAAATCACAATTACATTTAACTACATTTAACATTTAATTAAACTAAACATTTTTAACAGTCAGCTCACATTTTTAAAAATATGTGAGCAAGTTTATTTATTATTTATTTATTATTTATTATTTTTTTTTTTACAATACTTAAAAATTAAAAGACTTAAAAATCACAAGACACATTAGCCCCTTTCACACAGTGATACCGGTAAATACAGTATCTGGAATATTGTACCGGTAAAAAAAAAAAAAAAAACGCTGTTCACACAGGCAAGGACATTTCAGAAATTTTCTGGAAAAGACCATTCACACATCCATTCCAAAATGCCAGTAAATTCTGACATCATTAACCAGAAACGACCTATAAAATGCAGTGCTTGTATTTGTAAACATAGAAGGGCTCTGGCATTTGTGTATTGTGTAGGAGGGGTCCGGCGATTTCACTTCTATTTAAAGCTTTATCATTTATGCAGCTGCTTTCTGAGACATCCAAAGGCAGAAACGCGAACCACAGCTAAATGTTTACACAAAACATACAGTATGGAGGAACACTTTCACATGTCGAGATGTTCATAATATATGTGTGTGTGTGCTGTCGCTCACCGGCTGCTTCACGTGCACACACGTCAAGTAACTGAAGCAGAGCTTGAAGGTGAACAAACAGCGGTTTATCATAAGCATTACGATAGATATTTTTTACATTAAGATATTTTTACACAGTTGGCATTAAAAAGGACCATAGAAACATTATCTGACTAACAAATTCTTTCCGGCAATCTTCCTTCTGTGTTCACACAGCGCAGCATTCCGGCAAATTACTGGTAATGTTGCAACTTCACTTTCCGGAAAAATGCCGGAATGAATTTACTGGTATTTTCAAAAAGGACCTGTTCACACATACAGACCTTTCCGGAAAATTGCCGGTAATTTTCCGGAAAGGTCTGCATGTGTGAAAAGGGCTATAAACAACCAAATGGCAAGCTCACTGTCACATTTTCAAAAAAGCAAAATATAAATATTTTAGTTTGAGATGTGCCAGTTCCTTGGAATGTGTGTAATAAATACCATTCATCTAAGTGTTTTGGGTAATTCAAGTGCAACTCATAAATTAGTTCAAATAGAAGGCACATTTATTAAGGAAGGTCACATGGGTTGTTCATCACCACTTTTCCCTCAATTACTACCAAACGAGGAAAGAGGCAAATGCAGATAGTTGAGAGGCTGAAGATTAGTCCCATCTTCATCTATCACAGTGATCATAAGAAATCTGGTGAAAATGAATAAACATGATCAGATTTATGTTAATTCACATACATGCAAGATCATGTACATTTCAAACTGTGCATTTTTAAATGTACGATTCTGTAATAACATCTGACTGGCTAGTTTTAGACTTAAAATATTTGTTTCATTTATTATTTATTTATTCTGTGTTAACAGTTTATTGAATTGCATTTTATGTTACTATTTTGCCAATTTTGAACAGATATTTGAGATGGGTTATGTTTGTTTTTATTATTTAATAATTACAATGCAAGCTTTTCTTTTAAAGTGATGTGGTTTTACCCCTTTAATAGCTTAAATAAGATTTACACCAATTTAAGAATGACGTCCTATCATATACAATGATAATTATTTATATTTTATTTTTAGTTTAGTAAAAACTAGTAGATGAATGTAATGTCAGTACTATTTACCACATTGCTTTATCATGTCTGGTAAATATTTTATGTAATTTTATATATACAGTGCCTAGCAAAAAATATTACACTTCTCACCAAACTTTTAAATGACTTTTTTAATAATAATTTATTTTTAATATGCATTAGATTAGTCCGTACCAAACTGGAACTAATTTTACAACATAACAATAAGATCTTGGTGCACAAATTAGAATGCTTAAATTTATGTTTTGAATTTAAATGTACAATATTTCTATTCCTAAATATATTTTAGGTGATTAACATCTATAAATGAGTGTAACTTATTTTATTTTCCTATACATGTTTTCCCTCCGGCATTATTATTATTATTATTATTATTATTATTATCTTTTTTCCTTACCCTCATGTAATGTCATTTGCACAACTGTGGAACGGACCTTGGTGAAGTTGCTGAGATGGCAAGTAACTCTTCAGAAGAGGCAGTTTGTTAAATATATTGACCAATTTCAAACTCTGCTGGTTCCTAATGAACTGAGAACCAGTGTAGTGAAGCATAGGTCAATACTAGGAAATATAAATAATTAAAAGTGATGAGATATTTACCTGTGAAATCTGCATCAAGTCGGAGACAGATGAAAAGAAGTAACTTTATGGGTTGTTGATTCATGTGTCTCTAACATCACATCCAGAATATAGATGACTTGTTTATAGTTAAAACATCACTGTATGAAGTTTAGATGCAAATTTAAAGGTTTGCAAGAACATTGAAATGAGTGGCCAAAGTTCCCCAGTGACACTTTTGTCACCAGTCATTATTCTGTAATGTTTTTTTTGTAAAGCGTCAGATTTGGATGGAATATACAGTCCCTGACAAAAGTCTTGCCGTCGATTCCAGTTGTAAGTGCAACAAATAATAACTTGACCTCTAGTTGATTTTGGAAAAGTGGCGGAAGGATAAATCATCTGTTTAACTGCATCCCAATCGTCACAAATACTGCAGAAGGCCTATTGGAACGCACGTGCACCCAAGATTCTCACAGAGAAATCAGTCAAGTTTGGTGAAGGAAAAATCATTGTTTGGGGTTACATTCAGTATGGTGGCATGCGAGAGACCTGCAGAGTGGAAGGCAACATCAACAGCCTGATGTATTAAGACAATTGTGCTGCCCATTACATCACAAACCACAGGAGAGGGCAAATTCTTCAGCAGGATAGTGCTCCTCCTAAAGGCAAAGAAGATCAAGGTGCTCTGGGATAGGCCAGTCCAGTCACCAGGCAGGAACATACTGAGCATGTCTGGGGTAAGATGGAGGAGGCATTGAAGATGAATCCAAAGAATCTTGTCGAACTCTGGGAGTCCTACAAGAACACTTTCTTTGCCTTTCCTGATGAGTTTATTAATAAATTGAGTCATTGCAGAGGTGTATGGATGTAGTCGTCCAAGTCATGGTGCATTGTTTCCACAGCACCATGACTTTATATTCTATACTGTACATTATTTCTATTAAGTGACACGACTTTTTTCTCAGCAAAATCAAACCTTACTGTCCTAATTAAATAATTAAAAATCAAGGCATGATCATGTTTTATTTTGGTAAAGTAAGGGTAATCTAGATTAAATGTAATTGTCTACAGAACAAACCACAGTTATACAATAATTTGCCTAATTACCCTATCTTGCCTAATTAACCTAATTAATCTAGTTATGCCTTTAAATTGCACTTTAAGCTGAATAATTTTGTATTGAAAAATATCTAGTAAAATATGATGTACCATCAATATGGCAAAGATAAAAGTAATCAGTTATGAAAGTAAAAAAATAATAATAAAATATGTTTGAGGGCTGCATAGTGGTGCAGTGGGTAGCACATTAGCCTCACAGCAAGAAGGTCACTGGTTCGAACCTCGGCTAAGTCAGTTGGCATTTCTGTGTAAAGTTTGCATGTTCTCCCGTTTTGGCGTGGGTTTCCTCCGGGTGCTCCGGTTTCCCCCCACAAGTCCAAAAACATGTGGTATAGGTCAACTGGATAGGCTAAATTGCCCGTAGTCTATTGTGTGTGATGGATGGATGGATGTTTCCCAGTGATGGGTTGCAGCTAGAAGGGCATCCGCTGAGTAAAACATATGCTGAATAAGTTGGCGGTTCATTCCGCTGTGGTAACCCCAGATTTATAAAGGGACTAAGCTGAAAACAAAATGAATGAATATTATGATTAGAAACTTGTTTCCAAAAAATCTTCTTTCCTTTAAACATAAATTGGGGAAAAAAATATTTAATTATAAATTTATAATAATTATACCATCATTTATATTAAAAAAATTCTCTCCATTTAAAGGCTGTTGTCTTTTGGGCTAGACAGTTGCACAATGGACAGTTCCTCATAAAAAACCTGGCCGAACTCTCTTGAGATCAACCCTATGCCTTTTATAACTGATAACTGCCCTCTCCCACAGCAGGGAGGCAATAACAATAAAGCACTGAAGCAATTTATCTGTAGATTATCATGAAAATATATGGTTTTTCTATCGTAAACAGTCAAAGGAATTGAGAGGGAGAGAACGAGCGACAAAGACATTATCCATAATGAAACACTTTATGAATGAAACCAGCACAGCTTCCTACACATTACTCCTTCTTTTTTGAAGAATGAGACTTTGAGCAGAGCATAAATGATGTTGAGGACTGTAGTGATGCAGGTATTGCTGGATGTTTTTTGTTGTTTGGTGCTGTCTTTGCACATAGATCACAGCTGTGTTCAGTGTACAGAGAACAGGTTTTATGTGTGCATTTTTCTGTAGATCAGCTTTAACAGAGATCTAAAGTAAATGCCTGACCTGCTTCTTCTTTCAGTCTTTCATCTCTGTACTGGCAGGCGAGAGCTCATTTACGAATTGTGCCGTGGATTTCTGACGTGCAGTTTTGAGTAAATCACATGTTTTGTTTTGTGTTGTATTTTTACATGAGCAGTGTTCACATGCATGTAGCTTATGCATGCAGACAGAACGGTTGTGTGGGTTGTACTGTACCATGTTTTGATGTTTGCTCATTCCTCTTCTATTCAAAGGCTGTATGGAGAATATAATGTACTTAAACTAATGTACTGGACCTCATTCTTCAACATAAGCTCATTTTAAAAACGATCCCTATATACATTTCGGGAGATCGTGAATTATGTAGCCACAAGTACTTATGGCTGGTTTTGTTTTTGAACGAACGATTCCAGAAAGTGGGTAAGACAAAAATAGGAGCCAAAAAATAAAACAAAGAAGTAAATAACAGGGTAAGGGAGTGGTAAAATCTGAAAATGTGGTAAAAATCAACAGTCTTTTTCTGGATTGCTTTTCAAAACACTGTTGGTTGGGTTTAGGGAAGTGGGTGTGCATTGGTCAATCTGTGCTTTATAAAACACTATCGGATTGGTTTAGGGAAGGGGGTGGGTGGGCACATTGGTCAGTTGGTAAGTCAGTCAGTTAGTCGACAGCGACCTCTGGTGGATTTATGCAAGAAGGGCAGGCGCGAATGGCACTCGGAAGAGAAATTTCAGATCTCGAGCGTACACAGCAAACTCTGGTGGATTCACAAAAACTGCAAGATAACGTAGCTCCTGGGATGTATTTGGCCCTCTCCAGAAATGTATATAAGGCTATGTTTTCAAAATGAGCCTGGGTTGTCAATCTTAGATGCTTGGTATTAAGTTTTTATTTAACAATTAAGAGCTACTTACTTTCGAAGGATAGGTCATCAAAATAAAAACAAACAAAAAAAATTATAGAGAAAATTTAGGAAGATACATTTAACTTGAACAACTCTTAAAGTTTTAAGAATATGTATGAGCAGTAAGATGCATAAAGCTTTTTTTAAATACTAACAAAAAAGTATGATAGTGTATATAAAAATGCAATTTGTCAACGTTTGTGCATATAGTATTATTTTACAGTTTTCGTGGTTAATTTAAATTAGAATTTAGATATAAAAAAATAATAATAATAATAACAAAAATTGCATGTGTCAGAGCTGCACAATTAATCTAAGGTGAATTCCATGTGCATTTTGTCAGTAAAGCTGGCTCTGTAAACCGATGAACACGCTGTATACAGAGCCGTTTTTACTGACAAAATGCGCATAACAATCCCCTTTGATTTGATTTGAGGCTTAACACACAAGCAGCTGCTTTCAGATGGAGCAGTGTTTCGAAGATGACTTAACCAGTGCAATCATGAAATTGAAGAGAATCATTCTGCAATTTGACAGCTGTTTGCGAACTATGGCTCTGTGTTGCTGCTGATCTGAAAGCAAGTGAAAAGGCCTTATTTAATAACAAGTTACTCCAAACGCACCTCATAACTTCAGTTGAGTGTTTAAAATAATTATGTGAGATTATTCCATAGTTGTGCGTTTATTAGTTACGTTGTCTTAATAAGATCATCAGATGTTTTTAATTTCTGGTGTCTCTTCTTTGTGACATACTTGCAGTTTCAGCCATTTACTACTGATCACAGAGCCATGTTTTTCTGACAACATGCGCATGAAATTCGCAGCTTTTGCTGAATTACGATTTTATTTCAATTAATCATGCAGCCCTATTGTGTGTGTGTGTGTGTGTGTGTGTGTGTGTGTGTGT
>CAIGQZ010032409.1:16342618-16352679 GCA_903798205.1 Danio tinwini
GACTTAATACAGTAAAAAGTACATCAATATTTACGTTTCAAAAATCAGTCAATTACCATTTATAAAAATATAAGTTCATTTAATTGACTATATAAATATGTGTGGATATTATCAATGCATTTATTTGGTAAAATAAAATTACTTTTTACTGTATTAAGTCCCCATCCCCAGAAGTAAAAACCCATTGTTGCAATGTGCTAAAGAAATATTTTTAATAATTTGTAATTGATTGATTTTTGAAACTTAAATATTGATGTATGCAATTGCAATGCCTTGATTTTAGTAAGGTTAGTACACTCATAGCCATAAATCCAATCGTAATAATAATTGGCATAATTTATTTCTGTGTTTTGTTTTTCGGCCTTGGTTTTCTTTTTTTTTCTTTTTGGTTTCGGTCAAGATTTTTTTTCCGGTGCATCCCTAATTTTAGTGTTCAGTATGATATGATTTTTCAGAAATCATTGCCATCATTGCGCAGTAGGTTGTGCTGTCGCATCACAGCAAGAACGTCACTGGGTCGCAGGTTCGAACCTCGGCTGGGCTAGGTCAGTTGGCGTTTCTGTGTGGAGTTTGCATGTTCTCCCTGCGTTTGCGTGGGTTCCCTCCGGGTGCTCCGGTTTCCCCCACAGTCCAAAGACATTGGGTAGGCTAAATTGTCCGTAGTGTATGAGTGTGAATGAGTGTGTGGATGTTTCCCAGAGATGGGTTGTGGCTGGAAGGGCATCCGCTGCGTAAAATCGTGCCGGATAAGTTGGCGGTTCATTCCGATGTGGCTACCCCTGATTAATAAAGGGACTAAGCCGACAAGAAAATGAATGAATGAATGATTTTGGAAATGTAGAAACTTTTTTAGAGATTTTTTGATCAACAACAAAAAAAAAATAAAAATCACAAAGCCAACTTTTGTTAAAAAAAAGTCAATACAACAGTCCTTGCTGAATAAAATTATTCATTCTTGTGTTTGTGTGTATATATATATATATATTTATTTAAAAAAAAGTTTCTCGAAGAGAAGTTTGGTTCTTTAAGATTGTACAATGCAAACTTTCTAACAGTCAAACCAAGACAGAGTTTTTTTTTTTTTTTTTATTAACTAACGCTCAATATTTCAAAGCAGAATTTGCAATAAATTGCTTTGGAAAAAAAGAAGAACATCAAATGGATGAATCCACTTTTGAATAATGATGCTGAAATCTAAATCGCATCTGGTACAGATTGCACATTGCAGTCTTCATAATTTATTAATAAACACTGTCAATAAAGCATTTAATTGTTACTTATTTAGCTAACTAACTAACCAACTAACTAACTTAACTAATTCCAGCTATAAAAAGTGCCTACTAATGGTTGGTTGAATGTTTTATTAATATATGTATTTGCTTAGTGAAAGACACCTTTTGTTTACCCTGCATTGTTTATTTGTATTGTTATATATTTTTTTCAGCAACTCTGACAGTTAGCAAGAGCAAAGTTACATGTTGTATAATAGAGTCCTGTGTTTTTGGAGACTGCAGGTGTGTCTGTTTGCGCCCGAGGTGTTCTGGAACATTTATGTATTCTTCACTTTGTGCTCTGCCATATGGGCGTTTCAGCATTTCTGCTGTCACACTTCACTAGTCCTGAACGGTGACTTCTCCGAGGATGAAGAATGCATCTGTGCCTCAGCAAACCAGCCAATCACCTTCCTCTCTGCCTCTCTCGCTTTCTTTCCCAGAGCTCAATGCGATAAGAGAGCAAACTGACGCGGTCCATCACTTTATCTTGTTCCTCAGCTTATCTATGTAATATAAAACCATCTCTTATTTCTAAACAACCGACGCATCTGATAGAAGCTGCTTTGCGCTGTCAGTTAGTTTCAGTCTAGGAGAAAATGGTTGATCATTTGGTGTCTGAGTGAGATACACAGGAAGTTTGTTGGAGTTCAATTCAGTTCAATTCATCTTTATTTCTATTGCACTTTTACAATATAGATTGTAACATAGAAGGTCTAGTAAATTAAAACTGCTTTAGTCCAGCTATTAGAGTTGAAGTTCAGTTTAGTTCAGTTCAGTGTATTGAAAATGTCACTGCTGAAAGCCCAAACACTGAAGAGCAAATCCAATGATGTGCAACAAGTATAATAATAAAAATACCTTTTGTGTTTAATTTACATATATATTTAGAGTAAACACATGTTTTATAAATAATTACAAAACGATTATGCAGTATGACTTTAAAATGGGGTCTCATTTTTAATATTTAGTATTTTTTTAGGCAAAACAGACAGAGAGAAATAACTACATTTGTTACAGAAGTTATTATGCTAATGTTAGATTAAAAACATGCAACTTTATTAGTTATTTGTTCTGCTAAATATGACATTCTACTATGGCATTATTAACATTAGGAAATTAACACGTATCACCTAAGATTAATAATCAGTACAATAGTTTTCATCATCAACTTAGTGTTAGCAAGTGAGGTCTTCGTGTAAAGAATGACTATTTTCAGCCAAAATTGAGGGCACATGGTTGACAATGATTAACATAATAATGTTTATGAAATTAAAATGAATAGCATATTAAGTCATAAAGCTTTTGGTGCTGTTGTGGAGAACAAAACAAAATAAATGTTCCTAAAAGGCGCTGTTAGACCTTAAAGAAATAGTTCACCAAAAAAATGAAAACTAGCTTATAATTTACCCACCCTCAAGTCATTTCAAATATACACTACCTGACAAAGTTTTGTCACTTATTCAAGTTTTAGGAACAACAAATAATAACTTGACCTGTAGTTGATCATTTGGTGTCATAAGTGGCTTTTATGAAAGGCAAAGGCCTCGACTTATTTTACCAAAATAAAATGTTCATGCCTTGATTTTTAATAATTTAATTAGGACAGTAAAGTCTGACTTTGCTGTGACAAATCTCGTCACTTTACAGAAATAATGTACAGTATAGAATATAAAGTTATGGTGCAGTGGAAAAATAATTAATATTGTGTATGACTCCCATGAGCTTGGAGGACTGCATCCAAACATCTCTGCAATGACTTAATAATAACTTTAATAACTTATTAATAAAGTCATCTGGAATGGCAAAGAAAGCATTCTTGCAGGACCCCCAGAGTTCATCAAGATTCTTTGGATTCATTTTAAATGCCTCCTACTCCATCTTACCCCAAACATGCTCAATAATGTTCATGTCTGGTGACTGGGCTGGCCAATTCTGGAGCACCTTGACTTTCGTTGCTTTCAGAACTTTGATGTGGAGGCTTAAGTATGACATAGAGTATTATCCTGCTAAACAATTTGTCTTCTCCTGTGGTTTGTAATGTAATGGGCAGCACAAATGCCTTGATACCTTAGGCTCTTGATGTTGCCATCCACAATTTGTGATTTTAGCTCAACAGATGATTCATTGGAAAAATCTACCTTCTGATGATCAACTAAAGTCGAGATATTAGTTGTTGCTCTTTTAACTTTGATTGACAACAAGACTTTTGTCAGATAGTGTATATATGACTTAATTTCTGTCAGACAATTAAAGTCAGTGAAGTTTTAAATGTTATCCCAGCTCTTCCATGCTGCATTATGGTGTTGAATCATGGTTTTTATTTTGAAGCTTCCAAAAGTGCATAAATCAATAATTATGGAGGAATTTTTATTTTTGTGTGAACTATTTCTTAAGTAATAAACAGTAAATAACTGAATTTTTAAGTGCCTAAAGTTGTAAAAGAATGCTGGGTTCCACACTATTCCTCCATATTGTCCCAACACTATTTGATAGTTTTTACAAATTCAAGTGGACTGAAGTAAAATTCAACTTAAAACAATTATGTTGTCTGAAAGAAAAACATTTTAGAATTGTGATGTTTCAATTCAAATTAAGTAGTTTTAACAAGCAGCAAAAGTATTTTTTTTGTGAAAGTAACTTATATCATACATGTTCATTGTATTATTGAATATTGTGTAGATACAGTAAATGCTGTGAGACTCTGCAATTGATTAATACTAGCTTTTTCAGATGACATACATTGAGCATGTGTGAAGTGGCATTTAATTCATTGCTACTAATCACTATTGGCAGAGGGATTCTCGTTCAATTGCTGTATGCTACGCAATGTTTGCATATGTTGCCGGATTATTCGAAGGAGTTTTATCTAAAACCGACACCAGAAAATTTGGAGAAAGCGAGAGCATGAGAGATTTATTAAAGCACCCAGAGTGTGCGCCAGATATAACAGCAGGGCCTTTCTTAATATTTTCCCTCCTGTGTGAAGTTGTTTGATTACTGCTCATCCAAAGTCATGTGCGCTCTATCAAATCAATGGCCAGCATATTGAGAGCTGATGTACTGTGGTAATTAGAGCCCTTAATTGTTTTCATCGCTCACTGTGCAACTCTCTGAACCACAAGCAGCTGCTGTGTCACCGCGTTATGTTTGTGTGTTGAAAATGTGTCTGGAGGGCTACTGTAGTTAACTCAGTACTGAACATTCTGTCCTGGTTTGACCCTCAGAAAGTGCTTCTAGAAACAAAGACTGAATGATTCTTTCAGGTTGCACTGGACAAAGAGAATTGATAATGTGGTTAATGCTGCCTTCACATGCTGTCTGGATCATTGAAAATATGGGAAAGTTTTCTAGTCAGGAATAGGAGTTGAAGTTGTATTGTGTACTGAGAAACACGATGAATAATAATGGAAAAAAAAATATTGCAATTTTACATCTCAGATTTGTCTGATACAAACTTTTTTCTCAGAATTGTGATATTTAAACTCGAAATTGAGAGTTATTATAGACCCCCTAGTTTTTTTGCGATTTCGCGATGATTTAATCCAACGATCCAATAGGTCAGAATTTTTTAGATCCTGCAAAATTCTTAATTTAAATGCAAAATAATTGCAAAAAAATGTAAATAATCTTTTAAAACATTCAATTCCAAACCAAATAATCACATTATATTTATTTCAGTTTGCAGTTAATTGTTTACATGACTTATAGACATTGCATATGCAGCACACGTGATTTATTTGAGTGTCTCTTGAAAAATGACGTCTCACCTGCACCTTCACAATCATTACATTACATGGAAGTGGGGGGGAAATTGTTTTGCAGCCTGTGCAGTAAGCAGCACTGATGAAGCGCAAGGGATTTACATGTGAAGTAAAAGATGTGATTAGACATCCTGTGGCACAAATCAAGTAAATAAAACGTCGTGAATTGGGCATTTTGTGCGTTTGACGTGCGTCAGACTGCAAAAGAAAGTTTGAGCAAACATCTAACAAACGGAACAGTGGAACAGACAGAAGAACAAGCAGCTTACAATGATGGAAATTGGTTCAAGGATGACGGCCGCTGGATGTGACCGAATTGAAGGACATTATTTTTACTCTACATGAATGGCTTGTATGATGTGCGTCAAATCGATAAATGACTTCACTTAACCCTTTCCCTATTGTTCACGAGAGAATACGCTTACCTGCCATTGACAAGTTTTACGGCAATCCGTGTTTTAGGTGTATTACGGTAGGGGAAGCTCTAACGCATGTCCTGAGTGAGGCACATGATGTCAGATGCTTCGGGGAGTGAAATCTGAGAGAGAAAATAAGATTGTGGAATAAGTCACACAACCTTCCTTTAGCTTAATCCATACTGTTTTTTTCTGTTTTAGATCTTGTCTTGACAAGAGACCAAAATAAAGAAAAAATAAATATTCTAAATATTTCTAAATAAATATTTCTGTCTTTAAGTAGCTATATTATAAGAGCAACTTTCTTTTCTTACCAAACAAGTGGATCTAATTGCATTTGTATTGTAACCTTAAAAGTAATTATTTTAATTGTCATATTTTAAGATTGTAGTTACAATACACAATTCTGTGCAGAAATAGCAAAACATTTTGTCTGTCGTTAGCTATAGGTCATCACCACTGTATTATTTCAGTCCAAACTCATTTAACACACTAGGATTTTACCTCGTGCAGATATTTAGCATGCCAAATACTTCAAACATGTCAGCGGTGCATCTGTGATTCTCTTAAGATCACATCTTTAATTCACACTGCTTGATTGCACACAATCAATTTTCATCTGATTTGATACATTTGTCTACGATTTTGCAGTACCTATTGGGGAGTGAAAATCAGGGTTAAAATTGTGCAGTGTAAACTCACATGGCTTTAGACTTGACATTTATTAAGTCTTGAAAGCTTGTACTTTTATATAAAAAATGTGTTTTTTGTGAAGATATTGACCTGCTGGACTGTAAAGAAGCTGTCTAAGTTTTAGATTTATCAATAAATCTGTGCACAAAGCTGCGAGTATCTTAATTACTTCAGGCAGGATGTCTCAACTCTTAGCCCATGGGCAAAAACCCCACCATTGATCATTTTATGCTGCCCATCAATTGATTATGATGAAATCATTGCGCTGTCGGCTACATGTACATCAGAGAGCAAAACTCACAAATAAGTTCAAAAGCATCTAATGGAGGTCTGCGTCTGAACAGATTCAAGCGTTTTTAAGCTCCTTCTGGTGTAGTTAAGATACTATGGTGCTCTAAACATTGGTCAGCATTGTTTAAGAGTACATGCAGTACTGTTTGAACATTTGGGATTGGTCTGACTTTTTGTTTTTGAAGGAAGTCTCTGTGCAGCTCTATACTGAATACATCTTCACAATGTTGGAAAAAAATTAAATTGCAAATTTTTTTGTCTGCTATTTATGGCCACTTTAATAGGTACACCTGTCTAATTTCTCGATAACGCAAATTTCTAATCAACCAAAAATGAATCAAAATCTCAGTACCTTGTTGATTCTATGCCACAAAGGATTAAGGCAGTTCTGAAGGCAAAAGAGGGTCCAACCCAGTACTAGTAAGGTGTACCCAATAAAGTGGCCGGTGAGTGTATATTGCAATATAAATATAATACAATACAAACTATAAAAAAGATGCAAATTAGTAAGATCCTGTTTTATGGATTTCTGTAACAATATTAAGGCTGAGAAATTCAGTCATAATTAAAAATAACACTACACTGTAGTCTTCATTATATTAATAAATACATTTAATCTTTGTTAAAGCTTCAACTTTATAACTTGGTTTAAATTTGCGTGAATTCTCACACTTACAGGTCTTTAGAAACGCATCTAAATGAAAACCTTCACTATATTAGGGTTAAACTCTGTGCAGACGTCATAAATCGCATGTTCTGAACTGTGGCTGGTTATTATAATTCCAGCTTGACATCGCTGATTTTGCGATGTGAATATGGATGCTAAAACGATATATTGTGCAGCCCTAATTCAGGGGGTCAAAAATACAGGGATTAAAATAACACTACTGTATATTACTCCTGTTTTTGCTGAGCTGACTTTTCAAAAGCCATTACTTCTATGCCACTTGATCCATATCTATATATGATGTGCTGATTTTGTGCTCAAGAAACATACTCAATGTATAAAACATTGTTTAGCTTAATATGTTTTGTAGAAACCATGATGGTTTCTCTTTCTTTGTAATGATTCTTTTAAATGCACTATTCATCTAAGCACTTGTATGAAAGAGAAATCTTTTAAGGCGTCCTTGCAAATATATTCTCATATGCATCTTACTCCAAGTTGTGTAAGATCCATTTGGAAGGAAAAGTTGCAAGAAAAGTTTGCTCACATCATGAGGAAATGTCACTTTTGAAACCATTTCATTTTTTCTTGACACTCTTGAGATGCATTTTCCCCCACACTGAAACTATGTCCGCATTCAACCATAGTACACCATGTTCTCTTATCCTAGTGAGAGGTGAGAGTTTCTACACATAAAGCCAACTAAAACCTTTAAAAAATAAGAAATAAAAAGCATACAGCAGTGGTGATGTAAGGACCTTTATCAGAACCATCTTCTGTGGTGCTTGCACAATGGGACATATGCACACAGACTTCTAATTTTCAGTCGGCCAGCCCAAGCGCTTTCAGTCTTGCCATTACAAAATCGCCACGTTTAAGATCTGATTTCTTTCAAAATCAGTGATCTTCACTGTCTGATATATACACTCACTGGCCACTTTATTAGGTACACTTGTCCAACTGCTTATCGCAAATTTCTAATCAGCCAATCACATGGCAGCAACTGGTCAAGACATGGTCAAGCCGATCTGTTGAAGCTCAAACCGAGCATCAGAATGGTATGTGACTTTGAAAGAGGCATGGTTGTTGGTGCCATACGGGCTGGTCTGACCATTTTAGAAACTGCTGATCTACTGGTATTTTCATGCACAGCTATTTTCAGGGGGTACAGAGAATGGTCCGAAAAAGATAAAATATCCAGTGAGTGGCAGTTCTGTAGGCATAAATGCCTTGTTGATGACAGAGGTCAGAGAAGAATGGCCAGACTTGTTCCAGCTGATAGAAAGGTAACAGTAACCCAATAACCACTCGTTACAATCGAAGTATGCAGAAGAGCATCTCTGAACACACAACACGTCAAATCTGATGGGCAACAGTAGCAGAAGACCACGCTGGGTGCCACTCCTGTCAGCTAAGATCAGGAAACTGAGTCTACAATTCACACAGGCTCACCAAAATTGGACAATAGAAGATTGGGAAAGCGTTGCCTGGTCTGATGAGTCTTTATTTCGAATGGTAGAGTCAGAATTTGGTGCCAACAACATGAAAGCATGGCTCAATCCTGCCTTGTATCAACGGGTGAGGCTGGGTTTGGGAGTGTGATGGTGTGGGGGACATTTTCTTGGCACACTTTGGGCCCATAAGTACCAATTAGTACCAATCTGAGCAATTTTTCAGTACCTTGTTGAATCTATGCGGAAGGATTTAGGCGGAAGGTAAAAGAGGGTCCAACCCGGTACTAGTAAGGTGTACCTAATAAAGTGGTGGGTGAGTGTATATAGGATATAAAGTGGGTCTCAGACTGGACAAGAAGCACTCCATTAAATTCCATTTCCCCCGGAATGTCTTTAAAATATGAACATTTATTTTTGCATTAGCCTGCTACTGAAGGCGCTTGCGTTTACATGGCCTTTCATCTCGTTTTACTCATGAACAACTAAATTAATGCTTAAGTCTATTTAACCAATTGCATTTCAATTATGTTGCAACATTGATGCTGTAAAAGGAACCTTATGAAATTGAAAATGGTCACCTTAACCTTACACCGGAAATTTATTGTTGACTGAAACACACTAGCTGTGCATATAGCCCATTTCCACACCTCATTCTTCATTTGCCTTCAGGAATGTCCCTCTGGGAGCTTTCAGACAGGGGAGAGATGTCTGATTTCCAGAATACATCAGTTGTCATTGTGGCGAGCGGCAGGCAGATGGGCCGTGGTGGCGTTAGGTTTGAAAGCCGACGTGCCGCAAGTCGATCCTCATTACTTTCCATTAGGCTGCTACAGAGCTATGACTCCCCACTGACTCACAGTTACTGCCTCTGAGCAGAAACAAGAGACCCGTCCACGTCATTTCACACTCTGGTGCCACTAATGGAGGTCACATTGAACCTATCGTTCTCCCGCTCAGCCCCTGCCATGTCTTTGGGTTTCTATTCAATTCAATGTTTTAAGCATAATAATATTTCTCTGCTCTAGATCCGTCACTGCCCCGGTTGATACAGTTTGCTTTTGTTTTTTTTTTTTTTTTTTGTTCTTTAGTTTTTTCTCTCCCTCTTTTTTTTTCTGATGGTTGAATGAGAGGAAAGCAGTCGGAAGATGAGAGCAGGCTCTTCTTCAAAGCTCTTGAAGCAAAGGCCCTATCAAAGGCCCATCCCAAGGAAATCAGAGTCTTGTTTTCCTCTTAAATTTTCAATTACGGAGCTGATGAAAAGGACTTGAGCGGCTGGAGTGAGTCTCAGAGCGCCGGATGAGGGGGTGATTATTGCTCAGCCCGCAGAAAAGGTCCTCTGGGCAGGAGTGATGGTGGATGTCATCACCCTCTGATCCGCACTGGTTAAAGATACACTTATTTTTCTCTTGTTTATGAATTAGGCCCTTTAAGTCAGGACAAGTCATCCGGGGGGGGGGGTTCTGTCTGTGATCTATCTATCTATCTATCTATCTATCTATCTATCT
>CAIGQZ010032409.1:16352779-16369236 GCA_903798205.1 Danio tinwini
AAAAAAAAAAAACTTAATAACATATTTTTTTTACTGTTTTAAAACCTTGACTTTTCCAAATCGCGGTAAACTTTGAAACCAGTTATTGTCCCATGCCTAATTGTAACTAACTATAATCCCATTAAAAGGCATAGCTAACCCAAAAATTATAATTCTGTCCACATTTAACCTTGACTTGTTCCAATTAGAGTTTTTTTTTTTTTTCTGTTGGACATAAAGTAAGATGCATTGAATAATGTGGGAAATCTATAACAATTTACTTCCATAGTATTGGTATTTACTACTATGAAGGTCAATAGCTTCAGTTAATTCGGATGTGGTGATTTTATTCTATGTTGCTTTATTCACAAAGGTTTTATGCAATATTTCATTTTTGCACACAAATTTAATTTCTGTCTTTCTAATGTTACCACCTTTGTGATACAGTAGTCTTTAAGGCATAGTTATGTATGGCAAAATGTAGCAATTATATTCTTATAGATTGCTTGCTGCAAATAGATTGCAGAATTTACTCTCATTAATAATGATTTATAAATATGTATGATGTCTGAATAAATCATTCATACCGGTTTATTAAAAACACATGATTCCATTAAAATCCACAGCATTGATTTGAATTTATTTGAATCAATTGTATGCATGTAAGTCCTTGTCAAAAAGCATTTTGTTGCTATCACCGTTTTAAATGCATGCACCAATCAATCCACTATTCTACAACACAATTGTTTTCTCCTGTAAATGAACAATACTCTGGCTATTGAAATTATGAGTGGCTCTCCTCTGAGATGAAGCTTTGTCCACTATTATACGAGGCTGCAGAAAGTGGAGATCAGAGCTGATGTGCTGTTTCAGAGGACTGGATAAGGACATCAGGTCTCTGAGAAAGGAGAACCAAGGCTGAGTTGTTTATTCCATCGTTACTGAGAGGAGAGAGTACTTAAAGCAACAGTACTTACAAACACAACAGAACTGGGCCAAGGTAACACTCACACAATGGCTCAGACGGTTGCTTATTTACTGCCTTTCAGTTAATTGTCATTAGGCTTTATGTGCTTTGAAAATTCTGTTCCGAATGGATGAAAAGGACCATTCACCTCAGATCATGGTTATTTCCATAACATATCAGTTAGCAAAAATCTTACCAAGGAAGATTTCCTTGAAATATTAATACTGAGATGCTATTATATTTTTTATTAATAATTTGAATCCATTATTAGTCATATCTTAGTAATGTTTTTCTTTTATGTGACCATGTTGTTTCTCTCTTTCATTTTCTCTTTTTTTTAATTTTATTTTCTTAAATAAAATAAATAGTTCAGCGTGCACTGATTAATTTATTTGAGCTATTTATTTTGATTGATTTATTTTTTCAAATAATGCTGAAAAATTTGTGTTAGTGTACTTTAGTAATATTAACATTATTAGTTTTTATTAATTAAAAATATTTTTTAAATAGTTATTTTATTCAACATTTAGTATTTTTGCTTTATTTATTTATTTTATTTATTTGTTTGTTTATTTATTTATTTATTTATATGCTTTTTTATTTAAAAATAAATTAATTGTTAGTTATTTGTTTTTTATTAATTTAGTTAATTTGTTTTATTGTTTTGTTTTATTTATTTTATTTGTCATTAATTTATTTATTTATTAAATAATTTATTTATTTGTTTGTTTTTATTAATTTATTTGTTTTTTGTTTTTATTTTCGTTATTTATTTTTGTTTTTGTTTAATTAATTTATATATTTATTAGTTTTTGTTGTTTATTTATTTGTTTTTATTTTATTTATTTATGTGTTTGTGTTTAATTAATTAATTAATTAATTAATTTGTATTGTTGTTAAATGTATCTATTTGTTGTTATTGCCAATTTTCTATCTTTATTTTTATTGTAGTCTTTTTTTCATTCATTCAAATTATCTTTATTATATTTCATTTCTTTTATTTTGTATATTTTATTGTTTGATTTTGTAACTGGTTTATTCTGCTGTGGCAACCCCTGACAAAAAAAAAAGACTAAGCCGAAGGAAAATAATGAATTTTGTAACAATGCAAATTTGGCGAACCGAATGCAATTTCATAGCCCAACTTTTTAATGGACATTAATGGAGAGAAATACTTGTGCCCAGAACTTTCTCAATCAGGAGATACCTTAACCTTTAACTTTTATGCTCTTAATTGCTCATAAATCTCTGTAATTATTGCTAAATAGTGTTATCCTATTACACAACTCTTACTTAATGATGCATTACACATCTTCCCAAATTTGCATCACCGGCCTTAGTTAAGTGTTTTCATTCAGATTGTGCTGGCAAGTTTTCTGAATCTTGAACGCATGAGGGTTATTCTGAGTCCCATATGGAGAAGATGAGAGCTGCTTGTGTTTTTATCACAGCGTCGCTCCTTATTATTGCCTCATTTGAGTAAGTAGCTGTAATTGGCCATGAACGAGCCTGCGCTGCTCTTTTCTGTTCTTGCGCTCTTACATAAGCTCCACTGCTAGCAAACAGGTCTGACCTGAAAAGGCAAGGTGCAGGACACACTTCCACACAGATGCAACTTAAACCAGAATATGATTTTCTCCTTTTCCTTTTAAAAGAGATCCAGACCTGTTTTCCTAATGGAAGTGACAGGCCTAGTTAACTCGAGTGGCTTGAGCTTTCGTGAATGATCAAGCCAAAAGCTAGAAGCACAGGACATGACAGAGCACAGGATATAACAGAGCGGACCAATTTTCCAGCACACTGCTTCCCGCCACAGCCGTCCGCTTGTAACCAACAGGCCTTTGGACGTGAAAGGGATTACTTATGGCCAGTCCCATTGTGAAAACCTTGGTACAGCTTTAAAATCCCCTGAAGTGCCTTGAAATGTATAGAGCTTTGTATGATGTGTGATGTAATTTTATTCGAAACATGATGACAGGGCAGAGCAAATTGATAAACCCCTCCCCTTTTTAAAAATAACCAAAAGGTACAGTATATAATCAGAGACTTGAAGTTTTAGTTCACCCAAAAATTGTAATGGGGTATATGCACAACTAGTGTTTTCTCCCATACCGATAAAGTTCCGGTAAAGCTTAAAATGAGAGAAAAAGCTGTTCACACGCACACATGCTAGCGCAGAAACTATTGAAAATACTGGGGTAAAATACATTTTCATGTTTTAAAGACATGGTGCAGAAAAAATGTAATTTGATGCAGTGCTTCTTGTACTTTTTGAGGACCACCTTTTATAGTATATCAATAAAGCAGTGAAGATTGTTGATTAAAAAAAAAAACAGACCTTAAATGTGGTGATTTTGTAACTGCATACAGTTCAGAGTCGTTTGACCCAGGTTACTAAAAAATTAAAAGTTTTTCTGCATACTTCTGCATATACTCTATTCAGTTAATAATGAATCACACTCATGCCATGTCGTTCCAATGCCATGGGAACTTCATTCATCTTTAGAACATAAATTAAGATACTTTAAATGAAATCTGAGAGCTAAACTATACAACTTTGTTTGCAGTATATCTTCTCTCCGATGTCAGGTCAGGATCTGCATTTACTATGGGCAACCCGACTTATTGCCAATAGAGTCATCAGCGCAACACATAAGCATCATATTGCCCATAGTAAAACACACTGTGATCTGATGTGCAAGAATCTAATTTTTTTGGCACACAAAAGTGTCTTTGGAAACTCATTGTGTTCAAATTTGCATAATTCCATACTATATAGTACGTTAAAAACAGTATGTAAGCAGAGTAACATGTTTGAATTCATAGTATTTGAAAAACGGTATGCGAGAAGTACCCTGATGGTCTACTCCTTTCAGCCAGATTCTAAAGTGCGCATCCAATGGACGCTATGTTACAAAGCGATGCAACTGACGTGGGTAGGTCATGTAATAATGACAAAAATGGCGGATGTAGTATGTCCGATTTCCATTCATAGTAGTGAAAAAGTAAATTTGTAGTCAATTCAAATGTAGTACCTACTGAGTAGTATAGGTGATTTTTGGACACAGCCACTTTGTCAGCCAAGAAATAAATATTTAGGTGCACTTGTGCGACTGACCTGATTGATGCTTAAAAAATGTCCAAATTGCAGCCACAACCACTACTGTTGGCGCAACAAACTTAATCATAACTGTCAAATGACCTCCGCCTAAATACGCAATTCAGTTTAAGGTAATAATAGTTTGGGATTTTTCATTAGTTTGTTCATTTTGTTTAGATTTTTTGTTTTCAAATTCAGTTTTAAGTTGTTTTTAGAAGTAGATTTACTCATTTTGATTAGTTTTTTATATTTTGAAATTAAGTTTTTGTTTAGTTTTTATTAGTTTCAGTATTAGTTTTATTTTTTATTTTTTGTAAATTAGGATATTTGTTAGGTGCAAGATTTAAAATCATCAAAATAAATATTGTATAATAAAAACTCAACCAAGATAGGCTACTTTTTTTTTTGATACATGAACACTGTCTACCAATACCAACTACCTATCCTCTAATTCAAATACAACAGCCCGCAAGATAGCAACCTTAAGTAAAATATGTGTGCAAGGCTTTTTCTGAGGTTAGATACACAGTATTGATGGAACGTCAAATCTTTAACGCAAACTGGACCTTATCTTCCCATGTTAGGACTCAACATATCAAAAATATGTAGCGATCATAATTTCAGTCAGTCAAAACATCACCATGACCTGAAAAGTTTCTCACAGTTGCAACCCAACTGAAGCAGGATTCACTTTTAAATTCCATTTCGACTTTCTGTAATGAAATAATGTAATGTTTCGCCAGATCCTCTCATTTAAGCCCTCGATTTACCTCGGTTTGTTTGTGGATAAGGACTTAACATTACTGGAGATGCAAATAGTTTCAAATTATTCAGTTTGATTTGGTGAATTAGTTCAACTGGTTCACTTAGAAGATCTGGTTAAAAAGAATGATTCGTTCACGATCACTAATTACAAAAAAATTAAACCCATTATTGGGCACAAATGTATTACATTAATGCTTTTAAGTGTGTGTTTGGGTCATATTTAATGTTGTCACAATGCTGCTATTATTTCCAGACATTAGTTTTGTCATGGGAGCAACAACAAAGATGACTGGAGGAGAAGCGGCTTGATCTAGCCAATGGCAGCAGGATTACAAACACTTAAGGTGCCGTACGGTCAAACACCTGGCAAAGTCAAGTGAATAGATTTACTTCTAAAAGGCTCACAGTCTGTAATTAATACATTTACGAAGAAAAAAACGAAGGACATTTTTGCTGTAATTTTAGTTAGTTTCAGTTAGTTTTGTATATACACAATGCAGTTTCAGTTAGTTTTAGTAAAAAAAAAAAACTATTTTTTTATTTTTATTTCAATTCATCAAACGAAAATGTTCTAGTTTTGTGTTTTCATTCATTTTCGTTAACTATACAGGGTTCATACGGTTATGGAAAACCTGGAAAAGTGATGGAATTTTGACATGGCATTTTCCAGGCCTGAAACAGTTTTGGAAAATCAGAAAAACCCACTAAGTTCCGGAAAAGTCAGATATCTGTCACAGTGGCGCAGTTGGTAGCACAATGGACTCACAGCAAGAAGGTGGCTGGTTTGAGCCTCGGCTGAGTCAGTTGGCATTTCTGTGTGGAGTTTGCATGTTCTCCTTGTGTTCGCGTGGGTTTCCTTCAGGTGCTCTGGTTTCCCCCAGAGTCTAAACATGCTCTATAGGTGAATTAATTAAGCTAAAATTGTCTGTAGTGTATGAGTGTGTGCAAATAAGTTTGTATGGATGTTTTCCAGTAATGGGTTGCAGCTGTAAGGGCATCCGCTGCGTAAAACAAATGCTGAATAAGTTGGAGGTTCATTCCGCTGTGGTGGCCCCATATAAAAAAAAAAATAATAAATATCAATTGAACTAAATAGATTGTTGTGTGTTTTACGATATGCTGTAATAAATTTTAACATGTATTGTTTTTCACCACGCATATGTGGACATTGCATGAAACATTAGGTTGTGAAAATTTACTTGAAAGTCATGGAATTTTTGTAGTTAAAATGTGTATGAACCCTGACTATAATAACCTTGATTCAGATTCATTCAGAGAACATTAGACAGCACTTTTCTGATGATGCATGAACAGAGTTGTATAATCTCGAGCCCTGTCTGTCGCACATGCTGCTTTTTTTACTCTGATCCCACGCAGGCACGCATGATGAAATCTAGATTGAAAATGTTTGCGCTGCGCTCCCCTGAACAGGTGAACAGAGCTGCCTCCTGTCAGCAGAAGTGTGTCTTTTTAAGGCTCACTGATAAACAGATTGTCCCAACACTCGAGGCGACAACTGCTTAACATTAATGGTAATCGATTAATGCGATCAGTTTAATGGCTTAAAATGAAATATTAAGCATGTTTCTTTCAAGTTACTTTTAGTATATTTGATACATGTGGGAAAAACTCAGCTTGACATCAATCGTCGAGTTGTAATTGTGTTTAGGGAGAGAAAACATGTCGCAAATGATAATAAATATTACATATATATTTACCTAATATCAATATTAAATCTCTTTAGGTGTTAGTATCAATATGTTAATGTTATCCATAAGCAAGTCTTCCTTAACACACCTTATAGCATATTAACATAACACACCTTATAACACACTAACGTATTGATACTTACAGCCAAAACGCTTTAATGTTGATTTCAGGTAGAGATGGCCCCAGAAACCTTGGCCTAAGTGCCCTCGCCGAAGAGCTCAAGTCCTGGCTGTGTTTCTGAATGCCGCTTAGTCTGTGGAGCAGAACTAGGCTCATTATAATTGCTGCTGGCATATCAGGCTACAATTATCAACGGCGGCTTATTCAGTCTTTAATTGCCTCATTTAATTTGTTCACATTTGGCGCAGAACAACGTCAACCTGCTGCAGTTGAAAGTGATTAGCTCCAAGGACGTGATATGCACAGTACAAGCCTATTGGTTGTTTCTATTGCTGTTACCTTCGTCTTTTCCCTCACTTTGAAAAACGACCTACTGTTAAAGTTTCCCAAATGAAAACACGTTACAGATAGCAGCTAACTTTTCCTTTTGCTTTCACCTCTATACAGCTTTTAGCAGGCAGAACTCGGTCTCAGCAGCCCAGTTTTTATATATTTTTCTATAATTATGTTGAATTATTATTAATTATTTGTATGTACAGTACTTTGCATATCGACTACTGTAATCCTCTACTCACTGGGCTTCCTTCTCAACTTAACTTCCACAAACTCCAACTGGTTCAGAACTCGTGTCATCTCTAGGACTTCAACTCACAAACATGTAGCATCACTTCTTTATCAGCTTCACTGTCTTTCAATAAAGTCGCATCGATTGTAAAATATTGCTTCTCACTTTTAAGGCACTTCACGATCTTGCTCTACAATATCTCACCAAACTTCTCCACATTTATTACTCTTATCATCCAACTCCATCTCTCTGGTGCCACCCCTCACGCGATTAAGCACAATGGGAGCCAGATCGTTTAGCTCTGTGGCTCCTCAGCTATGGAACTCTCTTCTCTTGGATTTAAGGAATAGTAATAGCATTCACACTTTTATATCTTGTCTCAGGGCCAGATGTGTGAGTGAAGTGCATGATGGCATTTGTAGTTCATTAAAACGGCAGATTTGTAGTTCAGCGATCTGCACAGGCTGGATCACTAGTGATTTGTGACAATATCTTTTATATTTAAGGTTTATTCATTCACAATTTTTTATGATGCTAATAATAATAGCATGATTTCATAGGCAAGAGCGATTAGTTATTTACAGTATTTATATTATACAATTGATTAAATTTTCATGTATTCATGATATTTTTGTTATTTATTTTTTATTAACTATAACTTGTTTAAAATATACACTTTTGTTTAGTTTTGTTCAGTTTAATAATAAAAATACATGCTTTAATAAAAAGCTTTTCACGATTCCTATCCTGTTTTCATTTGTGAGTCGATGTCTTCTGTAGATCCTCTTGTTTTAGTATTTCCTAGTTTTCCTTCTGTGCACTTGAATCCATCTCATCTTGCTTTCCTTCTGAGTTACTGAGTTAACTTAACACTGCAACCCCCATTTTAATAAGCTAATCTAAACACATCAAACCAAAAGGTGAAAGCTGTGCATTAAAGAAAGAGCGATATTATGCCTGGTTTAACTTTTTTTGTGTTAACCAGAAAGAGAGATCTCGCTGCGCTGTGCCTACACGTAATTACCTGGTTAAACAGCTAATGAATGAGCTAATGTATTCATTTATCCATCAGCCTATTTATTAGGGCAAATTGAAATGTTTTATGGCAGAGTTTGGGGAGCAGTCATTTTCACCTTGTCTTGAAGAGGAAAGAACAGTGACATTGATGCTAATGAGACTGAGAGCATGTTGTATAATAATGTTTATAAGACTCCTTCAGGCTACTTTGTTTAAAAAGCCTTTTATAAGGTTCATTTTAGGGCTAAAAACAAATGTTGCTGGCATTTTACAAAAGGCATATGGTTGTAAAGAGCATCACTTTGCAAAAGACGTTATTTGATTGTTGTAACTTGTTCAAAATGTAATGGCAGAAGGAGTTGAAGATTTTGTGATCAAGATAGAAAATAACACTTGACAAGTTCAGTTTAGCTTTTGTAGTTAGTAAAAAAAATTACTTGTTACTTTGCAGTACAGTTCAAAACTGCAGTCATGCTTGCTTTATATACAAGTTATAAAAATTGTCATAATCTGACGCTATTTGATGTGAACTATAATATCCTATAATATAATATCCTATAATTTAAAAAAAATCCACAACTTTTTTGTGATTTGAAAAAAATGTAATAATGATGATGATAACAACAACAACAACAACTGAAGAGTTCAGATGCAAAACCCTCTAAATTCATCAGACCTCTTTTTTTTGTAAACTAGCATTTTTCTATCAGGCTCCTATAACTAGGTTTAAAATTTTCATTTTATAGATAATAAAAAGGTTATTAGCTAGTTAATTATTATTTTTTTTTTAAATGTCACTTTAGACAATTCTCTGGTTTTTAACAAGGTCGATTTTCTTTTGCATCAAACCCAGTTAAATCCACTTGTGCTTTTTTATTGCAAAAACCTCTAAATCCACCAAGACAGTGTAATTAGTTGAACAAGCACTAAAGAATTGGAATTTAGACATCATTTTACCAAACATAAAACACATACACAAACAACCTAAAAGTAAAAATCTGTAAATCTGTCAAGTAAGTGGTGGTTCATTCCACTGTGGGGACCCCTGATAAACCAGGGACTAAGCAGAAGGAAAACGAATGAAATCTGTCAAGTGCATTAATCAATAACATTAAAATTGACATTAGTTAAATCTTAACAATCTATTGTCATTTCTTATATTTAGGATTTAGATTTAATGCAAGGCAATGTAAACATTGCAAACATTGTAAACTAAACTTAATGTAGTGTAAAACCATTGTGAAACATCAATAGGCTGTTTTTGCATTGTCCATGAATATAAAAAGCTTATCAGGCGCAATATGAAGTAATATAAATAAAGTATAGTTTTATACATTACGTATATTTATCTTTTAAAAAATAGCTTACATTAGCAAATAAAACACAAGGTATACTGGGCAAAAGGGGATGTCTCTAAGGCACTTTTAGAAGCTGTCATTCATTCATCCTCACCATACTCAAGGTCTTGATCTCTTTTTTGTCTATTGTTTATTCTCATAGCATCCATGTGGGATAAAAGAACAGCATCTTAACTTTGTCTTTCATGAAATGGAGTTGCTGTTTAATCTAGCTATAGTAAATCAAACTCAATCATAGCGTCACTGCACAAAAAAAAAAAAAAAAAAAAAACTTATGAAAGCATGCTACACTTTTTAAGGTACAGGATGTTTTCATTTGCCATTCACTGACAGTCAGACAGGCTCATCCAATTCATCATCTTTTAAAATCTAAATCAGAAGCGGAATAAAACATTCATAAAAGTTGAATCTTCATAAAAGTCGGCATATCAACGCACCGTTACATTGCAAACATATGATTTGATTTGTGCCTTCTGATTGGTTATCGAGACATAGCGACTTTTATGGCCCCCCCCCAATAAATATCTAGAAGTGTTAATTATACCTATAAACCATGTATATCATCGTTTTCTATCATATTTTGTATAGTGAGAGTCAAACAAATGCAATTTTTACATCATTAAATATTATTTAACTCACAATAAAACATAATATTATTATAATAATGCAATGTTATGTAATTATAATATTATAAAATAAAATATCCAATCATCCAGGAGTGAAATTTATGTAAGTTTAAGAAAGTTTTAAGAAAACAAATCATTTAAAATGTAGAGCTTGCATTAAGATAAAACATAGAAAATGAGAAAGCAAAAAAAAAATTGCATTTCAGAACTTGGGCCCCATGGCTGAAGTTGCCTAGAGGCCTAAAATTCTTAAATCCACCTCTGTAAATATATGCAACATTATTATAATAAAAATACTAAAATAATAATATACTCAAATAATATAACAGTATAAAGTAACTGATAACTGAATAATACTGTGAAGCATTATAAACCTAGTTATATATAGCGCTCAGCATAAGTAAAGCATGATTAGACCCTTTGCATATCTCTCTTTTAAATAAATATTTTTGATATGATGCTTTACAATAGTATGTGTTTGCATATACATGGATCAACTTTTTTCACTTTTTTATTTAAATAGTCAAATAAAACCTACATTCACTAATCAACATAACTAACAACATAACATACATTAGGGACAACAAATAATAACTTTTAGTTGATCATTTGGTGGGGCAGCACAGTGGCACAGTGGGTAGCACAATCGCCTCACAGCAAGAAGGTCACTGGTTCGAGCCCCGGCTGCGTCAGTTGGCTTTTCTGTGTGGAGTTTGAATGTTCTCCCCATGTTTGCGTGGGTTTCCTCCGGGTGCTCCGCTTTCCCCTACAACTCCAAAAACATTCGCTTTAGGTAAATTGGGTAAACTAAATTGTCCGTATGTGTGTAAATGAGTGTGTATGGATGTTTCCCAGTGATGGGTTACCCCTCAAGGTTCATGTGAGACGCAGTGCTGAGGAAGGCACAACAACGCCTCTTCTTCCTCAGGCGCCTCAGGAGGTTTGGAATGAGCCCCCACATCCTCCACTCGTTCTACACCTGCACTGTGGAGAGCATCCTCACTGGCTGCATCACCACCTGGTACGGGAACAGCACCAGCAGCAATCGCAAAGGTCTACATAGGATTGTGCGAATTGCTGGACGTGTAGTAGGAGGTGAGCTTCCCTCCCTCCAGGACATCTACACCAGGAGGTGCATGAGGAAAGCCAAGAGAATCATCAGCGACTCCAGCCACCCAAGCCATAGACTTTTCTCTCTGCTACCCTCAGGCAGACGGTTCCGCAGCATTCGGTCACGCACCAGCCGACTGAAGGAAAGTTTCTTCCCTCAGACTATCAGGCTGATGAACACTTAACACACCCCACACAAACTCTCCCATACCCCACACTGCACACCATAAAGATGTAGCATGCACTGCACTTTAACCAATCCATACTTAAACAATACTGCCTACAACTATGTGTACACCTATCCATCGTACGCATCACTGTCACATTGCCAAATTTACACTGTTTTGTTTCTTTTTTGTGAGTATGTTGTTGTATTTTGCACTGTCTGTATTTTACACTGTCACTGTATTTGCACTGTCTGTATTTTGCACTGTCTGTATTTTGCACTGTCTGTTTTTTGCACTGTTGTTGTATTTGCACTATCTGTATTTTCCACTGTCTGGAGCCAGCACCTAAGCTTTTCACTCATCATAGCACACGTGCTGCTGATGATGTGACAATAAAAGTGATTTGATGTCTGGTGACTGGAAGGGCATCCGCTGCATAAAATATATGCTGAATAAGTTGGCGGTTCATTCCTCTGTGGCAAGCACAGATTAATAAAGGGACTACACCGAAAAGAAAATGAATGAATTTGACACCAGAAGTGGCTTATATGAAAGGCAAAGGCCTCTAAATTAATTAGGACAGTAAGGTCTGATTTTGCTGAAACAAAAGTATTGTCACTTTATTATTTGTTGCTTTTACAACTGGGATCGATGGCAAGACTTTTGTCAGGTAGTGTGTATATATAGTATTATAAAATGTGCAAAAAAATAGGTGAATGGACACATAGCTAGTAAAAGACTGTCCAAGCAGTGAATTTTGCACAGTTATTTGCATTTGAGGTAGTTTGATCGTTTTAATTTCTTAAACGTGCATCTCACCTCCCTTGCCATAGTTTAGCATGTGCTATATGTGACAAATAACATCAGTAGGTTGCAGTCGGTAATGGAATATTTCTGAACCGATACTGAATCGTTCATTTGTGCATTGCAATACATTGAAGAAACAATAAATTTTGACACCCCTTATCACAGATGTTTTACCTTTCTGACACAGGGAAGACTGTTGTATAAAAAAATATGTTTAGTACAAGTGTCGCTTTCAGCTCATCGTGAAGCAGATTGAGACACTGGGGGCAAGTTTTATAGGGCAGATCAGCCAGAAAGACCTTGTGTAGCTGCTTTTGTCACTGTGTTCAGTTAATGAGCTCGGAGCTGAGCAGAAAGAGCATTCGCTAACACCAAGACCCATCCCGTAGATTCAAGCAGGGTTTTGTAGGGGCTGTGATGTGAGTAGAATTATTCATGCAGTCTGGTTCAGGTCGGGGTCCTGCTGTAGATGTTAATGTGAGCCCAGGATCTCAAGTATGTCTATATTCTCTTTTCTCAGCTCGAGGGGCGAGTCAAGGATTTTCATTTTAAGGCAGTTAAGCCCCCAATTAGAGGATGAATAGATGGATGGATGGATGAATGAATCAACGAATCACTCACTCGCTCATTTACATAATAACTCACTGTTTGATTGGTTGAGTCAATCATTCAAAGTTTGATTAGCTGACTTCATCAATCACTCAATGTTTTAATAGTTAACTCAATCACTCAATGTTTGATTGGTTGATTTAATCAAATGATTCATGTTTGATTGGTTGACTCAATCACTTAGTTTAAGTGATCAATTGAGTGATTGAGTTAACCAAACAAACATTGAGTGAAGTCAACAATCAAACATTCATACATTTAATTGAGTCAACAATCAAACATTGAGTGATCGATTGAGTGAGTCAACCAATCAATGTCTCATTGTTGACTCAATCAATCACTTAATGTGTTTAATTGCTTGTCTCGATCAATCACTTAAAGGGCACCTATGGTGAAAAATCTACTTTTCAAGCTGTTTGGACAGACATATGTGTAGGTATAGTGTATAGACCGTCATATTGGGGTGATATAAACACACTCAGTGCTTTTTTTTTTCAATTTAACAACATAAAAACGGTGGACCAATTGCAGCTGTTTTGAAATCGACCACAACTTGACGTAGGAGTGCGGTCCCCCCGCCCACCAATATTGATTGACAGGTGGCCATTACCATCTCCTCAGTATGTTGTTTCACGTCCACCATTTTCAGCGTGTGAGTCAAAGCGACGTCACCAAAGAAACACCCTTGCTCTATTTTTAGATGTAAGGCTCATTGAGCTCAAGATTCACCACTTTATCACTCTCCTCGCCGCCAGTGTTTGTGAGTTTTGGTGTGTTTGCATACGTGTACTTTTTATTGTGTCTTCCTTAAACTTCAGCGGTTTGCATTTCCCGCGGTCACAGAAGCTCCCTGTCATCTTAACTAGGTGCAGCTGGAAAGTGCGAGCGCGCTGCCTCACGTGCTCGTCCCTCCATTGGAAATAACGAACTAACGACGCGCAGCGACATGCATTTCGCATTGTCGTGGATGAAAGCAATAATATCCAAGACTGGGGGGTTCGCTCACTATTCTGCCGCCTAGGTCGCCTCTATGGACGCGCTGGCCCTGCTCAGGACACTGTTCATATTTCTGCCGTGCCACAGAGCGTTATCTGAATAGTTTTATTTTAAATAACATGCAAATGTACGCGTCTGGTGTGCCACGTCATGGCTCTGAGTGGCGCGTCCGGTATGTATGACGCCCTTTAGTTATAGCCTCAAACAGGTCAACCAGAAGCGCCGCTCGGCGACACGCAGCAGCATGCTTTTTTGAATTCTAAACATAAGTTTCTAACAGGTGACACACCGACGCTGCAAGTGTGCGATACTTTCAAGTGTCATGTGCGCGCCGTGTCACGGTGCATCCGGTGTGTGATGCCCTTCAGTCAAAGTTAATTCAGTGTGCTTGGTTATTAGTCTCGGTATAGGCTACAAGCTCGGAGCTTTAAACTAGCACACAGCTGGCTGTAAAACTATACAAAGACACAAATGATTCTGTACTCTCTTCTTGGTCTGTGTCTGAGTCCTACATGTACAGCTGATTAGTACTCTCACTTATGTTGCTTCTCTCTTGTCTGCCTGTCTATTACACAAAGCGGGGGAGCTCTAGGCTCCACCCCCTTGTTAAGTTGGGCCGGAGGTTGAAACTAATTTTCATGAGAAGCAACACGCCCCTAAAACAGCAAACTGTGTACACGCCCCCAAAATGACACTTTTTAACACATCATAATAAAAAATCTGAATTGTGTTTTGAACTGAACCTAAACTGGCACACTCAGAAGAACCATAATATTAATATTACATCTTAAAAAAAGGGGTAAAAAAGGTGCCCTTTAATATTTCTTTCGTTAACTCAATCATTCAATGTTTGATTGGTTGACTCGATCAAATGACTCAATGTTTGATTAGTTGACTCAACCACATACTATTTGATTTGTTGATTCAGTCACTCAATGTTTGATTGGTCAACTCAATCAAATGACTCAATGTTTGATTGTTGACTCACTCAATCACTCAATGTTTTAATAATTGATTCAATCAATGACTCAATGTTTGATTGGTTGACTCAATCAATCACTAAATGTTTTATTGGTTGATTTAATCACTCACTCAATTTTTGATTGATAGACACACACACACACACACACACACACACACACACACACACACACACACACACATACACACACACACACACACACACACACACACTCACACACACACTCACACACATTACATTATATTTTTTTGTTTTTAATTACAAACCTCTTTCTATGCTGAGGTATTGTTTTGTTTCAAACTGTTATTAAAGATGACATATTTTTTACTTCTGTAATTCAAAGTAACATAAAACATACTCAAATAAATCACCCAGATTGTAAAATACACTTATTAAAGACAAAACAATATTTAACACAAAGCAAAACAGCATGTTTCTATCTCTGTCAATTACTATATGCAGTTAAACTGAGGGCCTTGACTGAATGCTGTCTGTCACCATCTTTAATCAGTTGGGTGGATGAATGTATGTTAATTAATGCCACCCGCATAATCATAAGTTTTATATTGCAAGCAACATGATTTATAATTTTATTTATTTTATTTATTTATTTATTTTTTAAATAGGCATGTTTTAAAAACAATGGGTTACACACTAAACATGCTTGGTTGTTGTAAGCCTAACGTTGGGACAAAAATGGTTAATAATGTAATTTAAATTTGATTAAAAAATGAACTTAACGTTGAGTTTGTCAACATTTGACCCTACATTGGGTTATGGCAATCTAGTATTCTCTGGGTGTAAGGGCTAGAATATGTTTGCTGGTGTAAACCACTGTTGGTGTGATGAAGAGTGAATGTAGTCACAATTTTACACAAATTTGAAAACCAATTGCTTCAGCATGACATTTTGTAAACTATTTATGACAAATAACTGTAAAGATGCAGATGTTATAACAGCATACTCATAAACACTCTTTTCCGTTCTGTCGCTGGCTCTGCGGATTAAAGAATGTGCATTAAAAATGGGGCGAAACCAGAGTGGAAGGGAACTAAGCCAATCACAGATGTGTGTAAAAATTTAGGGGTTAATTGCACATTTTTAGAGGGACTGAATATTTTATTTCATAACTCATCACTCATCCACTGGATAAAACACAGACCCTTTGGTCACTGCAAGATATTGAGGTGTGTGTAAGATAGAGAGAGAGAAAGAGAGATGGAGAGAGAGTCTGCCGGAGGCTGTTTGCAGTAGGGTGATCATTACCCAACTGTCTGGAAGGAATGTAAGAACTTAAAACTGTTTTGGCGCCATTTTTTTTCTCCTCCATTTGTTTCAAAATGTATTATTTATAATATAAATATGCATTGCATAAAATTGAGTAATAACTCTCTCTGGGACTAGCAGTAAGTTTTTGCAATGTATAACTAAAATCTTCTAGCATGAGATGAGTAATTATGGGTAACAGTAATGGTATGTGTCACAATAAGTATTTTTATTAGGTAATTGTTCTCCATATTATTGATATTGAGTATTATTATTATTATTATTATTATTATTATTATTATTATTATTATTA
>CAIGQZ010032409.1:16432867-16448363 GCA_903798205.1 Danio tinwini
TAATAATAATAATAATAATAATAATAATAATAATAATAATAATAATACAAGAGATAATGTTTTACAAGACATGTTTTTTTAGGCAGCTAAAGCTTTTAAAGACCCCCTGTGGTGAATTAGGTTTTTAATGCAGTGTACATGATCAACTGGTGTTTACAATATTCATAAAGACCAATCATGTGCAAATTTATCAGTCAACACTACTTTTGTGAATTTTTTATTTTTTTGTAGAACACTATAGACAATACTGGGTTCCACAGAATCGATTTTGTGTAGGGACAACATGAAGGAATTAAGCAGTTAGTTTTTACAGATTTAAGAAGATTGAACATAAAACTATTTAATGAAAAAAACAGGAATTGTTGTTTCAGCTTATTTTATATAAGTAGTTTAAACAAACAGCAAGCATTTTTTGAGGGTATATGCAACATAAATTGTCCCTGTTTTAATACTTTTTAAACATGCAACTAAACCAAATGTCAAATGTTTTGCTATTTCCCAGTGCCTTTCTATTATGATCAAAGCATTTTTGCCAAGGTTGTTGATTTTTAGAAGGTAACTGTCTGTCGCTGTGTCCTAACAACAAGCAACGCAACAAGATTCCAGCGACAAGCAGTTTGGCTTTTCTCACCATATGTGACACCACAAAAACATTAAAAGGGTTAGTTCACCCAAAATAGTAAATACTGTTATTAATTACTTACTCTCTTATTTCGAACTCATGATACCTTTGTTCATCTTCAAAACACAAATGAAGATTTTATTTTAGATGAGATGCGAGAGCTCCCTCATCTTCCATTGACAGCAATAGTCCAGAGATGTTTAAAGTCCAGAAAAAACTGTAAATATGACCTTGTTTGCCTATATATTCTCCCTCTTGTCCAGTTGAACAGGGTGCACATTTACTACAGCCGCATTTACTTATTTACTTGTGCATTTACTTATTTACTTGCACATTTACTTACAATATATAACATAGTATTGTTAGAGTGAGCAATGCAATAAGCAGTGCAGCAGCAGTGGGTTGTATTGCCTGTAATAAATGCACACCCTAATCTAATATGAAAAACATTAATGAACAAAGTATTTTTTTTCACACAAAATTGTTCTTGTGGCTTCTTATGATTACAGTTTTAGCAATGTTTTTGGTTGGTTTTTCTGGAACATTTATGTTTAAATGTCTCATGACCATTGCTGTCTATGGATGATAAAAATAAAAATAAATTCTCATTAGTATTATTTAAAAAATATGTTCATGTTTTCTGCTTATTTTATTTTCAAGATCTGCTGGCGCTTTTATTATAGCATCAAATGTCACATAAAATGGTATTCAAACTCACACTGGTAACATTTAACACTGAATAAAGCACATGGTTGCTATAGGTGAACTGGGTAAGCTAAATTGTCCCTAGTGTATGTGTGTTTGCCCTGGTCCTCCAGGTTGGGGGTTGAGCATTTTTACTTCGTAAAAATTTGTTGTTACGAAACACCATTGTGATGCAGTATCAACTTTGATATAAACAGCACATGATCAGCACCTGAGGGGGTCACTGTCATAGTAGTTTATACTGCTGTTTCAGCCACAACGTTGCAGGAATAGAAATCACTTTTAAAATAGAAACTTTGACCCACATTTTCACAGAGTGTTAGGACAAAGACAGCTTTTATAAGATACGTTTTACAATGTTCCGCAGTGCCACTTAATACAAGACATGAGAACAAACAATGTAAGATTAACAACACATTATTAGCCATTTGATGACATTATCAGTAAATCAATTCCCATCACATGTCTAATGTTGTTGAGCTGTAGTACATTGACTGTATAAATAGTATTACTAAGTATCAGTTTCTGGTTTAAACATATATGAATTAAACCAGCACTGGCAGTTCAGTTAAAATGGGTCAGTTATAGTCCAAGCTTTTGTGATTTTGTGGAGAGGTGGAGATTTATTAGCATATTCATGACACAATGTACACCAAATCAGATGGTGTACAGTTTTTTAATGCATGGATATATATTTTTTCAATGTCAATATCATGTAAGCTTTTAGAAAATTATTTTTTTTTTATGTAGCATGGGATAAAAAAAGCTAAATACCATGATATTATTCTATATGACTTGTGTTCTATATTCCTTCTGTGGTCATACTATTATTTTTTTTTTTATAAATGCAAATAAGTATTAATTCGTAAAAGCTTGACCTTTGCTATAATATGCACTGATTTATGTATCTGCGAGTGGGTGTCCACCCTCTATAACACACAGCTGGTGATAACTGTTCTCATTACTTAATGCTTGCTTATAATTGGTGTTTGTTTTTCAAGAGTACTTTTTTTTCCCTTTTTTTTCCCTTTTCATGCATTGGTGCACTTAATCAGAAATTTGAGTTGTTTTTGCCTTTAAAAGAGAAACACAGACTACAAATACATTACCAAGTGTCAAGCGGTTTGACATTCAACAGTCATAAATATTGACCATTTTCACAGAGGGAAAAATGTAGAACACATTGTAGACGCAAATGTGGTAAATTATTTTATTGATCACAATCGTTTATTTTGTGTTTTTTTTTTCTGGTATCACTTTATTTTGACGATCCCTTTTGGACATTTTGTTGACTAAGTTACATTGCAACCAAATGCTAACTAATTCTCAATTAAGTATTAGCAGACTGTCTGCTTAAAATCTGCTGACACTGCTCAACCAACACACATTCTCCTTACGATAAGAACTTACACTAACCTAACCTTACTCTTATGGGAAGTAGTTGGCAGTAGTTGTCATCACTTATAATAAACTAAATTTGATTAAAAACTTATAATTAACAACACTTATAATCAACAAAATGTGTTAAATGAACCATTAAAATAAAGTGGTCATTTTTCTTATGATAATGTTTTTTTATACAGTTGAAGTCAGAATTATCAGCCCCCCTGAATTATTAGCCCCCCTGTTTATTTTTTTCCCCCAATTTCTGTTTAACGGAGATAAGATTTTTTTCAACACATTTCTAATCATAATACTGCAAAGATCGCGAGTTAGCGGCATCTACTAGACATCTCTAGCGGAGGAGGTCGTTTGGCACAACTTGAATCGATTCTTAAGGTTGGACTATCGATACACTATTGTAAAAGAAATTATTGCAATAGTTAGATGTATCAATATTTTTGCACAGCCCTACCACCCAGTAGCATTCATTTTACAGACGAAATGCAGCCATACGTTCCTCTGGCTACATTATTCACAATCTTCAGAAATGTATCTAGAGGTACATTTTTAGAATGAGCCTATGTTGAATAATCCACACGTAAAATGAAATCAAGTATTTTACACAGCACTTGTACATTATGTAGGCCTTAATGATGTTTATACTAGCTGTACATATTTATTACAGAGTAAATGTACAAATATCTGTAGGACTTGCATTTGCAGTAGGTCTTAAACCAAATCTGCAAAACCAATAGCATTTATAATCATTAATGTCAAAAAAGTCAATGGACTACTTTTATTAGACTTTTTGAACTTTTTTTTTTTACTTGTGCCCTTGAGAGTGAGCAAATGATAGCGGAATAGGTGTGCTATTCCTTTATTGACTTTAATGAAACTCATAAAGTGTTATCAAAATGCCTCTCTTAGATGTTTGACTTTCTCATATGCTCTGCTGCAATCCCTAGCTTAAACCCTCATTTCTTTAGCAATTCAATCTTACACCGCCGTGCGCTTGCTGCAGAAACTAACCTGTCCTGCAGAACTCAAGCATGCGTGAACCAGGCCGCCTGAGGAAAATGAGAAAACGATTAGGCTGAAATTATAGGAATCACTGACCATTTAAGTAAAATTACAGAATACAAAGGTGATTGTCAAAACCAGCTTGGTGTCTAATAACAAATCATTTAGGCAGCATTAATCCCAAGTCTGTTATAAAACCAGCCCTTTCCTCCAAGCAGGAATCTATACCTTTTTTTTTCCACTGACTCAAGTTGTTTCTTTCTCTTCTACTTCATCTGCGAGAGTAAAGGTAATGTACCGAAATCCTTTTCTTTATTTCCTTTCTGGCAGTGGAAGTAGGTATCTCAAGGACAAAGGGGGGGTCGCTTATGTCATGGCACAGCGAGATGGAGAATTATGTGTGTCATATGAAAGTTCCTCCTTTCAATATTTCTCTCCACTTTGGAATTGGCCAGATATTGTGAATCCGTGACCTCAAGACCCCTGAGCTCATATGCCATATTCTCAGCAGACGTCTGATAACAAATGCTGGAAGCACGAAACAAAAAAGGATACCATCACAGGGAATTCATTCTTAAAGAAATAGTCACTTGAATATAGTTAGTAACTCATACTGTATGTACTCATAATTTACTCACCACCTGTCATTCAGAATCAAAATGCAGCTATTGTAAAGCACACAAGGAGATATTTTCCATATAACTAATAATGGACATGATTTTATGGCTCCAAAATCAGATCATGCAGCTTTTGTGAATTTTTTTTAGAAAGTATTTGTTTACTTGAGTTTATTATTCTCAATTCATGTGCAACAGGAATACATTACATCAGGAAAAGAACATACAACACAGATCATACCACAATTCAGCAAAAGCAAAGTCAAGAACGTCCCACTTTATATTAGGTAGCTATAACTAATATGTACATACACTGAATTTAATAATTTATTACAATGTACTTAGTGTAAATACATGTTTTTACTTTATACTTATGATCGAATAAATACATGCATGTACATCTGTAATTAATGGGCTATATGCACACAGACTTTTAATTTTCAGCCAGGCAGTCTGAGTGCTTCTGCTGAGCTCTTTCCATTACAAAATTGTCTCGTTTAAGATTGATTTCTTTAAAAATCTGCGATCTTCACTGCCTGTTAGATATACGATATAAAATGGGTCAGATCGGACAAAAAGCATTGCATTAAATTCCATTTCTTTCCTCCATGTCTTTAAAATATGACAGCTTATTTTACCCCAGTATGGAATTTCTGTGCTATTGCCTGTCTTTCATTTCATTTTACGCCTGAACAACAAAATGAATCCTTAAGTCTATTTAACTGAATGTATTGTAATTGCATTACAACATTGATGCTGTAAAAACAACCTTGTGAAATTGAAAATAGTCACATTAAGCTTTCACCGGGAATTTAACGTTGGATTTAAAACTCTAGCTGTGCATAGAGCCAATTTCTGTAATTGCACTGTTGAATGAATGAATGAATGAATGAATGAATGAATGAATGAATAAATAAGTAATCAATGAATGGAAACTAAACAGGCAAGGGGCTTATAGAAGATAATGCTTTAATGGAAAGAGGAATAATAGAGTTCTTGTACCATTGTTTAAGAGTGCAAAGAGTTCTAAAATGTAAGACAGAAGGTAACAACATGTATTCAGTGTACAGAGGGTTAGTATGATCTTGGCTGATCCACTTTGCTTTGTTAATCTGGTTATAAAAAAAAAAAAATCTAGTAAGATTACCGAACCTCACAGGCCACCTTTACAATTTTTAACAGGGAATTTCTCAATAGAAAGATGTCTGGCATACCATGTCATATTTGGTCATTTTATCCAGAAAGCAAAACATTGTATTATGGAACAGACAAAGTACCTTCACATAGTTACTGTATTTAATAAACCTTTTTTTTTTTTACAGCTCCATCTCTATTAGAAACAATTGCTTGTAAATTACAAAGACACTTCAAGTGTAAATAACACAAATTCGAAAGTGGAATGACTGAAAATGTCCTTCAATAATCTATTTAATTCATAACCTTAGAAACATATTTTACAGAGTTTTCAGTGAGCGTTTATTGTCCTTATTAAAAAAAAGGCTGTAAATAATTCACAGGACCGAGGGAAAACATGTTACATAATGCAGTAAACAGACAAAAGTTTCATTTTGAGGTGAACTCTTTAATCTGTGAGAAAATGCTCCCGGTTTAAAGAAACTTAGTGCTCTCTCTTGCAATTGTTCTTTTTTTAATAGCCTTTTTTATTAGTTTGGTAGAACAGCGGTCACTTTGTCTGGCAGGCTAATTAGCAAAAGCATCAAAGTGCTTGTGCTGTCGTTTTAGATGTGAGAATCAAACCAAAACAGCGCTCGGGTCCAAATACAGCATCACAGACGCTGGAGTAATTAATGCTGTGGTTGCCACCTCACGCATCTTTAATTCAGCACATATTACATAAAAGCTACTTGATGTAGTGTAGCCCAGTTCTGGCAGTTCTCTGTGTTTATATCTGACCCTCGAGAGAGGCCAGACATTTCTCTTTCCTTTCATATCCTCTAATCTTCCACCAGCTCCATCTTTTCATCTTAACTCTTCCTCTGAATATATTGCTAGGGCTCTTGTTCTTTCGCTGCCTCTTGGCCTCTTCTCTCTGTTTTTTTTTCTTTTATTACTGATATCACAGTTTTATTGTATGTGTATGTGCACATGTTTTATGATAATGTTGTGTGAGGATAGAAATCCAGTTGAGATTTTGCTGCATCATTTATAAAGTGGTAGATATACCTGCATGGCTGTCAGTGTGAGCAGGACTGATTTCTGTTATTTACTTGTCAGAGTGGTAAAAAAAATTGATGCATAAGAAGTGAACTAAGCTGTTTGATAGGTGCAGTCTGTCTTACAGTAGAAAATGCAGTGACTTCTTGTGCTGCTGCTGAAATCATGCCCTAATCATAACACTTTACAACTGTGATGTCTTTATGCACATTTTGGTTTAGTTATTTGTCATTTTGAAGGCGAATGTAATGTTTCCCATTGGACCAATACTCTAACTAAAAGTTAGAAAGTTAGCCGATATTCAGTAATTTAATATGTGCATCCAGAAAGTATTCATAGCGCTTCACTTTTGTTACAGTTACATGTTACAGCCTTATACATGTTACATGTTATACTTGTTACATGTTACAGCCTTATTCCAAAATCGATTAAATTTATTTATTTCCTCAAAATTCTACACACAAGACCCCATAATGACAATTTGAAAAAAAATTTTTTTGAAATTGTTGCAAATTTATAAAAAAAAAACCTGAAATCACATGTACATAAGTATTCACAGTAGTTATAGAAACAAACATACAAACAAACATGTAAAGCATGCAGTATAAGTATTTTTAACAAAATGTCTAGTGCATAAGACAGGAGGAGTGTGTCCTAAAGGTGTTTGTTAACCTCACTTACCTGCATGGAGCACACTCGTGCAGCATATCGTTATGAGATGCATTGTGTATACACTTTACCAAAAAGATCTTTAATCTAGTTTGGAACTGCGAGAGTGTGTCTGAGCCTCTGACATTATTAGGAAGGCTATTCCAGAGTTTAGGAGCCATAACTGAGAAGGCTCGACCTCCTTTAGGAGACTTTGCTATTCTGAGTACTACCGGAAGCCCTGAGTTTTAAGATCTTAAAGAGCCTGTTGGATTGTAGCAAGACAAAAGGTTGGTTAGATAAACGGACTAGATTATTTAAAGCTTTATAGGTTATTTTATTAAATAATGCGTAAATAAACGCATGAACATTTGAGTTTACTCACTTCATTCGCGCATCAAATTCACTTCTGAACAGACAAGGATTCACATCATGGCCAGGGCTTCTGTCTGCCCGGTGACTGTAGCTTCATTGTTAAATGGCTAACATGGATTTTATTAATAAAATAACTGTGTTTATATGCTTTTATGAAAGCTGAAAAACAGCGTTGATTCGTTTGAAGCAGTGACTGAGTCCACTAGATCCGTTCAGAGGTGCACCTAGCTCTGTAAGCTCATAAACTCCTCCAGAACTTTAACCTAGATGATTGAAGCATTCAACGGTGCTTCTGACTTAGCCAAGCCCAGTTTGATGAACTGTTGTAGGTGTAGGCAGAAGGATTTCTTCCTGGACACCAACAACAGGCGCTACGTCATACTCACGCCCCTACAAGAGCAAGCTCCTGATTGGTTAATGTGGTGGGAATGTCTGCAGAAGTTCAGATTTTTGCACTTGAGCGATGCTGCGCCATTCGTGCGTATCGCGCCGCAGGATGTCTATTCGCACCTTTACGTTGACTTAACATGTAAATCACTCGCGCTTGACGCTTCTACGCGTCTGGTGTGAACACAGCATAAGGGGTAAAATTGGAGTGATATGGTCATAATTTCTAGACCTGGTAAGAACTCTGGCAGGTGTATTTTGCAATAACTGAAGTTTATTAATAGAAGATGCTGGCCATTCATTAATTGCTCAACACCTTTAACAAAAGTGCATTTATTAAATAGGTTTCACATAGGTGAGTGGGCTTGACAAACCACCTGTAGAAACATTATTCTCTCTTTCTGCCCTCTCCTAACTTTAGCATTTAATCTCTGAGCATGAACAGTTGATTTGTGTAATTAGCACTTCTTGTGTGTATTGCCTCTTCTTGTTGAATCACTGAATGCCTCCTCAATTATAAGTCGCTTTGGACAAGTGTCTGCTAATTTAAGATGTACTCTGGTCCCTAAATGTATCAAATGATTTATATTGTAAATGTGTCTGCCTGTTAATATGTAAACAGTTATTCTGAATGACATTTTATGGAAAAATTGGAAAAATTTAGAAAAAAAAGTCATTATTTTTGTAAAGATAAGGCCTTAGGACTTTGAGATAAATTTGTTGCTTGTTTTTTCTTTTACGCTTTTACTCACTCCCTCTTCTTGCCTTCATTAAGTTAAACTCAGGGTCGACAACAACCCTCTAAGAAAACAAACCGTGAGACATACAAGTCAAGCTGAAAAACGTAGTGTTAGGATCATAGACGGAGGGTGAACAAACTCCAGGGTAAGGCTAATATGTGCGCTGCCTTTTAATGCATTTAAAAAGATTTTTGCGACCGACCAAGAAGAGGTTTAAACAAAACACCGCCCATCAACAAACGTCTGTTATAACACGCACATTAAATTATTTTATTAAACTCACCCCTCTGATCTACACTACCGGTCAAAAGTTTGGGGTCAGTTTTTTTTTTTTCTTATTTTATTTAATGATTTAATTAAAATTATTCTGTTCATCAAGGCGACATTTATTAAATATTAAAACGTTGTTAAATACTTATTTATTAAATATTTATTTATTATTTACTGTATGCCATTTTAAATGAAATTATTACTCCTTGTTGCTTTTATTACTATTAACATTAATAATAATAATAATAATAATAATAATAATAATAATAATAATAATAACAATAATAATAATTAATATTAGAGTGATTTCTGAAGGATTGTGTTACTCCGAAGACTGAAGTAATAAAGCTGAAAAAAAAAGATGGTCATTATTTGTGTGAAGATGAGGCTTTAGGACTTTGAGATAAATGTGTTGCTTGTTTTTTTCTGTATGTTTCTTTTACGCTTTCATCTTTACTCACTCCCTCTTCTTGCCTTCATTAAGTTAAACTCAGGGTCGACAACAACCCTCTAAGAAAACGAGCCGTGACACATACAAGTCAAGCTGGAAAACGTAGTGTTAGCCCGGTAGTGTAGATCAGTGGGTGAGTTTAATAAAATAATTAAATGTGTGTTGAATATAATGGACGTTTGTTGATGGGCGGTGCTTTTGAAGTAATAAAGCTGAAAATTCATCATTAAAATCACTGGAATAAATTATTACATTAAATGATAAACTACTTTTAAACAGTTATTTTATAGTGCAATAACATTTTACAATTTACTATTTGTACTGTAATTTTGATTAAATGCAGCTTTTAAAACATTTAAAAACCCTACTGACCCCAAACCTTTGCCCGGTAGTGTATGTAGTAATTCTATTCTATTCTATTCTATTCTATTCTATTCTATTCTATTCTATTCTATTCTATTCTATTCAATTATAATGGTAGCCTTTTGTCTAACAAAAATGTGTTTTAAATGTGTTGTAAACTACAAAAATGTGTCAAGAATCCGAAATCCTTCTCTTTTTCACAAGGCCAATCAAAAACCGAACTTGTAATTCAGCAATAAATATTTGACCTTTGAAATGTAAAACTATAAAGGATTGCCTAAACAAGATTACTACACTAGACTATACATTACAATGAAACTACCAATGTAATTTCATGCTGAAAACAACTTAAACCAGTGTACTATATTATTATACCTCTCTCGTAACACTCATTTGTCATTTTATTACTTATGTCCTTGACCAGCAAATCAGAATTTTAGTTTTGGGAGTTTTGGTTGGGTTTTCAGAGCTGCTGCAAACTCCAGTAATAAACAGCACTCATCAGTGCAAAGTGCGGAGTTGAACAGTTCCATTTTTGTGCGGAGGGGGACTTTAAAGGGCACCTATGGTGAAAAATCTACTTTTCAAGCTGTTTGGACAGACATATGTGTAGGTATAGTGTATAGACCGTCATATTGGGGTGATATAAACACACTCAGTCCTTTTTTTTTCAATTTAACAACATAAAAACGGTGGACCAATTGGAGCGGTTTTGAGATCGACCGCAACTTGACGTAGGAGTGCGGTCCCCCCGCCCACCAATATTGACTGACAGGTGGCCATTACCATCTCCTCAGTATGTTGTTTCACGTCCACCATTTTCAGCGTGTGAGTCAAAGCGACGTCACCAAAGAAACACCCTTGCTCTATTTTTAGATGTATGGCTCATTGGGCTCAACATTCACCACTTTATCGCTCTCCTCGCCGCCAGTGTTTGTGAGTTTTGGTGTGTTTGCATACTTGTGTACTTTTCATTGTGTCTTCCTTAAACTTCAGCGGTTTGCATTTCCCGCGGTCACAGAAGCTCCCTGTCATCTTAACTAGGTGCAGCTGGAAAGTGCGAGCGCGCTGCCTCACGTGCTCGTCCCTCCATTGGAAATAACAAACTAACGACGCGCAGCGCCATGCATTTCGCGTTGTCGCGAGTGAAAGTGACGACCGTAGGGTTTGCTCACTATTCTGCCACCTAGGTCGCCTCTATGGATGCGCTGGCCCTGCTCAGGACACTGTTCATATTTCTGCCGCGCCACAGAGTGTTATCTGAATAGTTTCATTTTAAATAACATGCGAATGTACGCGTCTGGTGTGCCGCGTCATGGCTTTGAGCAGGTCAACCAGAAGTGCCGCTCTGCGACACGCAGCGGCATGCTTTTTTGAATTCTAAACATAAGTTTCTAACAGGTGACACACCGACGCTGCAAGTGTGCGATACTTTCAACTGTCGTGTGCGCGCCGTGTCGCTGTGCATCCGGTGTGTGATGCCCTTCAGTCAAAGTTAATTCAGGGTGCTTTATTAGTCTCTGTGTAGGCTACAAGCTCGGAGCTTTAAACTAGCACACAGTTGGCTGTAAAACTCTACAAAGACACAAATGATTTGTACTCTCTGCTTGGTCTGTGTCTGAGTCGTACAAGTACAGCTGGTTGTACCTGGTTGGTACACTCATGTTGCTTCCCTCTTGTCTGCCTATCTATTACACAAAGCGGGGAAGCTCTTGGCTTCGCCCCCTTGTTAACTTGGGCGGGAAGTCGAAACTAATTTTCATGTGAAGCAACACGCCCCTTAAACAGCAAACTGTGTACACGCCCCCAAAATGGCACTTTTTAACACATCATAATAAAAAAATCTGAATTGTGTTTTGAACTGAACCTAAACTGGCACACTCAGAAGAACCATAATATTAATATTACATCTTAAAAAAGGGGTAAAATAGGTGCCCTTTAAATTTGATTGACAAACTTACAATAGGTGAAGTGTTCTGTTAATCATAAACATTAAATTACATTTATATTCCGCCTTACACTAGTTACAAATTTTCAATGCATTTTTTTACTTTGCTGCTATCTACGTGGTCTCTTGCCAGGGGGAGGCTAAGCCTTCCCCAGCCTTACACACGCTCAGCCTATGGTTAGCATATTAGAATTTCCTGATACAAATAGTAAACAGAAGCTGTCTCCAGCCTCTCATGGCAGTGTGATTACATTTTCATGACTTTTTCAAGCAGCTCAACTGTTTTTACTCTTCTCAATCTTGATCTCACTGCATATGCATTATTAGTAACTCATAAAAGTGAAGACACACAGCATGAGGCTGGTGAAGTGTGAATACTGAAGATGATGCCTTGCAGTACATCCTTCACCATCTCATCCTTCAATGCTGAATCTTGGCGTTTGAAGAGTTTTTTTCTTCTTTTCAAATACTGTAATACACTTACCACAGGTCAGATAATACATTTATAACAAGCACATGATATCTGTCTGTCTGTCCATCCATCCATCAATTTTCATCTATACATCCATCCATCATTATTACAATCTTCATCCATCCATCCATCCATCCATCCATCCATCTCTTTTTTATCTTCATCCATTATCCATCCATCCATCCATCTTTTTACAATCTTCATCTTTATCCATCAATTCATCTTTTTACAATCTTAATCTATCTATTATTTTATCCATCCATTTTTTACAGTCTTCATCTATCAATCTATCTATTCATTTTTTACAATCTTCATCTATCCATCAATTCATAATTTTTACAATCTTCAACTATTCATCTGTCCATCCATCTTTTTTCCGTCTTCTATCCACCTATCCATCCATCCATTCATTTTCCGCCATCTTCATCTATCCATTTATCCATCTTATTTACAACGTTTATATATCTATCTATCCATCCATCCATCATTTTCACAATATCCACCCTCTGTCCATCAATTCATCTATCATCCATCCATCCATCTATCTTTTTACAATATTCCATCATCCATCCTTTTTTACAATCTCCATGGATCCATTAATTCTTCATCTATCTATCCTTCCATCCATCTTTTTTAGTCTTCATCTATCCATTCATTTTTACAATCTCAATCTATTCGTTTATTCATCTTGTTTACAATATTTATACATCTATCCATCCATCTGTTTTTACAATTTCATTCATCCATCCATCTTTTTTACAATCTATCAATCATCTATCTTTTTTTTACAATTTATATCTATTCATCCAACCATCCATTTATCCATCCATCATCCATCCTTTTACAATCATCATCTATGCATCCATCAATCTTTTTTGCAATATCCATCATCCTTCCATCCATCCATCCATCCATCCATCTTTTCTTAAATGTTCATCCATCCATCCATCCTTTTTATACAATCTTCTTACATCCATTAATCCTTCTGTCTATTGCTTTATTAATATGACAGAATTGTATACACATCATGAAAGCTTTACATTGTGTATGGAGGGAAAAATACAATATTAAACATGTTAAAAATAACAGCTCATGGTACATATGGTTATATGCATGAAGCAACACATTGCATGATTGGATATCTCTAGAACCTTCAGACTTCATGCTCTATTTTTCTCACTGGGCCGAGACACTCTGTCATGTCCTCTGGTCCTAACCTTCATCTGGCGTAGTTGGAGAGGAACGGACCCTCTGTTATTCAGCAAAGGTATGGGCCAGGCCCGATTCTTACCTCAGGCTCCAGCCACAGCTGCTGAAGACAGGTCTTGGCAGTTTTTTGAGCCCGGCACCAAGCTGACAGGCTTCGAGACCTGACCTCACACCCCCAAACCCACTGCAAGGTGACATGTCCTGGCCTGCCCCACCGAGTCTGCCTTTCCAATTTGATGTATTGCCACTATATGGGAATGGCATGGCTTGAGGACAGGAGGACTCAAGGACTGATTGTGAACGCGGTGGGGGTGGCACGGGTGTTTGGACTCATAGCAAGGACCCTGTCCAGTCCTCTAAGTCCTGACATAAAGGCAGGAGTCATGGCAACCGGCCCTTAACCATGTGTGTGCCCAGTGCTGGCAGCCCTGTTTCTTTGCTCTCTCTCGTCCCTGTGTCAGATGGTGTGATTCGGGCAACGTTCAAGAGCTGCCAACCCGACTGTCTGTCTCCCTGTGGCAGTTCCCAATATCTCACAGCGATGGAGAGGTCACCTCACGAACGCCAGCTGACATGCTTCGTCCTCTAATATATTAGCTGCTTCTACGCTGGCCATCTTATTAGACGGAGCTCCAAGTGATGGATGTAGGTTGTATAAACAGTCGAAGATGATGTCTTCAGGGTTATCTGCTCTCTGCTCATCTGCCAAGTCATTAAGCTGAAAAGCATCCTCTACCAGTAGTAACAGCTTGCTGATTTCACACCTTATTTTTCCTCATAAAAAGAGATTGATCTGCGGAGAGTTCTCGAAGCGAAAGGCCCACCCACACACCACAAGCTGCAGCTCCTGCTTTTATTTTGGTTCTGTGGTTATAGTTAAACAAACTTCTATCCAGAGGTCCTCATAATGTTCTCTAACCCTGGATATGTTTGTAGGAATACAATTTAGTAATGTTATATACTGTATATCAGGGATTTACAGTGTGATCATTTCAGTCGCAACATATGAAACAGTGAGGTTTTGCTGTTTTTCATTTCAGTCAGCTGAGAGAGATAAAACAAGTAGTGGCATTTTTGTAGGATTGTGTTATGACAAAATATATCAAATGTTTCTTCAAAAGTTCTGCTTGGTAAAATAGTTTTAGGCTTTATATTCACTGGACATTCTCCAGTTTGAGGTTAATGCCTTCTGCCCTGCAGATTCAGTACTTTACTTTACTTTACTTTACTTTACTTTTTACTTTACTTTACTTTACTTTACTTCACTTTACTTTGGAGTACTCATTCTGTAAAAAAAATTGTGAAAAGAAAATCCCACTCACTATCAATATATACTCAAATATTTATTTTATGTAACATTTCTGTCTCTTGACATTCATCAGATATATAAATACACTAAGTCACAGAATACACTTCTGGAGTATTCATAATGATAAAAAAGAAGTTCTATTGATGTTATTTAATGTATTTACAAACAATGATAAATACTAAGCAATACATTGATTGCAGTATTTATACATTTTTGTTAATTTAATTTAGTGGTTCCAAGAGTCGGGGTTGGGACCCCCATAGGGATTGCAGGACAATGTGTGGGGATTGCTTGGTGATTTCCAAAAATCTAATTAATTTTAATAAAATATTAGAATTAGGTAGTTGGAATTACTATTTGTTATCCATAAACTACAGAACAAAAAAAGTAGTTAATAGTTACATAAAAAAACATGTAAATAAAATCTTTCAGTCTTTTGATTATTTTTTTTTTCTCCCATTGGATTCCGACTCCTGGGGTGATTACATTATATTAAATACACAGCAATAGCATCAGATGCAGCAGATTGATTTTTATGGCACCAGGTCAAACTTTCTGATACCTTTACGGCACTAACGTACATTTAAAATAAATACAGGCCATGACAGATTATCTAGGATGATCTCCAAAATAACTCCAAGAATAAAGCGTCATGCAGGATTTGTATATTTATGACCATGGTTAGTTCTTGTTTTCTCAAAGTGCAATAACTAATATTAACATGTACAACAACATTGGATTGTGTATGTATATATATATATATATATATATATATATATATATATATATGTGTGTGTGTGTG
>CAIGQZ010032409.1:16478292-16500029 GCA_903798205.1 Danio tinwini
ACACACACACACACACATTGTAACTGAGTTTTGCATGTACGTCATTTACATTTTCTTCAAGATAAATCAACCTGTTATCTATAATGGGGCATTATCACAGAAAGTAATGATTTTGTATTCTCTGCAAAAGCTTTTTCTGCATGAAATCCATTTCAGAATCTGCTTGTTTCCTTTGGGATACTTTCTGCAGTGGCAGATCTGGAACTGGGGAGCCACTAACCTCTTTTAAGCCAAGAAGTTGTTTTGGAAGCTCCAAATAAACATCGACGGGCCATTTATTCATTCCCTGTTGCCATCTCCTCCTCCCGAGTCCCACATTACACACACAGAGATTATGAATACTATCCATAGACGTAAGGGTCTGCTTTTTTACATTTTCAAAATACTTCATTCTGTGTGACTTTAAGCCATTTTCCACACAGGGACTCAAAAATGTCTCCATGAGGTCAAAATTTACTGGTATTGCTATTATTGTGGGTACATTTGTTTCTCTCAGCGTAAGGAATATGGCACACACATGCACGCACACACATTTGTACATTTTCATCGACGTATATGTACATCTATCTCTATGAGGACTTACCGTGGATATAATAATTTTATGCAGTACAAAGTCAAAACGCTGTAACTCCAACACTCACTGAAATCAGTCTGCATTTTTACATTTTTAAATCACTTCATTGTGTGTGATTTATGAGCCCTTTTCCTCATCAGAACCAAAAAATGTCCCCACAAGGTCAGGATTTACTGGTATTGCTATACTTGTGCTACAATACACAATGTTATACACTGTATAACAATAATCAATATTTTTACAGAACTGTAAAGTTGGGTTTTTAATAAATAATATAAGTCATTTTCATTAACTTCTTGCAGCAATCATATCTGATTTAGCGCACGAAAAGAAACACCAAATGTGTGTTTGCAAAAAAACACGAAATGTAAACGGCCCTTAGTTAATAGCCTGAGCCATAGTTAATCCAGAGTGTGTGTGCATATTAGCCTCGGTGTACAAGCTTGGAACTTTAAACTTGCGCACTGTTGGCATAAATTTGCTGTTTAGTTGCAGCAGTTTTGTTCCGTCCAGAAACGTGATGTTGAGAAGCCTTAACGATTAATAGGTCACCCACTGAAGCTAAGTAGAGCTGTGCCTGGTCAGTACCTGGATGGGAGAACACATGGGAAAACTTAATTGCTGCCGGAAGTGGTGTTAGTGAGACCAGCAGGGGGTGCACAACCTGAGGTCTGTGTGGGTCCTAATGCCCCAGTATATTGATGGGGACTCTATACTGTTCAGTGAGTGCCGTCTTTTAGATGAGACATTAAACCTAGGTCCTGACTCTTTGTGGTCATTAAAAATTCCAGGATGTTCTTCGAAAAAGAGTAGGGGTTTAACTTCGCCATACTGGCCAAATTTGCCCAATGACCTCTGTCCATCATGGCCTTTGAACCATCCCCATATCATAATTGGCTTTATCACTCTGTCTCCTCTCCACCAATCAGCTGGTGTGTGGTGTGCGTTCTGGCGCAATATTTTGAGCTTTGAGTGTCCAGAAAATCTCTATATAAATGTAAGGGATTATTATTATTATTATTATTATTATTATTATTATTATTATTATTATTAATTATTATTATTATTAATTATTATTAATTACCCAAGATTAATTAAAGCGGGGTTAATAGTGAAATCAGTTAATCGTTGCATCCCTACGCACAATCACACCCATCAGATTTCTTGTAAGGAAAGGAGCTTTTTCCCCTCCGAGCTTTGCAACATCTTTGTACATTTATTTCCAGAGAAAAATTAGCCAGGAAAAAAATCCTTCTCCCACTTTTAATGACAGAAGCGGAAGAGGGGGAGGATCTGAAGACTCTAGTCGATGTAATTAATGAAGACTTCTTGCTTACAAGATGAAAATTCATTTTGCAGACCATGTGAAGACATGAGACGGCCTCCTGCATGAAGGATACACCGTAACACTGCGAGCAGGCAGGGGGATAATTGATGAAGGGGCTGCTGCTGCCGTAAATGTGCTGTAAAAGCCATTAGGAAGGGTTTCAGTCATGGCGGTCTGATGCCTGCACAGATAGACCAGCCCAAGAGAGAGAGGACGGCGAAAAACACAACACAAGTGCTCTTCAGACTCGAATACGGCTTTTGGAAACTCCATTCCCACCAGCTGTCAGCACATTTCTTGCACTCTCTAATTGCCAATGACCCAGTGCTCTGAAACTGTGAGAGTTGCCATACAGCAGCAAATTAAATGCCTTTGGTTGCGGCCTCCATGTGATGAGCCTATGATAATAAATATTTCTGCTATTAGCGGATGACATGGATTTATGACTCGATCAACATCCCCAAAAATAGGAACCGGGCCTCTGTGAGATGGGAGGATAGGATTATGGGTCTGTCCTTGGTTTGAGATCTCTGTGCCTCAGGGTTTTTTGTTTTTTCTCCAGGTTTTCTGTACTGGGAGACTCTTGAAAGGAAGCTTCTTTTCGTTGGTGTCCTGCTGATTGGGTTAAAACATGAGTGTGCCTTGTTCTTGTGCCATGAAAGATGATGTTCAGCTTGCTTGGCCAAAAGCGTGCCAAGATAACATCCTCACACCAGTATAGGGCTTCCACTAGACTGAAATGTTGATACAAGCCAGGACAGTTCTTTGTTGTTTATGCCTAAATCTGACCCTGCCATTTGAATTTTGTGACAAAAATGACTGGGGAACCTTTTTCTAGTTTTCTGTTGTTCAGTTTTGGTAACAAGTGATTGTAGTGGTTGTAATGAATAATTTTCTGAGTTATTGTTGTCTTGTTGTTGTCTTTCTATCAGCTCAAACCAATCAGGGGTGTGTTTCCCAAAAAACACAGCTGAATTACTCAAGTATGAGGCATGGTTCAAAAAAAAAAACAAAAAAACAATGTAAGTAACAAGTGTTTCCCGAAATTTTTAGAGATTTAACATTTGAACCATGTTAAAACTTCAGCTAAAATGTGCAAAATATGCTTTTATATATAATAAAATGATATATAAATGTTTCACGAACAATATAATATATTATGGAACTTAACACATTTGGCAGCGTGAACCTTTTTTTGGTCTTTTTTCTATCCATACTTATTTGAAACACTTAAAAAGGGACATTTTCTTTCATTTGCAAAAATTATTGAAAATGTTCCATATTTTATTCTAATATTGTAAACAAAACATAAAACCTCTTACAACAGCATAGTGTAATCTCATATACAAATCAGATATGTGACCATATAACAACAATGTCATGCTATCATCATGTCATCTAGAAAATGACATTTATATATATATATATATATATATATGTAATACCCTGACACACAATCACGAAAGAGCTATGAGTATTTCTACCTTTAATTACCATGAAGTGTTCAAAATGAAGGGCAGCTGGTTCGAGTCCCAGCTGGGCTAGTTGTTATTTCTGTGTGGAATTTGCATGTTCTCCTTGTGTTGGCGTGTGTTTCCTCTGGGTGCTCCCGTTCCCCCCAGAGTCCAAAGACATGCAGTGTAGGTGAATTGGGTAAATAAAAATTGTCCGTAGTGTATGAGTGCGTGTGTGATTGCGAGAGTGTTTATGTGTTTCCCAGTAATGAGTTGAAAGGGCATCTGCTGCGTAAAACATATGCTGGAGTAGTTGGCGGTGCATCTCATTTTGAATATCCATGCCTCTGTTGCCTAGCAACTTAACAAAAACACAACTTTCTGACAACAAAAACATAACTTTACTTCAGATGTGTATTTTAAAACTATTTTCAGTGTCATGAAAGCCTTGCTCTCCTTGTGAAAGCGAAAATGAAAGTGAGATGCAATAATTCGCTGACAGTCTAGCATAACTACACATTTATAGGCTCTATTACCAAAAAAAATATATATATTTTTAGGGTAATTAATAGAAGCTTTGAGGTTAAATATACAGTTGAAGTCAATTATTAGTCCTCCTGAATTATTAGCCCTGTTAATTTCTGTTTAACAGAAAGGTTTTTTTCAACACATTTCTAAACAATAGTTTTAATAATTAATTTCTAATAACTGATTCATTTTATTTTGTCATGATGACAGTACGTAATATTTTACTAGATATTGTTCAAGATACTAGTATTCAGCTTAAAGTGTGATTTAAATAGGCTTAACTAGGTTAATTGGGTTAATTAGGCAGGTTAGGGTAATTAGGCAAGTCATTTTATTCCTGCTTTTATTCCAGCCGAAATAAAACAAATAAGACTTTCTCCAAAAGAAAAAAAATATATATTAAAGGACATACTGTGAAAAATTCCTTGCTCTGTTAAACATCATTTGGGAAATATTTGAAAAAGAAAAAAGATGCACAGGAGGGTGAATAATTTTGAATGATGTCTTATATAAGAATGCTATGGTAATTCTAGTAGTTATAGAATTCTGATACTTCCAATGTTAAAATGTCTTGGTCTTGTTTTCCTGTTTCTCCATGTATAATCAAAAAGGAGATACAAGCACCACAAATGCACTCTTGTAAAGAAGCTTTCAAAACAAACACCCTGGTTAGTCAAAATTGTTTCACTTTCACTGCAAATCCTCCACAGCTCAGTAGAGATAAACCGCAGCTTATTCCCTCCGAATGTCTGTCAGGGTAAACTCAGGCTTTTAGACTAGAAGTTTCCTTCCTGATACGTTCTTCGGTCTCAGAGGAATGTCTTTTTCTCTGTCTGGTGTCAATGAGACCGCGTCTGGGATCATGGCTAATAAGGCATGGAGTGTGGTCAGCACAGCCCATTCGACTGAGAACACAGTGAGCTCTACTTCACTTTCTGAGAGCTAGAAAAGACAAAACAGATAAGATAAGGAAGGCTGTTCACTTTCGGGACTATGCTGTTCTCCTTCAGGACACACAGGAGACTGGTGGTCAGGAACAAAGGGACGAGGACAGAATGTGTAGTGTACTGTAGAAGGAAACATCCCTCATCGTAAAGAGTCACACTAAACTTTTGGTAATGCTGTGACATCTGCGTTAGAGATCCCTCTGAGTAAAATGTGGACAAACTCAATGGTTGCTTCATTTGTTTCATTAGAAAAATAAAGAAAAAAATGTTTGTCCATATTTTACCTAAATTTATTGAAACGGCGTATATCAGTTTTATTGTCATTGTCTTTTTTAAAGGAATGATTAATCTATATCCTGCCATTTGCATAATGACTAATGCTCCTAAAGAGCCCCTATTATGGGTTTTTGACAATGACCTTCTATGCAGTGTGTAACACAGCTCTAAGTGAATGAAAACATCCAGCCTAGATTTAAATCTGAAAGTGCATCATGTTTAAAACTATTGATTCTTAAAGGAAAGAGTCGACTCAGAGTCAAATGAATGATTCGTTTTGTGTTTGAATCTTTTGCCTGCTCATATCGACATCAATACTAGACTGCCAAAAATGTAGTGCCGGATCTGGTAAAACATGAACGTGCCTTTCCCTTTAAACACTAGCAGAGTGCAGGGGATCATGGGATCGATCATGACATGAAGATTACTTGAGATGGCCAGAGATGTGGCTGTGGGAAATAAAAGGTTAAAGTTCATTTTTACAACAACACCACAGTACAGCCAACACCCTACAAGCATTTTTTGTTTTTGTTTTTAAAAGATGTCTAAACGTAGTCATCTTGGCTAAAACAAGGCTAAACTTGGGCTGTCAGTGAAAATCTAATAGACGTTTAAGAATAAGCCAAAACTAGACTAGTCATCAAATAAACAGAAACAAATGACTACACATATAAAGTCTGTCTATTTGTATAAATGATTTCTATTAGACATCTATTAAACATAAAATTGTTTGCTGGGCTGTGTGATGTGTTTGTTCCTGTCATTTTTATGATGATTGATACAATAACCTATGCTGCAATGTGGGATTCGCCGACAGTTTATTATTTAAGGAAGGATCAGCAAAGACTATTAATGTATGGGACTTTGTCAGTACCTGTTACACAGTTTCTTCTTCCTCCAGATGTTGTAAGTGTTTCTGCTTTCTTCACAACCGGTAAGTGTAGTTAAAATGGTTGCCTCGTTTTCTGTAGTTTGGTAAATATGTATTTAATTGTGTGTTGTAACTTGTAATCGTTCCGCGTGGCTTGTAACCACATATGTTATAGGTCAGTGCTTGTAATGTATCTCTCAGGTTAAATCTTAATGGGGCTATTCACATACTGCATCCAAAACGACACGATAGTGATGCGTGCTTCTTCCTTCACAGAATTAAATGCATTTCTGAGCTTGCAATCTTCTGCTGTTTGTCATTGCTATGACCATCGTCAGCTGTTTCCACGTGCAGAGAATTTTCTAAATAGTTCAACTTTTGCCACTGTGTGGATTAATACTGAATGTGTGTCGTTGTTATTATTGGGGTTAGGGTTAAGAATAGCGTATATGTTGGTGTTTAACTGCATAGCTTTAATGCACACCTGTGTTAGCCTCACACATATACTTTGTACTCTGGCTACTTCATAACCGTGGTGGGCGTTTCTCTCTGTCTTGCACTGTCAACCAATCACAACAGACTCAGTCATTGGACTAATACGCACAGATTAGCATCAAGCAATGTGCGAAGGAGGGGTTTGGGAACAAATGAATCACTGAACTAATCGTATGGGAGTCGTTGGGATAATTAGGTAAACATTAATGCATATTATAAGACAATGAAAGTGTTTTTTGACCTTCCATGCATATCATCCTATTGTTGGAGACCCCCGAAACCAAAATATTATCTTTTATGATGCAAAAGAGGGGCTCTTTATATAAATAATTTTTAAAAATCACATTTAAAAGCTATCCAAATAGCTATTTAAAAAGCTCTGTGTATACAGATATTTATTTTACATGTATTTTATTTTATTATTTTTATTATTTAGACAAAAATTGATTTTGAAATCAGAAAATAGCTCAGAATAAATTTTATGTTTGCATGTAAAACCTTATTTTTATTACATTACGCTTTATATTAAGACTGCATTATGATTATTATTTTAATTATTAGTAATATTATTAATATTAATCATGTAACATTGTTATTGTAACTATAAAAATATTATTTATTTTATATTTTGGTTTTATTTATTTTTAATGATCTTTAAAATGTTTTGATGTTCTATTTAAGGCAGGACAATTGTCATTGGAATGAGAAGCAATATTAATGTGATTATATAATGACATTTTATTATATATTTTGTTTTATTTATTTGTTTATTTATTTTTATGTGTGTGTGTGTGAAGTGCCACAATACACCAATAAACCAAAATCTGAAGTGACAGATCAACACCATCCAGTCAAATCCAGTTAAAAACATTTATCTCTAGTTTAATCTGAGCCCTCTAGTGAATCTGCTACTATTTTCACCATCATTTCATGAGACATTTACTTGATAAATTGTCTCCCAGAGTGCTTCAGAGAGCAATAAACCCATTATTTATAGGTGCACAAGCCTTCGGACAATTGTTAATGTCACCGTGTCCTGACCTCACGGCTGAGTTCAGAGCTCCAGTGTTCAGTCGGCTGAGTCGGGCCTGCGAAAGTGTTTATGATACTAATATCACTCAGTCCCATATGGAGAGGGCAGACCCATAGACTCGCGACTGGGACGGTAGAGGACACGGTTACCGGACCGTAGCCCTGTCACGCAGAGATGCAATCATGACTGTCATTATTACCATTTAGTCCTTCACCAGATGCCCTCTTAACAGGCCACCAAACCTGACTAAAGTACGCATGAATGGATTAATCCGGTCACATTTTATTTTAAGGTTCAATTCTCACTATTAACAAACAATTATGACTTTTTCCTCAATAAGCATATTAATAGTTAAGTTTAGTGATTAGGTATGTAGAAATATGGTCATGCAGAATATTTACTTTATAAGCAGTGGTGTGTACGTTTCTTAAAAAAAAGGATTCAGTTACTAATTACATAATTACAATTGCATTTAAATACATTTTATAAGTATTGAGTCTGAAAAGAAGGCAGCACGGTCGCTCAATGGTTAGCACTGCCACCTCACAGCAAGACTGGGCTAGTTGGCATTTCTGTGTGGAGTTTGCATGTTCACCCCTTGTTCATGTGGGTTTCCTATGAAATATGCATTGTTAGCAGTTCATTCCGCTGTGGCGACCCTGATAAATTAGGTACTAAGCTGAAGGAAAATGAATAAGTCTGAAAAGTAATTTAATGACTTGACTCAATACTACTTAAAATACCCTACCCTATGAATCTTAACAAATAGATTGATAATAACATTGTTACTCTTTAAATTGCTTAAATTTGAGTCAAACATTGCTGCAGCTTTAGCTGTAGTAAAAAAAAAATCTGAACTTGAGAAATGATAAACATTATATTGTAACATTATAACATTATTAAACATTATAACATAATGACACCATAGTTCATACATTTTCTTATTTATGCCAGTTGTCTGACAAATCTAGCTTTTGTTTATTTGAAAAAAATAAATGTATTATACAAAATATCTGAATAACTAATGTATAACTTAATATTTTTTTTCTATAAGCAGGTGAAATTTTCATCAGAAGTGTAATCTTAGTTAGCCAGTCAAACTCCGCGGACCCGGTGGCGGGTCCGGTGATGTCATCGACTTCCCCTTTAATTTTTAAAGGCCGCGGGTTGCGCAACACCCCAGAAGTGGCTCCGTTTGAAAGTGTAGAAGCTATATTTTATGCACATATGCATCACTTCGGTTTTTATTTTACTGTACAAAAGTTATTTACACTTAAAAACACAGTATACTGGATACCCGAGCTGGGTATTGAACATTGGTTTATTTTCATATCTTATAGTCATTAACTAATTATAATAGAATGTTATGATGCCAAAAATGGAAAGGAGATAAAATAAGTAATGTAAACTCATGTTCCTATAGTTATTTTCATCTAAAACTAAGCAAGAGCAAATATGTACTATTTAATATGAATGATCAAAAAGTTATTTTCCCAGTATTCAGTTGAACTGAAACAGTTTTGTCAGAATACATGATAGAGATAAAATAATTTTTCCTAGTGTTTGCTGCTCTCTGCTGGTTTCAAGCAGAACTGTCTGGAGTAGTCTAATTCTCTAAACAGATAATCTACAACCTTTTAAAAAAGCATTTTAGAAAAAAAAAAAGTGCCCATAGTTGAAGTGGTCCATAATAAAACAGAAAACATATCAAATAGTATTTATTACTTTCTGCAGTTTCTTATGTACATTAAAAGGGTTTTCTATTCAATTACACTGGAATTTTTCATTTATAGCTATGCATTTGGATATGGAAGGCTTTCAAAATTTGGTAGGCGGAAAATACATAAAAACATGGTATAGCACCTCTCATCAGTTGGAATACAATAACTTTTGCATAGATTATGGTAGAGACATTTTTCTTTTTTCCTCTGATTACACACATGTGCAGGAACCACCAAAATTATTTACAGCAACATAGACCACACAGAACCTAAAAGGTATACTTTCAAATTTGAGTTTATAAAAAAAAAAGCGCCTCTTTTTTTAGGTGTTTATTATAACACAGACAACATATACAGTTATTTTAAATACTTTCAATGGTGTTTTATGAAAGGATTCAAGAATTCAAAGGATTTTCTTTAAAATGATACCAAATTTTAGCATTTACACCTCTGCATGTGGATTTGGGAAGCTTTTAAATTTGGGTAGGCAAAATCCAGGCGGAAATCCCAAAAAAGCACTAGACTTTAAAAGGTTAGCTGAAAAATATGATTTGTCTGCAAAATATATTTGTGTTATAGGGCTGTGACGAGATCTGGGGCTACGAGATCTCACAAGATTAAATTGCGATCTTGTTGAGGTGAAAAGTTGTCCATGTTATGTGGAGCATGAGGGTGAATTTAGCACTGAAGGTTAGAGGCAGGATTGGATTTGAACCACAAATCAAGTGCTTTTCACACACCTGGCAACCTGGGCTGCCTTGGTGTTGCGCGTCACTCATTTGCTTGGGTGGGTGTAACTGCTTTTTTAAAGGTTGCTGCATCCACAAGAAAAGCCTGCTACAACTGCCACCACATACATTAACCATGCAATGGAAAAGCACTTTAGATATGCTTAAAGCTAAAATTGTGGTAAAGCACAAATCGAATCAAGTCTTAAGAAAATATTCCTATTTTAGTCGCGTTATTGAAGTGCTGTACAGACATGTAAACTATTATCGTCGTGTAGGACTTTCAGCCTCATTTTGCAACAGGATAAGCCATACACACATGGCTGATTGACACTATTCCCTGCACCTACTGAGTCATTAAAGCACCACAGACACACACATCTCTTTTGAGTATGCGCACACACACGCAGTGAGCTCATAGGGACTCAACATACCCGTCATCATTTATGCCGTCTGGAAAAATTGAAAGTTTTTTTTTTATTCGGCGTGCGTTATTAAATTCCATTAAACAGCTTTTTCATATCAATCCATATTCGCATCCAGTAGCTAAGAGTTTGTTCAGTCAGTAGAGTTTCTAGCTAAATATTTTGCAGTGTTTAGATGCCCTTTGCAGCATAGAATTTATTAAAATAGAATAAAATAACATTCATTACAAGTTGATTTTAAAAAGCACCTAAATAGTTTAGCATTTTTTCATTTTATTTTTTCAGTTGAATAAAAGTCTATTTTCCATTTACATATTTCATAGAGGATTCCCAAAAATAGTATAAAAATCTCATCTTGTCACGTTCTCGTGAACCCAATCTTGTCTTGTCTCATGGAGTAATCGTCTCGTAACAGCCCTATTGTATTTTTTTTTTAAATACACATTTCTGAAGTCATTCATACAGAACTGTTTATATTCCTTCATTCATTTTTCTTTGGCTTAGTCCCTTTATTCATCAGGGGTCACCACGGTGGAATGAACCACCAACTTATCCAGGATAAGTTTTACACAGCAATTTAGCTTACCCACTTCACCTATACCACGTCTTTGGACTGTGGGGGAAACCGGAGCACCCGGAATAAACCCACGCCAACATGGGGAGAACATGCAAACTCCACACAGAAATGCCAACTGACCCAGCCGGGACTCGAACCAGCAACCTTCTTGCTGTGAGGTGACAATGCTAACCACTGAGCCATCGTGTCATCGTGCCTACTGTTTATATTATGTACAGTATTTGGTGTAAGTAAGGTATGAATTACAAATAAAAAAGTATTTCCTTGCCCGAAAAGTAATTTAATTACAGTAACTAATTAATTTGCAAGTAATTACACCCAACACTGTTTCTACGTACACATGCAGCCAATATCTTAATAAAATGCATGCTAATAAGTATCTAGTTAATAGTGAGAATTGTTCCTTATACTGAAGTGCCACATTAATCCTACATTGTAAAATAATCGATTAAGTTAACTTAAGTTACAAAAGTAAGTGGATAACGCATAAACAGTTCAAAACAACTCCCGAAAAACTCAAGAATTGTGTTAATTCAGCTCATTTTAAATAGGTCTAAATAGTGTAAACAAGCAAAAATCATTTTCTGAGCGTACAACCGTCAGATCTTTTAATCAGCTCACGTCTTTTATGTCAATGAATTGATGATGTTTACTTCTGGAGTGACATTTGCAACTTTACTTAGTTCAATGAGTTGCCTGCTATTGGTATGACCTTTTCTGCCATTGCCCCGGGTCCAATAAGCCTCGGAGATGGCGACTTCTTTCCCCACTCATATTGATGTTCAATAAGCCCCTGCACTTCATTGATGAAGTCATTTGGTGTGATGCTTATGAAATGTATCGAGTGATGGAGAAGTGTTTAATTCCAAAGAGGATATTTGTAAATATGGAATCAGAATTGATGGAAATGGAGGTCGAAGTTGTTTATTAGCAGTTGTGATGTGAAACGCCGATGATATTTGTTTTGTGTGCTGACAAATGTTTTGGTCCCTTGTCAAACTGGATATCAAAAACAGTTTGTGGAAGGTGTTGTGGGTTTAATCAGGGTCAAATCTCACATATTTGTAAGTGTTTCTTTTTGTTTTTGCAATACATCGTCTTCGTCTTTGTTGGTAATTTACTGTCCAAGATAAGTGACTCCTTTTTTTCAGTGGAACATTAATCCTTAGTGATAAAAGAAATGCAAATCAACTGGAATCATCACTTTGAGAGTCACAAAACATATATGGGCACAACCAAAATAGCTACATTGAGGTGTTATGATGTGGAACAATTTGTCTGTGCATAAAACTGAACCTTATTTGCAACTTTATTATCTGTAATCCACAGCCTTTTTAAATGCATTCAAAACAGTTTTTTTTCACTTAAAAATGTACTTAACACTTAACAGGTAAACCTACACACTGCTGATCACTGATTGATCAGAGAGACTACCACCAGCTACCAGCATCACAAAACACCAAGCCCATTATACATTACCTGACAAATGTATTGTTGTTGATTCCAGTTGTAAAAGCAACACATAAAAACTTGACTTCTTGTTGATCATTTGGAAAAGTGGCAGAAGGTCAATTTTTCAGATGAGTCATCTGTTGAACTGCATCCTAACTGCCACAAATACTGGAGAGGACCTATTAAAACTTGCATAGGCCCAAGATTCTCACAGAAATCAGTCAAATTTGGTGAAGGAACATTCATGGTTTTGGGTTACAGTCAGTATGGGTGCGTGCGAGAGATCTGCAGAGTAGATGGCAGCATCAACAGCAAGACATTTGTCCATAACATTACAAACCAGAGGAGAGGGCAAATTCTTCAGCAGGATAGCACTCCTTTTCATACTTCAGCCTCCACATCAAAGTTCCTGAAAGAAGGCCAGGGTGCTTCGGGATTGGCCAGCCCAGTCACCAGACATGAACATTATTGAGCATGTCTGGGGTAAGATGGAGGAGGCATTGAAGATGAATCCAAAGAATCTTGATGAACTCTGGGAGTCCTGCAAGAATGCTTTCCTTGCCATTCTAGATGACTTTATTTATAAGTTATTTGAGTCATTGCAGAGATGTATGGATGTAGTCCTCCAAGCTAATGGGAGTCATGCACACACACACACACACACACACACACACACACACACACACACACACATATATATATATATATATATATATATGATGTGCAAATAGCGGTTATATCCGGGGGCACTGCGAATAGTCCGCGGGTCGGTCGGGTAATAAGAACATACATTATAATTAATTGCGGGTGGATGTAGCGGGACATAGTAGTTGACTAGCACAAAATCAGAGAGTGGACTTCGCAAAATGTGAAGATGAGACGCCCAAAATAATGGACGAAGTGCAAGAGTACTGTGCAAACTTTCAGTTAGAGGAGTCATCAGAGGAAAATCTGCTATTGTTCTGGGAGAAACAAGATCGCTTATTTACACGACTGCAGCGCCTTGCAAGGAGAAGCTTGTGCATTCCTGCAACAAGTGGTGCGAGTGAATGCTCATTTAGTGCAGCTGCCCGCGTTTTGGAGGTGAGGCGGTATCGCCTGAATCCAGGCACAGTAGATGCTATTCTGTTTTTGCACAGAAGTAAACATAACAAAGCTGCCGTTTAGGCTGAAGTGGCACTGTTTTTATTATATTTTTCCTGTATATGTAAAAGCTGAATATGCTGTTAATAACGAACGATCCACAGTGACCTATCATTATGCTTAAAGCAAAAAATCTGATAAAATAATATGTGCGGGCGGGTGGATGATTAGAATGAAGGAGCAGATTCAGGTGACATTTCAGCTGATCCAAGCATCTCTAATATATATATTAAGTCAGAATTATTAGCCCCTCTTTGAATTTTTTTTCTTTTTTTAAATATTTTCCAAATAATGTTTAACAGAGGAAGGGAATTTTCACAGTACAATAACTTGCATCATTAACCTAGTTAAGCCTTTAAATGTCACTTTAGGCTGTATAGAAGTGTCTTGAAAAAAATATCTAGTCAAATATTATATTATGTTATTAGAAATGAGTTCTTAAAACTAATATGTTGAGAAATGTGTTGAAAAAAATCTTCACTCCTTTAAACAGAAATTGGGGAAAAATAACCAGGGGGGCCTAATAATTCTGACTTATAATTATATATATGTGTGTGATATATTCAGTGTGATATATGTGTGTGATAAATTCAGGTGAAGTTTCACATATTTCTGAGTAAATAATGACATGACCTTGTTTTTAATTCTCTTTTGGTTTCCCCTTCCTGTGTCATGCTGCGATGCTGTTTGGATTCCCATTGGCTGCACTTTTCAGATGCATTTCTAAAGGCATCTTTCACTGTCCCGGTGATAAGGAAGTGCTTTATGTATTCTGGTCATGTTGGATATACACACACACCTCCTTGACAAATGCAAGGCCGGCTGGAGTTAGAACTATGGTGGGATGATAAACCGTTTTGTTTGTGTATCTGTGACTGAGTGCAGAAAAGAGAGCATTTTATTTCTTTGATGAAATGCATTAGACATATGGTGGGATTGAATCAGGTATGCTTCAGTGTGCTGGAGTAGGAAAATTAACGCATAAAGAACTAAATAAAAATGTTTCAGTGCCACCCGTTTTTAATCTTGAAAATTCATAAAAGACTACACGCGAAGCAGCAAAGCAACATCAACACCCTTTTTAAAATATATTTATTTCAAATATAGATTGATGTTTTGGTTGCAAAGGTCTTTAAAGTTATATTCTGCAAACACTATTTGTCTAAAAATGCTTAAAAAGCTGTTCAAGGCTCAGTGTTTAAGAGCTGTTCGTTTTCTCTTCTCTGTGTGCGGATCTACTTTTTTTAAAGTTTGCTTTTTTGTGACAAAAACGATTTCACCTTTAGGGTTCAAAAAAAAAGAAGCTGTTTCCCCTCTTTAAACTCAAAAACTGTATTAGAACAAATATGTTGTTCATATAAACACACACTTTTTTGTCAGAATTAAAGGCAAAGAAATACACTTACCAGTCCTTTTAATAGGTACACCTTACTAGTACAGAGTTGGTCCTATTTTTGCCTTCAGAACTGCCTTAATTCTTCGTGGCATTGATTCAACAAGGTACTGGAAATATCCCTTAGAGATTTTGGTCCATATCGACATGATAGCATCACACAGTTGCTACAGATTTGTCTGCTCCACATCCATAATGCGAATCTCCTGTTTCACCACATCTCAATGGTGCTCTATTTGATTGAGATCTGGTGACTGTGAAGGCCATTTCAGTACAATGTGAGTACCAGTCTGAGATGATTTGTGCTTTATGACATGGAGCGTTATCCTGCTGGAAGTAGCCATCAGAACATGGGTACACTGTGGTCATAAAGGGATGGATATGGTCAGCAACAATACTCAGGTAGGCTGTGGCATTGACACAATGTTCAGTTGGTACTAAAGGGCCCAAAGTGTGCCAAGAAAATATCCCCACACCATTACACCACCACCACCAGCCTGAACTATTAATACAAAGCAGGATGGATCCATGCTTTCATGTTTTTGATGCTAAATTCTGACCCTACCATGCCACAGCAGAAATCAAGACTTATCAGACCACACAATTTGCACCCTCAGAACTGCCGCTCACTGGATATTTTCTGTTTTTTGGACCATTCACTGTAAACCCTAGAGATGGTTGTGCATGAAAATCCCAGTAGATCAGCAGTTTCTGAAATACTCAGACCAGCCCGCCTGGCACCAACAACCGTGCCACATTCAAAGTCACTTAAATCACCTTTCTTCCCCACTCTGATGCTCGGTTTGAACTGCAGCAGATCATTTTGACCATGTCTACATGCCTAGTTGCTGTCATAGGATTGGTTGATTAGAAATTTGACTTAACAAGCAATTGGACAGCAGTTGTACCAAATAAAGTGGCCGGTGAGTGTACGTAGACATTTTTAGATATGATACCTTATTTTGCAGTCAATAAATTGATCAAATCCACCAATCAATCAGTCAATCAATATATCAATCAATCAATCAGATGCATTAAAATTTATTATGTATTTTTTACGTATTGGAGTGTTTGTTACACTGTATAGTAGTCAAAACACATTTTGCTATTATTTCAATACTTGTTTTTTCTATCTGTATTTTAAGGCTACAGAAGTATCAAACAGCAACAACAGTGTATTTTTTAAAACTATTTCAAACAACAATTGATTTTTGTTGTTGTTGCTGCTGCAGAGGTCTTTAAATCTATTCTGCAAGCACTATATGTCTGCAAAAGCGTATGAAGAATGAAAAGTATTCAAGGATTAGTGCTTATGAACTCTTCATGTTCTATTCTCTCTGTGGAGGTCAGCTTTTTTCCAAATCTTGTTTTCGTGATAGAAATAATTCCACCTCTGGGGTTTTCAAAATATAAAAGTGAATAATATATTTCCCACATATGCTACTAAAAAGTGGTAGAAAACAAATGTATTTGTTGAAGCTTAAAATGTAGCAAGGTGCCTATATATCTAACATTTTAGTGGTATGTCAAACCCACTCACCTGTGTGGAGCACACTTGGAAATGCATAATGTTTATTCTAATGATATGGAGTGACTGTAAGAAACTGACTTATCACAGATTATTAATTCCTTATAATATAAAATCCAGATTGAGATTCCAGTCACAATCCATCCCTAGTAACATAACAAAAGATAACAGTCCAGTCAATTTATTGTATATATTTAATCTATGCTTACTACTAACTATACATATACACTCACCGGCCACTTTATTAGGTACACCTGTCTAACTGCTTGTTAACGCAAATTTTTAATCAGCCAATCACATGGCAGCTACTTAATGCATTTAGGCAAGTAGACATCAGCAAGACAATCTGCTGTGTTCAAACTGAGCATCAGAATGGGGAAGAAATGTGATTTAAGGTGACTTTGAATGTGGCATGGTTGTTGCTGCCAGACAGTCTGGTCTGATTATTTCAGAAACTGCTGATCTACTGGGATTTTCACGCACAGCCATCTCTAGGGTTTACAGAGAATGGTCTGAAAAAGAGAAAATATCCAGTGAGTGGCAGTTCTGAGGGTGCAAATGCCTTGTTGATGTCAGAGGTCAAAGGAGAATGGCCAGATTGATTCAAGCTGATAGAAAGGCAACAGTAACTCAAATGACTACTCGTTACAATTGAGGTATGCACAATAGCATCTCTGAATGCACAACACATTGAACCTTGAGGCAGATGGGCTACAGCAGCAGAAGACCACACCGGGTGCCACTCCTGTCAGCTAAAAACAGGAAACTGAGGCTACAATTTGCACAGGCTCACCAAAATTAAACAAAATAAGTTTTCTTGAACATGACAATGAGTTCACTGTACTCAAACTCCACAGTCACCAAATATCAATCCAATAGAGCACTTTTGGGATGTCGTGAAATGGGAGATTTGCATCATGGATCTGCAGCAACTGTGTGATGCTATCATGTCAATTTGGACCAAAATCTCTGAGGGATATTTCCAGTACCTTGTTGAATTTATGCCACAAAGGATTAAGGCAGTTCTGAAGGCAAACGTGGGTCCAAACCGGTACTAGTACGGTGTACCTAATAAAGTGGCCAGTGAGTGTACTATAGATACTTACACTATACACATAACCTAAGACATACTATACAAGTACTTTTACGTAAGATCAAACAATACTGTGCTATATATATTGTGCAAAGGTTGTATTTAATGTATAGCTCAACATGATTTGTGGTACATTCGCAGGTGAACATTGAGTCATTGTAAAATAGAATTTAGGTACTGTGTCTGGTGCATATAGAGCAAAGAGTGTTTCTACTGGTGGTTGTGTCTCATAGAGAAATGGAGCGGTGGAGTGATAAAGTATCTAGTGATTACAAAAAAACTGATTTATCACTGACTTATAGATTATAAATTGCTTATAATATAAAATCTAGATTTGAGATTCCTGCCACAACCCTTACTGATGTAACATAACATAAAATATAACAAAGGTTTAGTCAAGCTGAAATCAGAGTCATGAAGTGAAAATAAAGATGACATTTCTTTGTGTTGTTTGCCTGTGTGCGTCACTAAGGAGGTATGCTGAGGGCCAGTATCTCCAGCATGACTATGTGCTTTTTTATTGAACAAGACACAAACGGTGGGGCTTGTAAGCATGCATGCTTCATTTTAACATCTACTATGCCCCTTGGCAAAAAAAAAAAATGCAATCAATGAGTGTCAAGTTTGCTGTGATGTTTACACTGTTTACTTGAAATGTATATAGATAGTAGCACACATATAAAGACAACACTTTTTAGCACCTAAAGATAACCATGACTATGAGTTTATTATAAATTATTATTTGAGAATGTTTTTCCTCTTTTTCATGCTTTTGATGTTGCTGGATCTTTTTTTTAGCTGTCATATGGTATAGAAAGAAACCTCCCCTAAAAAGATTATACCCCACAATTCACCTGTAATCTCACAATAAAGCCCCGAAGGTGTAATAAATGCTTATTACGACTAAGCTTCTTTCATAACATCTTCCTCACTCTAATGCATGTAAAGGATTATTGAAAACAGCCAGGTCTTACGCATGACCTGAACATATTTCCACTTTTCTTTTTTTCCCCCTTAAAATTCTTTTTTTTTCTTTTTTTTCAGTAGTGGAAAAACATTGTGGTTTTTCTCCACTGATAATTTCAGACTGAATGGTTGTTATGTGCTTGTCTTGATTACAAATGAAGCCATTAGAGCTTTGAGGTCTTTATAAACATCCTCAAAAATCAGATAATCTTCTTAAAGTGCATTTAATCTCATTACAATGTTAAAATAGCGAAATGAACAGAAATGTGTGATTGATAGTTCACTTACAAATTAAGTAATTCTCTCATTTGCTAAATATGTTGTAAACCTGTATGACTTTCCCATCTAACAAAAAATGAAGGACATTTGTTCCAAAGTGGGGTTTATTTATAAACTAATTTCGAGAGGATCACATGCTTATGATTGAACACAGCTGGTCATGCATTAGCCAATTCATGTTTCACCAATCAGACGATTCCTTAGTCACTATAAATACCCAAGTTCCTCATCACAACTATCTTCGTTTTGAAGAATCCCCCCTTTCACCCCTACTCCTCCTTCTTTTTTAGACGGGTGGCACAGTGGCCCAGTGGCTAGCACTGTTGCCTCATAGCAAGAACGTCACTGGTTCTAGTCCCTACCAAGCCAGCCAACGTTTCTGTGTGGAGTTTACATGTTCTTCCTGTGCTCACGTGGATTTCCCCTGGGCCCCCGGTTTCCTCCCGCTGTGCAAAAACACACAAATTCAGTCAATTGCCTAATCCAAATCAGCATCATAGATGTGCTCCTAGTAAGTAATCTTAAGAGCCTCCCTATCTATTCATTAGCTACTACAGCAGGGGAGTTTTCGAGATCTACCTGAGCTCAAACTCTCCTCTCGCCCTGCAACGGGAGGGAGCGCTGGGCTCGAGGGTCTTATGAGCTCAGGGCTCTCTCCCGGGACAGCATGCCAAACACGATTTATAATCATATTCATCATCATAATCATCAGCTAAGTGTGAACCTTTTTGTCAACATAATTATTTTGTTACTTATTTGGAATAATGGGGACTCATGAGAGCTCCATTCAAGCTTCCAAAAGGATGCAAAAGGATAATGTGAATAAATAAACTTATTAACTAATTAATTAATTTACTATCAAATAAAATAAATTTGAGTAAATTCAGGTCACTTGGGACACTTTTTGCCATTGAGATGACCAAGGAAAAGTGTCTTAATTGACCTGAATTCACCCTAATACAAACAAATAAATAAATAATCCATATGCCCTACTGTAATTCTCAAACAACCCATTTTTAACTAAATTGTTTTGCTGAATCATTTGAGCCAGTTAAAAAAATTGCTTATTTGTGAATTAAACTGATGTGAAGTCACAGCACTTGACAGCATAAATATTCATTAATTCATTTTCTTTTCAGCTTAGTCCCTTTATTAATCAGGGATCGCCACAGCGGAATGAACTGTTAACTTATCCAACATATGTTTTACGCAGCGGATGCCTTTCCAGCTGCAACCCAGCACTTGGAAATATCCATACACTCTCATTCACACACATACACTACGGACAATTTACTTTATTCAATTCACCTATATCGCATGTCTTTGGACTGTGGGGGAAACTGGAGTAAATACCAACTGACCCAGCCAGGGCTCGAACAAGCGACCTTCTTGCTGTGAAGCGATCGTGCTACCCACTGCGCCACCATGATGCCCTCAACATAAATATAAAAAATATTTATTTTGTGTGTGTGTGTGTGTGTGTGTGCGTGCACACCTTGTGTTCCTATTGTTGTAGGGCCTAAATACAAGTATTGCAGTAACACAAGTATACTAGCAAATCTTTTTACTGTTTTTTTAATAAAATTTTTGTGCCCTTAAGGAAACTTCTTAAAAATCACATAAATCACACAGAATGAAGCCGTTTTAAAATTAAAAAATGCATTTTTTGTGAAGATTGGGTTTAGGGGTAGGGTTGGGATATAAAAATCAATACATCTATGTAGGAAGTCCCCACAAAGATAGCTGTACATGTGCGTGTGTGTGCTCTAAGCAAAATCATATCAAGAATATATTTCAAGAATGAGCAATAAACGACAAAAAGTTTGATTTGTGAGTCAAATTTGACTTTAAAATCAAGACATGCAGATGTGGCTTAGGAAATAGAAGTCTCCCCTCATTCTGTGTGAGAGTCTGATAATGAGCACATGATGGATATGTATCTGCTAAGTTAAGAAAGTAGCATAACATTCATTACTCCAACAGCTGTTGCTGAATATCAAATATAATAGGAAGATGCGTAGCCTCGTTGTCACTTTGTCTAATCATATGGTGCTTCAATGCATGTGCTGACTCTTTTGGTTTCCTGGCGGGCACAGAGCGGGTGCCATGGGATAGATGTGGATGTTGTGACAGTGGTTCATTGGGGCGTGAGAGGGAGGGTTCGACTCTTGGCTCAAAGGCAATGCCAGCTGATTCAACAGATGGCAAATGTCTTTGATTGGTGCAAGGTGTTTGATGAGCAGAAATGGCTCTGTTTAATTACTTGTCAAGTTGTCCGTCTGGGGCCGGAGCCTCCTTGTCTCTCTTAGTAGAGCTTCAGGCCTGATTGAATTGCATTGCTGGATGAACTGATGCGCCAAACAGTTCCTGCATTTGTTGTTTGCAGCATTAGAATGTAATGCCTGTGTTTTGTTTTCTTCTTTTTGCAGTATGCACTGGCACAGAGAATAAACTGAGCACTCTCTCAGACCTAGACCAGCAGTATCGGACCCTTCGTAAATACTATGAAAACTGTGAGGTGGTGATGGGGAATCTGGAGATCACCAGCATAGATCGCAGCCGTGACCTGTCTTTTCTTAGGGTAAGTGCTATGTTTGAGCTTTTTAAAGGTTTTACGGGATGTCTCAGTGTTTGTAGTTATTTTGTGTTTGTTTATTTTTGGATCTTTGGTGTCCACATTTTATGAGGTGTTTTTTTTTCTATTATACTTGATTTACCCGAGTCATTTTAGCATCCTTTTATTTTTGTGATGGAAGAAATAAACCTTTTTAAAATTGTGAGTCAAATTAAATGGTTGCTTTATTATCTTGTTCTTTATTTTAACTGTCAATTTAATCTAATTTAATTGTCTTTTAGAGGTATTCATTTGGCAGTTAAAATATAAATAAATAAATAAATAAATAAATAAATAAATAAATAAATAAATA
>CAIGQZ010032409.1:16528679-16540366 GCA_903798205.1 Danio tinwini
TTATTATTATTATTATTATTATTATTATTATTTTATTATTATTATAATTATTATTATTATATTTTATTTGTATTTATTTTTTTGTATTTCTGTATGATTAATTGTGAAAACACTCTACAGTGTGATCCTACAAGGAAAGGTTATCACACTAGTTTTTGTTTATTAACACCGATTAGTTCATGTTAGTTCCCTTCTCTCTTTCTTTTGTAATTTCCCTCATTCTGTCCATCAGCATGTACAGTGTTTGCCTGAGAGGCTTTTTCTACTCCTGTGTGTTGTTGTAGTTTTAATAGGGACAACATCAGCACCGCACATTCTCAGGTCTCCTGTAGGACTTTCCGTCTCTGCAGAGAAGACCGTCTCAAATCTAATTGCCTGCCTATAATTATGGCTTTAACTAGGGACCAGTGCAGTCATTAATCAAGTTCACCAAAAAGCACAGGCTCTGGCCGGGCCGTTTCTCCAGCTCCTCAAGCCTGAGCATGTGTGGGCTAAAAGCAGACAGAAGCTGCTCATTGATAATCCTTCCTCCATAAGTCTGGCCTGTTCCTCCAACAAAACTATCGTATGGCTTCAGAAGACTTCCTATATGGTGCTGAAGATGTGTAGAACATATTCACAGTGGTTAATCCGAACTCCTACAGCTTTTTACAAATGTTTTCACTTTTTTTTGAACAGCCATGATTTACCTTTTTTTCCCATAGGGTCCTGATTAAAAAGTCAAATTATGACTTTAAAAACATGATAAAATTGGTTTTCAGATGAAATGTGATTTTAGAATAATAAGAAAAATGTACATATGACAGTTGCATTTCTATAACTTTTTATGTTTTATTTATTTTTCTATTGTTAAACGTATTTATTTATTTATATTAATTGTTTTTATTTTTGCTGTTCCTTGAAGGGGTTTGTAGCTCTGGAATAAATAGAAAAATGCAGATATGACATTTGCATTTCTTTAACTTTTCCATGTTTTATTTATTTTTTTATTATTAGATTTATTTATTATTATTTTTTATTAATTAATTAATTAAATTAAATTATTTATTTACTTACTTTATTTATTTTTTAGCTTTTTCTTGAAGCGATTGTAGCTCTGGCTCACTTTGTATTTCTACTTTTGAAAAGTTAGTGTGTTACTATGCAAACATTTAATTTAAAAGCTAAATTAAAAAATCTCTTATTCTTGTGAAAAATGAAATGGTTTAAATGGTAAAAGTAAAACACTATCTAGTGCACTTAAAGTCTGCGTAAAGAGAATTCTGAGAATAGTTTTTAAATCCATTATAAATGTAAGAAACGTATTGCTGAAACACATTACAAAGATTTTTAAGTATATAGTACTAATTTGTTGTCAAGCAAAGTTTTTTCAACAATTCTTTGCAGTATTGTTTGGCCGTGTGATGCAGTCACAGAGCCTGGCCTCGCCCAAACCACTATAATTGCTACTGCTTAATATGTAATTTAATTCAATTCACCTTTATTTCTATAGCGCTTTTACAATGTAGATTGTGTCAAAGCAGCTTCACATAAATTGAAAGAGTGTCAGTTCAGTTTTTAGTGTTTAAGTTCAGTTTAGCTCAGTTCAGTGTAGTTTAATAATCACTACTGAAAGTCCAAACACTGAAGAGCAATTCAATTGATGCGCCGCTCTACAGATCCCGAACCATGCAAGCCAGTGGCGACAGGGGCAAAGGAAAAACTTCACCAATTGGCGTAAGTGAAGAATTTAAAAAACCTTGAGAGAAACCAGACTCAGTTGGGCACGACCATTTCTCCTATGGCCAAACGTTTTATGCAGAGCTGCAGTCTAGGTATCAGTGGCTGGAGAATGCTGGACCTCAGCGAAGACTTGTCTGTCCCTAGAGCGTCACAGGAATCAGTCTCATGCTCTCCACTCTTCCATGACCACCACAGCAGCTGCTCAGGATATGGCCTGGTCCAAGATTATGAAAACCTTGGGATACTGTGTAATAACTAATCTTGAGTTATTATCACCATTCGTTACAACAGTCTACTTTTTGTTACAATTTACAAACTTGCAATTTAAAAACATGGAGTGTTCACAATTAAAAAAACAGCTTACAAATACAATCTGTACAAAGCAGACCATAGCTTGCACTCTTGCGGTGTCTGTCATTGCTCAACATCTAAGAGCTGCACTCGCATTGAACACAAGAAGGTTTCAACTGACCGAAGCGTTGTCAAAGAAACGTTTTCAAACATTGTTGTCTATTTGAGCACATTCAATCATGTATGACTGTATAAAGCCAATTAAGCTAATGTTACTAGAGGTAGTAGGCTTCCATTCAGGCTGTAGTAGTGTTGTCAAGGTGTTGTCGTAATTGGTACCAATCGAATGGAAGATGTTCTAATTTAGAAAATGTAAAATTTACCGCTAACATTTGAGCGTTGTTGAGCATTTTCCTAAACACTGCTGATTGGCTATTCAATTTATGTTTATTTTATAGCGCTTTTACAATGTAGATTGTGTTAAAGCATCGTAACATAACATTTCTAGTAAATTGAAACTGTGTCTGTCAAGTTTCCGCGGTTGAAGTTTAGTTTAGTTTAGTTGAGTCTGGTTTAATTTTCACTGCTGAAAGTCCAAACACTGAAGAGCAAATCCATCTAAACACAGCTCCACAAGTCCCAAAACCAAGCAAGCGAGTGGTAACAGTGACGAGGAAAAAACTTCACCAATTGACAAAAGTAAAGGGAAAAAAAAAACTAGAGAGAAACCAGACTCAATTGGGCGCGATCATTTCTCCTCTGGCCAAATTCCTGTGCAGAGTTGCAATGTAGGTGCCGGAGGCTGAAGAACCCTGGACGTCCAATGTGAAGAAGCTGCTGGTGTGAAAAGTCACTGGCTGGCCCACGGGATCAGTGCAGAGACTCGTCTTTCACTAGGGTCTTTAAGGATTAGTCTCTTGCTCTCCACTCCTCCATGACCACCACAGCATCTGGTTGTGTATTGTGTTCACATGCTTAACAGAAATTCTTGTGATTGGCCGTGAAGGTCATCAGTTCACAACTATTGCCCAAATCCAAACAGATACAGGGACACCGGAGCATTTCAAAGTCGCGTCAATCAGCTGGTCTGTCAATGAGCTGACATACAAGCAATCCATTGATGGATCAACTGGTCTTCACAGCTTTGAAACGCTCTATGTCCCTCTGTCTGTTTTTTTCACTCAATTTCTCATGAGCACATGAACACAATGGCCAATCAGCAGTGTTTATGTATGCGCTCAACATTCAATTCAATTCAATTCATCTTTATTTGTATAGCGCTTATACAATGTAGATTGTGTCAAAGCAGCTTCACATGGAAGTTTATAGTGAATTGAAACAGTGTCAGTTCAGTTTTCAGTGTTCAAGTTCAGTTCAGTTTAGCTCAGTTCAGTTTGGTTTAATAATCACTACTGAGAGTCCAAACACTGAAGAGCAATTCCATCGATGCGCAGCTCTACAGATGCCGAACCATGCAAGCCAGTGGCGACACCGGCGAGGAAAAAAACTTCACCAATTGGCGAAAGTGAAGAATTTAAAAAACCTCGAGAGAAACCTGGCACAGTTGGGCACGACCATTTCTCCTATGGCCAAACATCTTGTGCAGAGCTGCAGTCTAGGCGCAGTAGCTGGACCTCAGCGAAGACACGTCTGTCCTTGAAGCATCACAGGAATCAGTCTCATGCTCTCCATCATGACCACCACAGCAGCAGCTCAGGATACGTCCTGGTCCAGAAACCTTGGGATCGTCTCGTCGCTGGTCTTGGATCGCATCAGTGGCACTGCATAGTCTGAGGGTCTCGAGATGAGTACCCCCAGGTGGAAATACAGAATAAGGAGAATAATTAGCGTAGCTGCTGTTCATAGTGTATATAAACAAGAAGCAAAATCGTGTGTGGGGCACATCATGCGTCATACCGCTATGTAATGCACTGAGTGTATGCTTTGCTAAAAAGATAGGTCTTTAATCTAGTTTTGAAGAGTGAGAGTGTGTCTGAGCCTCGGACATTATCAGGAAGGCTATTCCAGAGTTTAGGGGCCATAAATGAGAAGGCTCGACCTCCTTTACTTTAGCTATTCTAGGTACTACAAGAAGCCCTGAGTTTTGAGATCTTAAAGAGCGGGTTGGATTGTAGCGAGACAGGAGGTTGGTTAGATAAACAGGAGCTAGATTATTTAAGGCTTTATAGGTAAGAAGCTATATTTTAAATTCAATATGAAACTTAACAGGCAGCCAGTGTAAGGAGGATAAAATTGGGGTGATATGATCATATTTTCTAGACCTGGTAAGAACTCTGGCAGCTGCATTTTGTACTAGCTGTAAGTTTGTTAATAGAGGATGCTGGGCAACCAGCAAACAGAGCATTACAGTAATCCAGCCTAGAAGTCATGAAAGCATGAACTAGCTTTTCTGCATCTGAGATGGATAGCATATTTCGCAATTTAACAATATTTCTTAGATGAAAGAAGGCAGTTTTTGTGACATGGGATATATGATTTTTAAAGGTTAAATTGCTGTCTAATATGACACCCAGATCTTTTATAGTAGAGCTAACTCTAACTTTGTATCCCTCTAGTTGCAGGTCGAGTTGTGAGAACTGCTGTGTACAGGATTTAGGCCCAATAAGTAATAATTCTGTTTTATCTGAGTTTAAGAGAAGAAAATTGTTGGTCATCCAGTCTTTAACATCTTTAATACACTCAGTTAGCTTAGACAGTTCAGACATCTCATCCGGTTTAGTTTAAATGTATAATTGAGTATCATCTGCATAGCAGTGAAAACTGATCCCATGTTTTCTAATAATGTCCCCCAGGGGAAGCATGTATATTGTAAACAGCAAAGGGCCTAAAACTGATTCTTGAGGGACCCCGTACTTTATCAGCCTTACTTGTGTCCATTAATATTCACAAACTGGTAATTTTATGAACTTAACTTTTATAAACTTTTTTAATTTAATGGGTGCCACCGTATTTAGTGTGCTAGTAAAGATGGCATCCATACTGCTGGTTACTACATCAAGGTCATTTACGTTTGCGGGTGTATTTCGAATTAAAGAAAGATCAGGTAAGTTATTTATGAATTCATCCTTAGTGGATGGAACGATAGTCCTACCAGGGCGGTATATTGGTGCAGATCTGATAATTTCAGGTGAACGCAGCTTATATAGCAAGAGGTAATGCAACATCCTTTAAATGTTCGCGGGAAATTAACCTTTTAAAATTTCAGTACCGATTGGTACCAAAATTTCAGTATTATGACAACACTAGGTTGTAGTAGTTTTTACAGTTAAGAGTTGGATAATTTCCTGTGAGTGGGCATGATTTCATTAGCACCACTGGACACTCCTCACTTTTTTTTTCTAAGATTTTGATTATTTTATTATTGTCCTTTAAATTTGGCTGGTTGCTTAACAACACTTTTTTCTGTTGTGTGACAAATCTCAGAACACATATTTTAATATCACTTTACGCAGACTTTAAGGCTCCAAAATAAGTTTGAAAGTAGACCTTGGCAATAATTTAATTTGAGAAAACGTGCAGAGGAAAGAACAAAACAGGAGCAATCTCAACACAGTGCTCACCTTGTGAGCACTATAATTAAGTAGGAAAACGTTTGGTTGAATTTCTGGTTGGCCAGAGGAGATCTCTAACCTTGCTTTGATTCATGCAGGCAGAAGCACCTGTTTTAATGAACCGGCTTATAATTGAGACGGTACGAGTCGTGGATGAATTCAGCTCCAGCAACATGCTAAAAAGAGTTCAACACAACACAAGGCCCCCCACCCCTTTTTTAACAAAGGCTATACTTCATGGGACGGGGAAGGGGAGATTAAGACGCATCCCTCGCTTCTTCCCTTAAATAGAGGCGACAGACTAATTTAATTGCTCATCAGCTAATGATGCTGTTTTAAAGCGCTAATATGCCTCACTCTGACAGCAAGGCCGATAAGAGCGCCGATGAAGGGACCGAGAGAAAACGACAGGGAAAAAGAGAAACGGCAAAACGAAAAAAAAGAGAATGGTTGTGTAATTACAGGCCTTTACTGTGAAATTAAAGCATTGTCACAAAGCGTGCCAGATCCTCCCCGCACCAGTGCTAGGACTTCATCTTCCCCTCATAAATACAGTCGGAGCTGGGTAATTATAGACGTTTTGTATAGTTTTAGGCACGAATGGCAATGAAAGGCAAATTGCTCGTTCTCTTTCTTCTTTTGTTCATAAGTAGTCAAATTCAAATAATAAAAGACGAGCGAGTGAGCGAGGGAGCGGGGAAAGTGAAGTGGCAGTGTGAGTAATGTGTGTTTGAAAAGCCGGTTATTTCCAGAGCCGCCTGTAAATCTGGATGCGGCCGGACGGGGCTCTGACAGCATTGCAACCTTTAGAAAATTTGATGATAATGCCTCAGACCTCTGAATGGATGCGGGCTGGAATTTATTGCCTGGCCGAGAGAGCTTTTCTCAGGAAAGCTCATAAATTCGCCTGTAGGGATATGGGGAGCGCACTGTTTAAAGAGAGCGATCGACTGTGCCCAAATGTAATGTGTGGGCACCGTCACAAAAACAAACACGTGTATATTTTCCACTTAAATCAGCGTGAATCTCAGATTATTGGTAGTTTTCACTGGTTAAGCTGGTTAGCTATATACAGAAAAAAAAATCTGTAACGTTTTCTGAGACTATATCGGTGTCCTCCTTTTCCTCACCATCAGCGGCATTTTCTCAAAAATGACCTCCCCAAACTAAAACAGTAACAGTTGTTGAATAATTTGGTCTACATTCATGTATCTTTGGAAAGAAGTGTTGAAATGTGTCCCATGAAATGAAGTTTTTTAGATGTTAGTATCAGTATTGTTAGTTTTTAAGATATCTATAAGCTAGTGTGCTCCAAAACAGTGACACAATTCACATTTAGAAGATATGAAACTGATATAAAGCTTGTAGTTTGCCACTTATGCCTAAATGGATCAACAATTTTATTCACATCACCTCGTACTACAGCAGATACAGCAGCAGAACCATAACCAATCAAATGCTCTCCCGGATCTGACATGCTCTTCAAGACACTTTTCATTTGATGCACTTGGGCTCAACCACTCTCACTGGCAGAGCAGTGATAAAGCAAAAGACTATTGAATGTTTTTTTTTTTTTAAAGGGGAGGAGCTACACACTGTCGCACCCTCTTATCATGGTTTAGTTGAGTTTGTCAAACATTGAATAAAATTGCACATTTCAAAGCACTTCACGGGACCTTTAAGGTTACATGTTTTGGTAAATACATTAGAAAGGCATAAAGTAACTTGATTACTGTGTTTTAAATTATTTAATTAATGTATTCTTTTATTCAGTTTTATTTGAGTTAGATTCATTGTTTTCATTTTCATTTCATTCATTTTTCATTTATTTTTTTGTTTTTGTACAAGCATTCGAAAGTATTCTAGAATTCATGTAGCTACAATATGTCCTTTGATATTTTATTATATGGAAAAAATAGTATCTCTAATAGAGGTTGGGTGTGATTGGGTAATTATTATTATTATTATTATTATTATTATTATTATTATTATTATTATAAATATTGATACTATTAAGAAAACTACTGATGACATTTCATATATTTTAATAGATTTTTAAAAGATATGACATACAACACATAAAATGAATAGAATGGAAAGCCTTTTATTGTCACTGCACACGTATACAATGCACATTATATACATGTGCAATGAGATTGAGTGCATCCACTGTAATATCTCTGTAGCACTGTTTTTAAAAGCATAGACTCTTAGTATTGGATGCACTGGATCTTGTTTTTCGTATCCTTTGCTTCTAGTGTGCCTGTACATTGTAAATCTGTCACACTGAATTTGAGAGGCTTGTTTTTAGCTCCCTTTTGTTACTAATGGATTGTGGTACCTGATAAACTATGTTCCCTCTGTTTGAACCCATGAGATCAGTTGTGTTTAGCAAACTGTTTTAGTTACTGAATCCATGTCACAGGAGGGAAAAAGTCAATGCAGTGAGTTATAGAGACTTTGTGTCTGTTCAGGTTTTCAGATCAATAAGGAGGCCATATTAACCCTCTGTAAGGTGAACACAGTCTCATTGAATTAAAGTCTGTTAGTGAAAACCCACTCTGTGTGAAGCACTCATCCTGATAGCCGTAAAATCCCTGGAGCCCACTGGGTTATTCTCACAGTGTATTACATCATCAATATTTTGATAAAATGCTAAAACAACAACTATTTATTATTATACTTTTTTTTGCTTTCTTTTATTTGTTAATGTATTTATATGCAAAAGAAACCATTTACAGTCAGCATTTACTTGACAAACAGTCCAAAAGAAGATGCTCAAGAATGTCACACACACACACAAACAGAGAAACACACACTTATGACATTTTAATAAATAAATAACCGTCATGAGTTATGAAGAGTCCTGGTAAAAGAAGATTGGGCCCAAAACAGAGCCCAGCAGTACTCAGAATATAATGTGAGCTGAGGAGGAAGAAAAATCCCCTAATATCAACACAATTGCATTGTTGTAAAGTAGAACTCAAACCAATCAAAGGCTACATCACAGATGTCAACCCCATTTAAAAGAGCACGAAGAGTGGGGTGAGCCACTGAATCAAATTCTGCACTTAAATCTTACAAGTCCAAAACACCATATACAGAATCCACAGACAGTAAAAAAGGAATCTACCACTAGCTCTGAAACCAAAATGAAAAAGATATCTTGTACATTATTTACAATAAAGTACAAGTAAAACTGATTCAAAACCTCTTCCTTCAGTATACTTTTAATAAAAAAGGCTAACTAAAAAGAGCTGTATTTGTAGATAAATCAAGATCTTGAGTCATTCATTAATTCGTTAAGTAACAAACAAGCAGTAAAAAAAAAAAAAAAAAGAAACTTGTTAGCCAGCACTCACTTTTGGGGATTTACACCTACCTAACTTTAAATAGTAACAGTTCTTGACCCCAGTGACCTATAAACAAAATTAGGTATCATTGGAAAGAAGGCATTTTGAGCTTTACTTTGGTTCATCTAGAACGTTTCATTCTAAGAAATATGAAAAGGTATACATTATATAATAGAAAGAAAAATTGTATTGTGTTTAATATTTGTTTTTCCATATACAAACACCGGAAAACATTAATGTAATAACCTAGAAAATGTATATTTATATTGAAAGTCAAGTGTCTCATAAGTTTATATTTCAAATTTGATGAAGAAAGAATGCAAAATGAGATTTCTTTAAAAAGTTTTCTGAGACTTAATCGGTGTCCTTCTTTTGCTCACCATCAGAGGCATTTTCTCAAAAATGATACATTCATATATCTTTGGAAATAAGACACTTTGGGCTTTATTATCCATCATCTCGAGTTTATAATGCTCAAAATGAAAAAAAGTTGTAGATGCTTAAGTATATAAAAAAAATTGCACCACACTAAACATTTTATTTCAAAAACTAATATGTGAAATAAGTCCTGTAAGAAAAGTAATATGTCAGAAGTCACACATCTCCTAAGTATATGTTTTAAATTTGATGGTGATTATCATGCAAAATAAAAATTCTGGAATTATTTTTCTAAGACAATGTCTTGCGCTTTTCTCCCCCTACTTGTGGACAAGCAGTCTGATGAATATATGTACTGAAGGTTTCTAACAACTATTTTAGTAATTTCTTATACCACTTCTTTCTTCCAATTGTAAAATAATAGACAGAAACATAGTATCAGTGATTTATTTGAGCACAAAAAGTACATCATGCAAAGTAAGTACAGTCCATATGCAGCAAAACAGTCTTACTAGAGTTGTTTTTTGCCCACTTACTCACTGGCAAAAACTGCTGGAATATCATTTCCAGAGTTTGCTGTTGGCTTGTGCTTGAAACCCCTATATTTATATTGCAGTTTAAAACTAACAAACATTCTTCTTGCAAAATGTATTCCACTAATCTTTGTTAATTTATTTATTAAAACTTTAGAACTTTGAACAAAAATGTTTTGATTAACATTTTTGGATTGTTTTATTAGTAAACCTCAACACAAACATGTATTAGCAATGGAAGTTGTGTTATTAGTGTTGTGACTGTAAACCGGTCACCACAAATAAGGAGAAGACGAGTGCATTTGTGGTAGAAAAATAATTTTATTTTAACTCATTTCACTGGACAAAACATTATTAGCTCTATTCAGACCATGGCTCGCCTCAAGAAGTAGGTGATCATCAGATTCCAACCCCAGCCCAACTCATCCAAGAAAGACATGTTGCCTATGACAAGGAAAACCGAACATACACCGGTTCTTTTAGACCCAGAACAATCAGCTGGACCTGTTAACATACACTAGCACACGCACACAATCACACCCCAACAGAAAATGACCTCAAGGGGTTGTCACATTAGCATTTCTCATATAGAAATCATATTTATATCCTATATGACATGCTCATGACTAGATTTTAATACCATCCTGGTAATATTTTATTAGTTGATGTTAAAGTCCACAATCCTGACCAAAACATTCATTCATTCATTTTCCTTCGGCTTAGTACCTTCATTCATCATGGATCGCCACAGTGGAATCAAACACCAACCCAGTATATACACAACTGATGCCCTTCCAGCTGCAAACCAGCACTGGAAAATATCCATACACACACATTCACAAACATACACTGTCCGATTTAGTTTATTCAGTTCACCTCCTTCACACAGAAATGCCAACTGACCCAGCCGGGACTTGAACCAGCGACCTTCTTGCTGTGAGACGACAGTGCTAACCACTGAGCCACCATGTCACCCTCCTGAACAAAACATATTTCTGAAAATCTATCCCTTTTAGAAATACTGTTTTTAAATGACAGCACGAGTATATCTTTTTTTGAGTAGCAGGTACTGCATGACCCCATTGAGTCTCTGAGCTGTTGGTTTCCAGCAGCTCTTATTATAAATGAATGACTTACATCCTCTTTGTCTGTATCAGTGTGAACTCCACTTAAAAAGGGAATGTATGGGAAATGAACAGAGCCACAGAGCTCAGCCCGAGAGCTAATAAACAGTTATGTAGATGCTTGAGAGGAGTTTTGCAAGCAGATTTCTTGGGGGAAATCTCTTGTAAATGCCGGCATTCTCCTGCTAGTCGATGTTATCTGTCTCTGACATCCAGAGAGAACAGAGAGAAACAACTCTCATTCGCTCTTGCCTCTTGATGTTATTAAACAAAACCTATCCCCATACTAGATAATATCACTCCCACATCTATTAACCAGAACTGCTCTCTGCAGGCATCAGGATAACAACCCTGCGGTGTGAACAGGGAAGCTCAAATCTGGGCTAGCCAATCGCTCAGTGTGATTTGACACTCAATCTGAAAACACCTCAGCGGTGCTAATGATTGGCTAAGAAAATACAAAGCAGAGGCTAGGCTAATTAGCTTTCAGTTCATCAGCCTTCCACACAGGCAGCATCCCTCCCTTTGAGAACTTTAAAAACTGGCGAATCAATTCACAAGCCAGATATTCCCAACTAATAGTCTTAATACAATGCAGCACGATCAGTAGGTGTTCTTAGTTCCTTGATATTTTCAGTTAGCATTAGCAAAGCATGCAATAAATATTGAATATAGCGAATCACATATTAAACACAAAATATACACAGCAGAGGC
>CAIGQZ010032409.1:16571255-16581298 GCA_903798205.1 Danio tinwini
CTTTCTTCTGTCAACAGGTGGCGCTATGACTGAGACTCAATATTGCCGTGTGAATTGTCAGGCAGATCAGACATTGTGTGACTAAGTACTTCCCCTTCCATAGCAATACTGAGGCTGCAATATTGAGGCTGCTTGGACACAGCTTTTGACAAAAACTCTAGATCTTCGCAATTTAACATCATCAAGGCCTTTAGATGACAATACCCAATTTTGGTGATCTGATAAAAGTTTATTAAAATACAACACCTGGAAATGGCAAAAACTGCCCTTTTTTGAAAAGGAAGTTAAACATATCTGACTTCCTGTTTAGTTTCGGATTTTGCTCCAAGAGACTTTTTTGTAGGTTTTGTCATGTGTGTGCCAATTTTTGTATATGTGTGTTAAACATAGCTCTGGGGCCACTCCGTCAAACGTGCATAGATGGCGCTGTAGAGTAATTTTGCCAGTTTGCAGATAAATTTTCACCACTTCTGGCATGTGTGCAAAGTATTTTGAGTTTCGATCCTCAAAACTGTAGTGCTCAGTCCCTAAAAATACAAATGTAAAAAAATAAATATATAAGTTGAAAAAGTATTTGGACACTACCTTAATACCGTATAACATAATTATACAAAGTGTCACCTGAATATTGATTCAAAGAACTTTGCTAATAAATAATTAGAATAATCAGAATGAGTATTTGCACAATGATAATTATATACTATCTATAAAACTAAGATAGAAATGTTTTTTTCTGATTTATCAGCATAAAGACATGTAGTGATCCAATCCCTGAAATCTACATGTCTCCGCCCACCCACCTAAAAGACTCAACAAGATCTATATGTATGTAAATGAGTCCCGTTTAGCATAATGATATACACAGGGTCACGGTGTTGCTGTATGTTTACACTGTGTCTTTTATATCTCCCTCAGTCTCTCTTTGTCTAGCTGCTCTCTCTGGTTCTCAACCCCTCTGTTGTCTTCTCTGAACTGGAACAGGTGGAGTATTAATTATGCATTAAAATATACAGAGGACCGACTACGATCCACTCGACTGCAGTCCTGCCGTTCATCTCTGCGTCTGTCTTTCCTTCACATCGCTGTCTTTTTTTTTCCATTCCACTCTTGTTTGTGGATTGCAGGAGTTTATTTCCACACTGAGCACGTCTCGGGGAGTGAAAAGGAGGTTTTGTTTTCGCAGGCACACTTCCTCTAGCCCCACACTCCACTGCTGAGAAAAGACAGAATGCCTGGAAATCCAGTGAATCTGTCCATATCTTTCTTTTTTTTTAACTTTGTTCACTGATGTTTTCTCGGTCTGCTTTTGAACGGAAGGCCCAAGGCGAATTCACTTCACAGTTGTGACTTTTGTGCAGTGCATTTTCTATGTAAACAAGTGTTTCATTTACAAACATGCCTTAATTGTTAGAGATAAACCTGATGATTGCCGGATTTTACAGAATCTGTGCTGTGATTTAAATGGCATTGTAAAAACTATTTGGTTTCATCTCTTAAAAATAAAATATCTTTATCGGCATCTGATTGATCAAAGGGCATCACAGTGGCACAGAGGGTAGCATGATCACCTCACAGCAAGAAGGTTGCTGGTTCAATCCTCGGCTGGGTCAGTTGGCATTTATCTGTGGAGTTTGTAAGTTCTCCCTGTGCTGGCATAGGTTTCCTTCGGGTGCTCCCATTTCCCAATGATGGGTTGCAGCTGGAAGGGCTTCTACTGCGTATAACATATGCTGGATATGCTGGCGGTTCATTCCGCTGTGGCAACCCCAGATTAATAAAAGGAATAAGTCGAAAAGAAAAAGAATGAATAAATGAATGAATGAATGAATGAATGAATGAATGAATGAATGAATGAATGAATGATCAAAAACCTTTAACAGCCTTTAAGCCTCATTTACACTATGAGTGATTCGCAGTGGCAAAGCGACAATCGACCGTTCATTTCAATGGAGAGTAAGCGGCTTCCGGCAGCCTTCGCGAGCGACTTTTGACAAGCAGGTTTGACGAGCAGGTTGAGCGACACAACAAAGTTGAGAATCCTTTAGTTTTATGCAAATAAAGAACGACTTTCTTGAGTTACAGCCAATAGGAGCACCAGTAGAGCTCACGTGATCCTCTCTCAGCTCACTCAGAGGCCGGTTGTACTCCATGCTGCATTGTGAAAATGCTCCCCTGTATACATTTCTGGAGAGTGTGAATTATGTAGCCAAAGGTACGTATGGCTGCATTTCGTCTTTAAAACGAACGCTGCAGGGTGGTATGACACCGCTTATGGCTTATTTTTCTTTTCATGCTACCATCTGACTGCTTGCCTCCATGAAGACGGCTTTTCTGCCATTACCAGTTTGCTCAGCAGCTTGCCATGTACAGTTGAAATCAAAATTATTAGCCCCCCTTTGATTTATTATTATTTTTTAAATATTTCCCAAATTATGTTTGACAGAGCATGGAAATTTTCACAGTATGTCTGATAATATTTTTCTTCTGGAGAAAGTCTTTTTTTTTTTTTGGCTAGAATAAAAGCAGTTTAAGGTCAAAATTATTAGCCCCTTTAAGCTATATATTTTTAGATAGTCTACAGAACAAACCATAATTATACAATAACTTGACTAATTATCCTAACCTGCCTAGTTAACCTAATTAACCTAGTTAAGCCTTTAAATGTCAATTAAAGCTGTATAGAAGTGTCTTGAAAAATATCTAGTAAAATATTATTTACTGTCATCATGGCAAAGATAAAATAAATCAGTTATTAGAGATAATTTATTAAAGCTATTATGTTTAGAAATGTGTTTAAAAAAAATTCTCCATTAAACAAAAAATGGAAAAAAAATAATTTACAGGGGGGGCTAATAATTCTGATTTTAACTGTACATTTGTAGATTTAAAGGACACCTATGGTGAAAAATCTACTTTTCAAGCTGTTTGGACAGACACATGTGTAGGTATAGTGTATAGACCGTCATATTGGGGTGATATAAACACACCCAGTGCTTTTTTTTCAATTTAACAACATAAAAACGGTGGACCAATTGGAGCTGTTTTGAGATCGACCGCAACTTTACGTAGGAGTGCGGTCCCCCCGCCCACCAATATTGATTGACAGATGTGCATTACCATCTCCTCAGTATGTTGTTTCACGTCCGCCATTTTCAGCGTGTGAGTCAAAGCGACGTCACCAAAGAAACACTCTGCTCTATTTTTAGATGTATGGCTCATTGGGCTCAACATTCACCACGTTAGCGCTCTCCTCCACGCCAGTGTTTGTGAGTTTTGGTGAGTTTGCATACATGTGTACTTTTTATTGTGTCTTCCTTAAACTTCAGCGGTTTGCATTTCCCGCGGTCACAAAAGCTCCGTCATCTTAACTAGGTGCAGCTGAAAAGTGCGAGCGCGTTGCCTCACGTGCGCGTCCCTCCGTTGGAAATAACGAACTAACGACGCGCAGCGCCATGTATTTCGCGTTGTCGCGGGTGAAAGTGACGACCCTGGGGTTTGCTCACTATTCTACCGCCTAGGTCGCCTCTATGGACGCGCTGGCCCTGCTCAGGACACTGTTCATATTTCTGCCATGCCACAGAGCGTATCTGAATAATTTCATTTTAAATTACATGCGAATGTGCGCGTCTGGTGTGCCGCGTCGTCGCTCTGAGCGACGCATTCGGTGTATGGCGCCCTCTAGTTATAGCCCCAAGCAGGTCCTACACCAGAAGTGCCGCTCGTCGACACTCAGCGTCGCCCCACGCAGCGGCTTGCATTTCTGAATTCTAAACATGTTTCAATCAGGTGACACACCGGCGCTGCAAGTGTGCGATACTTTCAACTGTCATGTGCGCGCCGTGTCGCGGTGCATCCGGTGTGTGATGCCCTTCAGTCACAGTTAATTCACTGTGCTTTATTAGTCTCGGTGTAGGCTACAAGTTCGGAGCTTTAAACTAGCACACAGCTGGCTGTAAAACTATACAAAGACACATGATTCTGTACTCTCTGCTTGGTCTGTGTCTGAGTCCTACATGTACATCTGAATGCTGGTGCTCATGTTGCTTCTCTCTGTCTGCCTGTCTATTGCAATACACACAGCGGGGGAGCTCTTGGCTCCGCCCCCTTGTTAAGTTGGGCGGGAAGTCGAAACTAGTTTTCATGTGAAGCAACACGCCCCTAAAACAGCAAACTGTGTACACGCCCCCAAAATGACACTTTTTAACACATCATAATAAAAAATCTGAATTGTGTTTTGAACTGAACCTAAACTGGCACACTCAGAAGAACCATAATATTAATATTACCTCTTAAAAAAGGCTTAAAATAGGTGCCCTTTAAGATGCAGAGAGTTGACTGCAATGAAGGGGTTCAAGTCCAGAGAAGAATGGTTCCAGAAAGCAAGTAAAACAAAAACAATAAAGCAAACAAGTAAATAACAAGGTGAGAATGTGGTAAGATCTAAAAACCGTGGTAAAAATCAGGCGAGGGCTTTTCTTTTTCTGGATTGGTTTTGAAAACACAGTGTTGGTCGGGTTTAGGAAAGGTGTTTATCGGGTCACTCAGTGCTTTTGAAAACACTATTGGTTGGGTTTAGGGAAGGGGTGGGTGGGAATGTCGGTCAGTCGATCAGACAGTCAGTCGACAGTGGCCTCTGGTCGATTTACGTGAGAACAGCAGACACGAATGGCTGAGGCGTATTTCACAATGTCCAAAAATGTATATAGGGGTACATTGCTTTTTTTTTTGTGGAACTAAATGAATTTGACATTCAAATGTTTCAGTGAAAATGCCAGTTCTCTGTCAGATCATTTTATAACACTACCTTTAATTTCTAAATGACATTTAATGACATTTTAATGACAAACTCTATGTGTGCTGCTGATGATGCTGTTATAATATTCCTGGCACGTTATAATGACCTCATGACAATCATGTTTATGACAGTTTTATGACATTATGTTGTCTAATGTCAAGATGTCATGACAAAGACACTGGAAAATTTTGTTGCCTTGATAATTTCAAGTTGTCATGACAAAGACAAAGACGGTTCTTATGTATTTGGTTATGTCAAATTGTCATAACAAACATTTTTAAACAATGACTTTGCTCAGAAATATCTGAGCAATTGACACTTAAAGACAGTTGTCACAAGCATGCATACACTCTCATTTATATTTTTGACATGTGAATGTTTGTAAAGGTTTCAAAACGCTCTTATAAACATCACTTCAAGTCAAGCAGTGATTCTCATTTTTGTTCCTCGGGCTCCCCCACCCTGCACATTTTGTATGTCTTTCTTGACTAGGATCAGTTCATGGATCTCATTGTTAATGAGCTGATGATCTGAATCAGGTGTTTTAAGTATGGAAGTCATACAAGATGTACAGGACGAGGGGCCCGAGGACCGCAATTGAGAACCACTGCTATAAAGTGTTACCAAATGTCATTAAGATGTTCTTCACACCAGGGGGACAAAAAACATATTTCTTTAAAAAACTGTACACCAAAAAGCTCTTTGTAGACCCCAGAATGGTTCTTCTATTACATCACTACTAAATCCCTCTCTGAAGCCTATTTTTAAGAGTGTGATGGAAGAGTGGTATAGTATGACACGAAAGTTGCAACTTACAGCAATTAATCTTCAACCTTGAATGTAGTCTAACGCATTTATGAATCCAGACATGTTAGTTTGACACATAAGAGGCACGTTAGGCAAACTTTTAAGCTTCTGACTGTCTTCTACATACATATTTGTTTGGGTACTATTAGTAGTATATGGACACATATTGATCACAATTGTCTCGTTTCCCTTAGTTTTAGTACCTTAAACTAAACTAAACATTTATCTAAAAATACATAAAATATCTATATTCTAATTCAATTACAGGTTGTATGAATGATTTGAATTTTCAGGGATTTTTTTTGTCTTGTCTGGGCCAGACTTGACATGCTGGCAGGCATGATTGACAGGTTTCCTTGCCCTCAATTGAGTAAACACATAAAGTAAAATATATTGTTGCACAAGGGATTTTGATTACATTTTACATAGGGACATACAGAAAATAATTGTCCATTTTGATTTATTAAGACTTAAGATGACATGTTTTTTCTCTTTATTTTGGCATGATTTGCTTGACCATCCATGACTGGTTTTGTCAAATGGGTGGCATCGCAATATAAATACACATTACTTACTAACAGAATGCATCATTATGATTACGTCATTGAGATTTACAGTTGCATGAAGGAACATGTAGTCTGGCATATTTGGTCCCCAGGACAAGTCAAGATTTTATTTTACAGTAATGTTTAAATAAAAACTGCATAGTCTAAACTAAGGCTTTACGAGATTGGGAAAAAAAAAGAATTATGCGATTTATATTGCAAGTTTTCACAATATAACCTAAATAATTAATAATTTTAAATTGATTGGGATGATTTTGTTGTTGTCCAAAAAATTTAATAAGCGAATTACAAGCAGAATTAAAGTAGAGCAAATGCACAAATGAAGGAGTATAACAGTATACAGGTACTTAAATAAAATAATCAAATGTACAGAAGCTGTATATTCTTCGTTGTGCAAGTAATTAAATACGTTTAATCTTTGTTAAAGCTACAAACATAATAATTCATTGTGCCCGAATGCTTTAAACTCGCCTAAACTGTTTACACAGGCCTTAAAAACATAAGCAATTGATAAACTTTCATTTTATTATGGTTAAACTGAAATGACTCCATCATTCTCATGTGTTCTGATCTGTTGTACATGGTCAACTATAATGCTGATTCCACATTTTACATCCTGCGACTATTGCATTTTGCGATATTGATGCTAAAACGATATTGTGCAGCCCTAGTCACAACGAGGATTAACAAGTGCAATAATTTATATAGAAGTTAGTTTTCAAAGCTTCAGTCAGCATCCTTACAGTTTTAAGTGGACCACTGTCATCAGAGCTTCCATAGCTCACATTAGGGATCCCATAAGCCCTCTTTCCTCACACTTCATGGTGGAGCATGAGCTGTATTTATAGATTGGCCTTATCAGGACTGTAGGCCAGTTTTACATGGTGAAAATGGCTCTTAGTGTTGGGTCTGTATCTTTAAGTGCTCTATTAGACCACTTTTATAAGAGTCTCTCTCAGTCATCTCTCACATCTGTTTATAAATACTGTACAGCATTTAGGATTCTGACAGATTATATTCATTGCTAACACAACAATGAGTTTGAGTGATTTTTAAAGCAAAAAATGTTGACTCGGCTACAAGAGATTTGGGTTAAACTGAATGTTTTAAAATAACTCAAATAAGTTATAATTATAGGCAGTGGCGCAGTAGGTAGTGCTGTTGCCTCACAGCAAGATGGTCGCTGGTTCGAGCCTCGGCTGGGTCAGTTGGCATTTCTGTGTGGAGTTTGCATGTTCTCCCTGCGTTCGTGTGGGTTTACTCCGAGTGCTCTAGTTTCCCCCACAGTTTAAAGACATGCGGTACAGGTGAATTGGGTAGGCTAAATTGTCTGTAGTGTATGAGTGTGAATGAGTGTGTATGTACAGTATGTTTCCCAAAGATGGGTTGCAGCTGGAAGGGCATCCGCTGCGTAAAACATGTGCTGGATAAGTTGGCGGTTCATTCCGCTGTGGCGACCCTGGATTAATAAAGGGACTAAGCTGAAAAGAAAAGGAATGAATGAATGGTTATCATTATAAAATGTGCTTCTTCGTAAACTCAAACAGCAGTTGGCCACATTGAGGTAGTCTATTCTGTAAATTAAATTAGTTTACTTGAGTTTTAATTCAGTGCATGTATTTGTACAGCAACATAATTTAAAATAACAGTACATTACTGGAAACTGCAACTGGAACTTAATTTACAGGGCATTGTTTTTACAGTGTACACAATTTACAGAAGTGGTGCTGTAAAAACACAGTATGTGGCTGCAACCCAGCGGCTAGTACTATTATGTATCATTGAAATATTTGCCTACTTTGCAATATACTAAAATTCCATTTAAAGTGAAACTTAAAGGCTTAATTAGGTTGACTGTTAAGTTAGGCAAGTTAGGTAAATTAGGCAAGATAATGGATAACAATTTTATATTATATTTTTTATATATTAGCCCCCTTAATTATATTATAAATGAAATGATAATATAATATAAAATTATAATTTATAATATAACATTATTTATATATTATTATAATAAAATTGACTTTTGCTTTTTTTTTAACTGCAATAAATCCATCCAACCTAAAATCAAGCATTCTTCAGAAGAAAGGTATTATAGGAAATAATGTGAAAATGTCCTTGCTCCCATAAACATCATTTGGAAAATATGTTAAAAAACTAAATAAGAATTCACAAATCATCACTCAATGTAGCTTGAAAATCTATTGTCCATGGTTGATCATTATAAACTTAAAAGAAGCATAGTAAATTAAGTGGAAAGAACATCAAAAGTGAAGTGTAACAGGAGAATTCTGGGAATGTCAGTTCTTGTTCAGGGTTGTTGTCAGTTTTCAATTTATTTTTGATTAAATAAATGTGTCCTTGTTGAACATTAAAATGTTCTTTGAAATATGTGTATTACCAACCCCAGACTTTAAAACATTAGTGTATGTGTGTGTTTCATATCCAATTGTTAAGTCGTGATGTATGGAATACTGTTTCTGGGTCCAAGGGGCTATACTCATTTGAATTGAGAACATATTCGTTTATGACCACTCGTCAGTCATATAACACATTGAATTTCATAAACATTTATGGTTTACACATTAGTCTCTGGACTTGTGGACTCCTGAAAGCCGCATCGAACAACGTCACGCTTAACAAGCGGATAGCAAAATGCCACAAGAAACCTGGGTTTGCATTTACTTTTGTAACTTGTTGTTATATTTGCTTTTTAAAGTCAGTGGTTGGTTTGAAGATGATCTATGAGCCTGAATTGCTGTCTTTTCATTTTCATCGTTTTATGGATTGTAACACAAAAATATTGATTGCTTTGAGTGCAACACCAATTCCTACTGGAAGTACAACAGAAAAGTTGAAAGCCATATTGTTACAAGTAAACACATAATTCCCACACAAATATATACAGTTACAGGTCTACTGGACCCCAGAGTACTAAGTGAGGTGTTACATCAGAGTTGAAAGTACTTTAGATGGTGAAACAAAATGAAGCATCACTGTTGGTATCCATTGATCTCTTTAGCAGCTCCGGATGGATGTGTTATGTTTAACAACAGGTGGAAAGAGCTACTTATTGAGGCCACGTCATTAGCTGTAAATTGTGCTTGTAATCACAAGAAGGTGTTTATCTTTATTTATGTGCTTCATTATTGAACAAACAAAAAAAAGAAGAAGGGGAAAAAAAGAGTGTCCCATCCTAATTCTCTCTTCTCTACTCAGGGAAGTATCGATCCAATGGCTTGAAAATAACAAATTAGTTTGAGAAAGAGGAATTAAATGGTGTTGGAAAGTGAACGGGGGAAGCCAAATAGGCTGTGTGGAAAATCTCTGCAAAGTAATCCTTTAATTAAATTAGGAAAAGTACAACAAAGATGTTGCTGTTTCTCTCTCTTTTTCTCTCGCTCTCTCATGTCTTTAATACAGCAGCAGGTTCCAGAGGTTGCTAGGTAACAGGGATGGGTTTTAGTTCCTAGTGTCCAGGGGTGAGGGGGTTGTTGGCAGGATATGGCAAGTGCATTGGCTTTTTGTTGGCCGTAAGGAGAGGAAGAGGAAATGGAGAGACAGCAGCAGGGTCAAAGGCTCAGTCAGTGTTCGTGCTTCCATCCAGATTGGCATGCCATTACAGGATCAGAGAATGTGAGAGTAGTGAAGCAACAGGTTTTTGAATATTTGCTGCTCCTTGTTTACCAATGAAAGAAATCAATTGCATAGGTATAGGAAATTACAAGTAGTGTTTTATTATACGTTCTTAGATGGAATGCACAATTTATTGAGAAATTTGTGATACTGTTAATTATTACTCATCCTTATGTCATTCATATTTCTTTAGACTTTCTGAGAGCTTTTTCATCTTCTGTAGATAGTCCAGAGTCCAG
>CAIGQZ010032409.1:16585962-16602329 GCA_903798205.1 Danio tinwini
ACACACACACACACACACACACACACACACACACACACACACACACATTGAGATGCATCATTCACCGCAGGAGGCGCTCTGTCAGAATGAATGAATCTGTGTCTGCCTTAATGACAGGCACAATGACGGCACCAGTATATCAAGGCGAGGGTCTCACGGATGTGGTTGGATGGGCTTGAGTCATCCCCATGATCATTATCTGTCTAGTAGACGGTAGAGAAAGAGAGATAGTTAGAGAAAGAAGAAGACAAAGAGAGAGAAAAGCCCCTCTGGCTCATTGTGTCCTACTGTTGGCCAGACTGCTGCCCACTCCCAACACTTCAGCTAATGACTGGATGATGAGCCGAGAGGCCTGAGGTGAATCTACACGTTTCTTTACATCATCGCCATCTCTATTATTGAGACACCAACACATTTCAGCTGAATCCTGTGGGAAGGGCATCTTTTTAACAAGAAGTCTGGCAAGATAACGGATTCTGACTAACTAGCTGATCTGATATCTGTTGCTGCTCACCATATTGCAAAATGGACAGTTATTGTTGTGAAACTTAAATGTAATGTCTGGAACTAAAGTAAAATTGAGAATAAAAGGGGGGTTCTGTCCAATAATCATGTATGATTGTTTTCGTCTGTGGAACACAAACAATTGTATTAGGAAAATAATGTAACATAATGCAAGTGGATGGGTCACTCAAAGTAACAACACAAAATGCACACAAATAGTTATCCTTACATCCAGCAGATGAATCAAAGTCTTGTTTGACAATAAAAGAAATCATAGCTACAGAAAGCAAGTACTTTTATGATCGAATGCACAATCTTTTGTGAGAATTTTGAGATGTAAAATCATAACTGTAAGAAAATAGTGTCTACCTATGTCGGACAGTATGTCTACCTATTCTGACTTTCTTGAAAAAAAATTGTTGAGTGTTAAGATATAATGTATTAATATCTAACAAATGTCAATTATGTGTGTAAACTATGTGTGACATTTTTCTTTAATTATTTTTTTATTTAATTTTTGATCAAGCATTGTGACTGTAAAATGCTTATTAACACTAGCCTGTTTCACACATACAGACCTTTCCGGACAAATTACCGGCAAATATCCAGAAAGGGATCATGTGGGAACAGGCCCTTTTTAAAAAATACCGGTAAATTTGTTTAGGCAATTTTCCAGAAAGAGAAGTTGTAATATACCGGTAATTTGACGGAATGCTTCGCTTTGGGAACGCAGAAGGAAAATTGCCGGAAAGATCGTGTTCTAAACGTGAAGACGTCTACTCCACCCAATCAGAACACTCAGACGCATTCACATCCCTGCTGTTTATGAAAATAAAAGCCTTCAAATACATTTTTCCAGGCACATTTAGCTGCTAGATGTTAGTCAGATAACGTTTCTATGATCATTAATAATGCCAACTCTGGATTTTTTTTTTTTAAAAGTGCTTATGATAAACCGCTGTTTGTTTACCTTCAAGCTCTGCTGCAGTTGCTGAAAAATGTGCACGTGAAGTGGTCTGGTGAGGACCAGCATACATACTGATTATTTACATCTCAACATGGGAAAGTGTTGCTCCATATGTTTTTTATCGAAGTTGTTCACAATACTTAACCATCCACATAATTTGTAATGTAGTCAAATGTGTAAACATTTAGCTGCGGTTTGCACTTTTGCCGTTGGATGTCTCTGGGACGAAGTAGCAGCATGAATGCTAAAGCTTAATATAATAATAGTGAAACAATCAACAAAAGTCTGACCCCTTCTATGTTTATAAATACAAGTGCAGACGATCAGAGGTCATTTCTGGTGAATATCAGAATTTACCGGTATTTTGGAATGGATGTGTGAACGTTTTTTCTGGAAAAATTCCGGTACGTCCTTGCCTGTGTGAACAAGACTTTTTTAAATTTACCGATAAAATATTTCCAGAACTTTTCTGGATATTTACCAGTATCACTGTGTAAAAGGATGTACTGTATAACAAGTAAACTAAAATAAATTATATTGTTGAAAGGCGGGTTAAATTATTTACATATTTTGCATTGTTTTCCATATTTTTTTTCATAATGAAGTGTTAGTTTTGGATTTTAAATTGGTAGTATATTTATTTAATTTTTATTAAATGTTGTTTGTTTTTGTTTTTTCTTTCTCTGTGCAGTCCATTCGTGAGGTGACCGGTTATGTGCTTGTGGCACTGAATCAGTTTGAATATCTTCCCTTGGAGAATCTTCGCATCATCCGCGGCACCAGACTGTATGAAGACCGCTACGCTCTGGCAATCTTCCTCAACTACCGTAGAGATGGAAACTTCGGCCTCCGTCAGCTTGGCCTTAAGAACCTCACAGGTACAATTTAAGTCTACAAATCTGCAGGTCTTTATCTTTTTGAATGTTCATCACTTTTATCAACAAATCTTAATTTCTCAACAAATTGGTTTTAGTCATTTGCTTTGATTTCCACTCCAAAGTCCACATGAACCGGAAGCTGCAAACGTTTATTGTTTGTTTGTTTTTTTTGTTAGTTTTTTTTTTTTTTTTTTGTATTGTGATACACTTTTTTAGAGAAAAAGAAGATTAAATGACAAAGCACTGGGTATGGCTTGTTTTTTGTTTTTGTTTTTTTACTGCGAGCTGATTGGATGTAGTAAAGTTGACATTTCATTCAGAAAGATCAGGAAAAGGCTTTGAGGAGATTTATTACAACCTAACAGATGCCTCCTGCTCACCATTTCTGTTTGTTGTCAAAACTGACAGTTGAAAGGGCGTGGTTAAGTATGTTAGCCATGCCCAATATATTTTAGACAGACCTGATCTGAGAATTTAACTGAAAAAATAACAGGAAGTGCATTTTCAGATTAGAAGTGCAAACCTTTTTTTTCTTAATGACATGCGCAGATGAATTGTTCATCATAAAAGTATTTGTTTTGATTTCATAGGGGCTTTAAAGATGGCATATGTCATAAGATGTAAAATACATCTCTGGTGCTCTCAGAACATGTCTGAAGTTTCAGCTGTAAATAAAACACATATAAATACTTTTTGGGTCTGAACAAATGCATGCTGTTATTTTGTGTGTCACTTTAAATGCAAATGAGCTGCTGCTTTACAGAAGAGGGCTGAGCCTTTAGACACTGTTTTACTAATATGTTACATGCATATAAGCATGTTAACCAGCACATTCAGAAAGGAAATTTGAAAATATCCATAAATTTTGAAGTGATATACTTGTTTTAGATATGAGATTATAGCATGAATTTCTTCCTTTAATTGGAAGCTCTTCTTATGTAATGTAATGCTTGTATTTTTTTTTCTGATGCAGAAGTAGTAAATCTTTATCTTCTACATCAAGTAAACAGAATTGGCTGTGGGTAGAAAGTTGCAGATAAAAGAACATAATATATAATAAGAGTTTCTTCCAAAGTCACTATAGGGGATTGAAATCTGAACTGGTTGCTGAAAACCATTTCCCCAAAAAAGTTACTGGTATGTCCTTTTTAAAGTTATTTGGGTCAGTAGATGCACCAGGGACCTGATTATTAACACGTAAACAACAAAATAAATGTCCCATTTCCATGATACATCCCATTTAATGCATTAATCCCATCTGAAAGCACTCATCATAACTAAAGGCCAGTTTATAATTCTGTGTTGAGTGCACTCAACGTATCGCATATGCTACGCCATACCCTCACGCAGACCCTGATGCACACCTCTCAAAAAATAAAACTATTCACAATAGGGCTGGGCGATTTGTCAAAAATGCAATCTCGATAATTAATTTCCATATTAAACGTTAACGATATATATTTCAATATAAGTTGGTAATGCTTCCAGATTTAAAAGAGTACCCCAACAATGACTGAAGCCACAAAAAATCAGAGGGTCCATTAAATGGCATAACATTGTTGGCTGATTAATTTGTCGGTTGCTGAAAATTTGGTGCATCTCTAATATTACAGCACATTTCTGCTGTGTGATTGGCTCTTAGATCAATATAGAGTAAAATAGTCCAGAGCTTATCTTTATTATTGACATACATTTTATCGCAGTTTGATATGATATCGTTTATCAGCCCATTGCTAATTCACAGTGACTCAGAGCTATAGATCTGTGATTGGTCGGCTTGGTAGTGGTGATGAGTGTGGATGGAGCCAAGAGCCATGGGAGCAGAACAAAGCTGATGGCGTGAGTGTTTATCAAGTGCAGAGGAGCTCTGAATGAATAGACTTGATTTGTGTTTACTTTATGATAAAAGTTGTTGAAAATTTATCAGTTCTTGCCTCTTTCTCTCCTAAATGTGTGTTTGAGCGACTTCTACAGTAGCATCGTACTCATTCCTGGCATAAACTCAAAACACTGTCAAAGAAACTCAATTCTGGAACATAGAAACCCCATTGCCTACTAGTGTTTCAGAAGTGATATTGCCAGAGCAATGCAGAAAAAATGCAGAAGTATAAATGCTCACAATGGCATTTGTGACATGCAAGGTATACGCTGCGGGGTACGATGATAACTTGGCGCAGAAGTATAAATCAGGCTTTACAGTATATAACTGCGTCTGGCTGAAATGGAATGTATATCATAAGGATTTCACTGGTTGAAGCCTTTGTGAAGTTGGTGAGAGCGTTCCCATCTCTCTTTAGCTGGAAAGAGAGAGGTAGAGTATTCATGAATATGGATATCATACTAAATTGATTTCACACAACTTCCATCAGAAATGCCTTAGCCGGTGTTTGAGCAAGTGGATGGATGAGGGCCGACGCTCACAGTGAAATACAGCTAAATATCCGCACCTGGAATTGAATCCATAAAACTCAGTGAGAGGTTTGGTGGGGAACGCTGAAGGTTGACCAACTCGATGATGGCAGTGCTCGCTTATGAACCAAGTCTTTATTATAGTTTAGTTCTGTCAGTTTTGCTGGAGTCATGAAAACTAATATATAGATCTGCTGAAAGAACTGGAGACGCTACATTAGATAGTGTTTATTAATCCAATGTGGCACAGTAAAGTTGAACTTTGTTTAGTTGTATTTATAAAATGTATCATGAAAAGTGCAGTGGAAATTGCATTAAGACTATTGTAAGTAAGAAAGTAAGTGATCATAAAACTGAAGACTAAAGTCTTCTAATAGTGTATGGCTGCAGAATTACACATGCACTCTCAGATGCATGCACTCAATAGAGCTACTGATGTCACTGTGAGGGGTAGGGTTAGGGATGGGGTATGTGTAGCCTATAGTTTCTGAGAGTGCATGTCTTAAGGCTGATTTATACTTCTGCGTCGAGTGATCGATGTGACCCACGGTGCATGCCTTGTTCCTAGTCGTACATTTATACCTCTGTGTGCTGTTTGTGTTGCTCTGCTTTGTTTTCTATGTATGTTACCTTAATGTACAAGTATAGCTAAAACCTGCTCATTCAGAGACAGGAACCGGCGGACATGCAACAACTTTAATCATATGGTAAACAAAACAAAAGTTTCCATATGGAGCTCCTTCACAGAACTGGACACTTGTAAACACTTCTTTTTTTCCAATAAAGATTTTTTTTATTATTAATAGTAAATTTAAATGGTACAAAATAGTTAAGTTTTTGATTAACAACGCAACCTTGCTAAATAAAAAAGTGTATATATATCGCCCCCCACCCCCCTCACACACACACACACACACACACACACACGCACCCAAAATCATTTATTTGCCTATATGGTGCATTTCAAACACCTCACACAAGCAGTAATGTGATGCAATGATATAAATAATAAAATGTATATAAATAATAAATTATATAAATACATATAAATAATGATTTATTTTTCAAATCAAAATATAAAAAAAATTAAGATGCTGATGACCATCATAACAGTCTTGTAAAAAGGGTCCAATATTTGATCTATTCCAGGGGTTTCCAAACTTGGTCCTGGAGGGCCGGTGTCCTGCAGATTTTAGATCCAACTTGCATCAACACACCTGCAAGGATGTTTCTAAAAAGTCTAGTAAGAGCTTGATTAGCTAGTCCAGGTGTGTCTGATTGGGGTTGGAACAAACTTTTTGCAGGACACTGGCCCTCCAGGACCAAGTTTGGGCACCCTTGATCTATACTGTCACTTTTTATAATTTTGTGCATCTTTCCTATTTTTATTTAATTTTTATAATTCTGTTTTCTTTTTTTTTTTTTTAGAAATTATAATGATTGCCAGCTTTTAAAGATAGTGAAGTAATGCAACCAAATGCAACATGCAAATAAGAAAGTATGCAAGCAAATGAATGAATACATAATTGAATGTAATAATTTACCTATATGTAAATTATTCAATTATTAGCTGTATATACCTGTTACAAGCAAAATTCAATCCATATAACATGACACTTGCAGTGCCATATAGCAGAAACCTCAGTTGTATCTGCTTGTATGACAAAATAAAACAGAACCCATATCCATTACACTGATTTACTTTAAGTTAGGGCTTTTTCATTATACGATTGCTCGGCCTTTTTAAAGGAAGCCTGACATTTTTTTTTTTTTCTATTTAGATGAGAAAAAAATACGTAAGGGTAAATGTCCTTTCCATTTATTGCTCTAATCACTGTGGTTTGTCTGTGAAGGACCTCTTTTCAACAGCCCTGCTCTTTGTACCTCGTCTATTGTGTGGTGCCTATTAAATATTCCTCAGTGTTGTTCAGATAGAATGCATTCAAATGTTGTTCGTTTCACTGCAAGGACATACATGCAGTTTTTTTTTTATCAATAACAAAATTTTGATTAATTTCTCACTATTTGTGTTAAAACAATTAATGCAAAACAAACATCTGCAGGATCTGTCATTGCAGTAAATTTACATATGTATAAATGACAGTGTTTAAGGTCTAATTTGGCAGCTGCACGTTTCATAATTTAGAGCAGAACAGTGATATGGGGGGTTGATTATTTTGTTTTTAGTCCATCTTTACTTTCTGCTTCAATGTGCTTTGGCTAGTTGAAAATCTCACACAGTTACTGTACCTGTTCACTGCTCTTACACAACAGCTTTGCTTCATTTTTATTGGCTGAATGCACACTAGTAGAAGTGCAGAGGTCTGGCATTTACCATGTGCTACGACATCTGCTTTGACAAATGATTGCAGATATGTTTCTGCTTAACTGTTCCTCCAGACATATTATATCAAGTCATAGTCATTGGAAGTGGTTGGAATGGTGTCTGTCTGTTCTGGCCACACTGTGGAGATTTAAGAGGTCTATAGATATGTTTGAGAGCTGGTAATCTTAGCTAGCATACATCAGTGGCAATCAGTAGGGTTGGGTGCAAGAATTGTTTAAAATTATTTGTATGCGGTTTATAGTATACAGTACATGTTGTTAATTAGTATTCACAAAGAATGACTCCATGAATAAATTTTGTATAAAGAAACTTATATTAGGAATTACATATGATATCAAATGAGATTTTGAGGGATCACAGTTCACCCCCCAAAAGAGGATTCACTTTCACAATGAATATTCTATCATCATTTATTCACCCTCCACTTTTCCAGCCCTGTGTGAATTTATTTCTTCTCTTGAACACAAGCGAATATATTTTGAAAAATAAAAATTACATCCAAACTATTTTTGGTCACCATTTACTTCCGTAATGTTATGCAAGTCAATGTTGAACATTAACTAGAAGTGGAGGTCAGTAATGGCCAATCATTCTGTAAGTGAACTGCTCTTCTCCCCATTTGTCAAGCAAGAACGTTTTTAACAATTTACAATATAGCACAATTTAGTAATAATGACTTATTCCTCTATATAAACAAGCAATTTGTATCCATTTCTAAGTGAATGTATTTAATATATATATTGGTACATTTGAACACAATTGATGCATTAAACAGATATATATATATATATATATTTATTAAAATAATGTTTTAGCCATTGGACACATTTAAAAATAGAAAGATAAAACACATAAATTCAAGCAAAATATTGCACAAATTTACAAACCACTAAATTTTAACAACATTTTATAGATTTTTTGTTCCTCTTTATTTTTCCTCTTTTTTTTTACAATTTTAATTAATTTTTTTCTTCAAGATATAAATTTGGGTGTACACATTTTTGGACTATTATCATTATTTATTTTGTTAGATTAGTTCCAGAATTTGCTTCAGTACTGACTAAACCTTTGTATATCAAAGACTATAGAATACACAAGACATGTCACTCGTATAGTTTTGATTAGGGAAAAGTGTAGCGGCCCATATGGTGAATAAAGCCCTGCCTACTAGTACAAGAGCCAAACATCATTATAGATCATTATAGACTAATGTTTCTCCAGAGGAGAAGCTCAGACCAGATGAATCTCAACGAACACTTGCTTCACAGATATGAAAAATATATCCACATAAAACTTGAAATCTGTATTTTTGAATGAATCAAGTGCACTTGAAAACAAAAGTTTTTAGGTTTTGCAATCCGTATGAAATAAACGCGAGGTACAGTCTATCCCAGGGAAGGGCAAACTCGGTTCTGGAGGGCTGGTGTCCTACACAGTTTTGCTCCAACTCTGATCAGACACACCTGCTTATAGATAATTAGTGATCTTAGAGGCACTGATTAGCATGTTCGGGTGTGTTTGATTAGAGTTGGAGCTAAACTATGCAGGACACCGGCCCTCCAAGACCGAGTTTGTCCGAGTTTGGTCTATACTGTGAAACGCATATTACATGACAGCAACTACTCAAAAAACCACAAAGTTGTGAACAAAGAGTCGCTGTCATTTCTAGAGGAGATTCACCATCAAGACCAAGTTGTGAATTACTTCAGAAGAGCAGCGGGATCTGACAATCATTATCCAGAGGATGATAATGTGTAGAACGGCCATAAACGAGGTTGGTGTCGTGATCTTGTTTGTTTCAAGTTCACATGCACATTAGCTCAGGCAACCTGAAAAAAATGCAGATTTTGTTTGATTTGAACGTTTAGAAAAGAAACGTATGGGACAGCTGTTGTTTCATTTTATTGGTGATTCCAAATATGTAATCGTAAGCTTGGCAAATGAGAGGCATTTCAAAGATGGCCGCCGAGTGAATTGTCTTAAAGGGACTATCAGGGGTCACAATTCAATTCAATTCAATTCATCTTTATTTGTATAGCGCTTATACAATGTAAATTGTGTCAAAGCAGCTTCACATGGAAGTTTATAGTGAATTGAAAAAGTGTCAGTTCAGTTTTCAGTGTTTCAGTTCAGTTTAGCTCAGTTCAGTGTGGTTTAATAATCACTACTGAGAGTCCAAACACTGAAGAGCAATTCCATCGATGTGCAGCTCTACAGATCCCGAACCATGCAAGCCAGTGGCGACAGCGGCGTGGAAAAAACTTCACCAATTGGCGGAAGTGAAGAATTAAAAAAACCTTGAGAGAAACCAGGCTCAGTTGGGCACGACCATTTCTCCTATGGCCAAACGTCTTGTGCAGAGCTGCAGTCTAGGCGCAGTAGGACCTATTGGACAATGCAATGGACAATTACGCAACGGATGTCCTTCCAGCCATGAGAATAAGTCTTTGTCTAAATTTTTACTCAAAGTGATAATAAAAATATATACATTATAAGTATATTGATGATAATAATGATATGTATAAAAATGAGTATATATACTTTATAATTTACTGAGCCTCACATGGTTCCAAACCTTTATGAGTTTCTATTATCACAAACAAAATATGTTGAAGAGTGTTGTTAACCAGTAGCCACTGACATCCATCATTAAAAAAACAATTAATATGTAAGTCAATGATTATCAGTTTGTAGCATTTTTCAAAATATACTTTTTTTGTGTGTTTATCAGAAGAAGAAAAAAACTCAAACAGGTTTGTAACAAAGATAGGGTTTCATTTTTTGGTGAACTGTTCCTTTAAATGTATACTGTATGTTACACTGAATGACAATTTTAACACCCATATTTTGACATTTATTTTCTCAAAAGTTATTGAAACATTAAAGCAGATACTTTTATTATGAAACATTGACACATTGTGATTCTGTTTACTGTTTATGTGAGCCCAATGAGTATACGTATACATGTAAGGCCCATATCATGACTAATGGCAGATGCATAAAGAAAGAGCAACACTGTGAACACAATGCATTTCTAATCCTCACAATTTTGTCCATACTAAATTGTTTATCTCTGCTAATGGCTAATTACGAAAGGAAATCTAGCTTGATTGTTAACCTAGCGCACATAATGGTTCTGGAACACTGTCTGGCTCTTATGGAACAATGTTTCTGGTCCACAAAACATCTTCATTCACTTGCTGTGCCTAGGCAAAAGGAAATAGAGTAGAGAGAACCATGGCGTAGCAGACCGGGTAAATAATTCAAGCCGCGTGTATTGTTCCACTTACCCAGTCCCTCATCTGGAGTCCGCTCGACGCAGCGTACATAACCCAAATGCCACATTACAATGCTGACATCACTTAAAAACTAACTGTGCTGCATTTCAGGATGTATTCTTGGAAGATGACAGTGTTTAGAAATGTTGTGAAGTCCAGGTTCTCTCAGAGGAGCGTGTTAATCTTGTCTTGAGTAGACTAACACAGAACAACAGTTAAGTCCAGGAACTTTTGAAACCCCAACCATGCCCACAGGGGGAAAAAAAAGTGTAAGATCCACTTGTTCGTTTATTGTGGCCCTCTCAGCCATCCCTTTCTTATGCCTGTGTTCATTCTTTATTTGTTTGCTTTAATTTTCTTTGAGTCTTTGTTATATCTGCCCTTTTACCTTTAATTATACACTGAGCAGAAAAGGATTAATTGAATTTACACAATTTTAAGGTAAGTGGTTTCAAACAATTTATTTAGGCTGAATTTAAACAAACTAATTAAATGTATCAATGTACAACTTCATTTGTGTGTTTAAATTCAGACCATATAAATTGTTTGCAACTACTTGACTTGAAAACATTCAGTAAATCCAATGAATCACTTTCTTTTTCCAGTGTATCTTGTACTGTTTTTATTGAGCAGTATGGTGAGGGATAATTTGGTTTGCTGAGCTGCTCACGTCTGCATTGTTCAGGATGTTTAGCATGAGTGATGTTCACTATATAAGACATGGATATAAAAGATGGGATTTTTAATTTCATTTATTTCCGTTCCATTTATTTCCATTGACCACTTTTCTTTTTGACCAATGCGATAGAAGCAGGATTTTTTAACATCATCAACTGGCAGAAAACTGATTTTTTTATTTTTTTATTTATTATTTTTTTGCCAGAGTTAACAGCATTTATTTGTATTTACATTTGTAGTTTACTGTACAATTTATATTAAAACATTTTCTGTATTGGAAGCAAGAATTTTAGATTAAATAGACAACTTATTGACAATACATTTTAAATACTATATATTTTTTTATATATTTAGTGTAACAGCATCAACCTCGTAAGTGTTTTTGTTTCAAAAAGGGGCCTTTTATAGCACTGAGAGTTTATCTCTTGCTCAAACTTTATTTTAAGGTACAATTCGTGCTACTAATAAACTACAAATTTGCTACATATTAATAGTTAATAAAGTAGTAGTTAGGTTTACGTATTGGGTAGGTTTAGGGATGTATACTTATTTAGATTATGCAAAATACCTGTATGTAGTTTATATGTACAAATAAACAGCCAATATCTTAATTACAGGAAAAAAATAAGCCACAAGGTAATGGAAAGAATTGGTTCTTAAAGTTTTACCAATATTAATACCAATAATAACTTATGAGACTTTCATGTTTCTTAAATGTGTTGGACATTTATTGTGACAGCGTTTTGGACAATATTTAGAACTGGTAGTTGACCTTTTAATGTGTCTTTTCTGGCTGCTAAACACTTTCTACTGAATTTTGATTTCACTTTTTTAATAATTATTGTAATCAAATTATTATATGTAATGTGTTTCAGAAGTTGAAACCTGAAATATACATTTAATTAAAATGATTTATTTACAATGTAGCTAATTCTGTTTTAAAATGGCTATTCATTTTATATATTTTTGCCATTGCATGTTTTTAGCATGATAATGTCTTGATTTATTTTTTTTTATAGCCATTGGCCATCCTGCTTTCAGAGTTTAGTATGTTGCATAACTCCATGGTGTTATATAAATAGAGCAATGTAAGTTTTAATCACATTTCACCACAGTGATTTCTATATATTAGAAGTAATATCTTGTTTTTGGAAAGTTTACACTCATTAAATAATCATAAGTTGCATAGTAGTTTTTGACATTATTGGTTTCAAGAAGAACCTTTGAAGTTTTAGTTCACCCAAAAAAATTGTTATTAATTACTCATGTTGATCCAATCCTCTGAGATCTTCGTTCATCTTCAAAACACAAATTAAGGTTTTTTTTAGATGATATCTGAGAGCTCTCTCATCCTTCATAAATGGCAAGGATCATGATATCAAAATAACTTTAAATATGACTTTACTAACCTATATCATTTCTCCCACTTCTGGTCATGAGGGTGCATATACTACGACGGGCAGTACAACATATTGCCATTAGAGTCAGCATGCAGCTCAACATGCATGCATTTTATGACCGATAGTAAACGTATACTTACACCCTAATCTAATATGGAAGCCATTGGCAAATAGAGTTGTTGTTTTGTTTTTTTTGGCGCACAGAAGTATTTTGGAGCTTCATATGATTACAATTGAACCAGTAAAATCACATGGATTGTTTTGAAAATGTTTAAGCTTTTTTTTTTTTTGCTATGCATGCTAACACTTTCTATAAAGACTCCCTTTTTAAAACATCAAAGATTTCAGTACACATGGCTGAAATCACATTACTCATGATCGTCAGAATCTTAAGCCTTAAAAATGGCCTTTGATCATTTATTTTGATGTGATTTAAAAATCAAACAATAAGTTAATATTAAGGGCTGCATGATGGTGTACTGCACGTTCGCCTCACAGCAAGAAGGTCGCTGGTTCGAGCCTCGGCTGGGTCAGTTGGCGTTTCTTTGTGGAGTTTGCATGTTCTCCCAATATTCGCGGGGGTTTCCCTGAGGTGCTCCGGTTTCCCCCACAAGTCAAAAACTTGTGGTATAGATGAATTGGGTAGGCTAAATTGTCCGTAGTGTATGTGTGTAAATGGGTGTTTATGAATGTTTCCCAGTAATGGGTTGCGGCTTGAAAGGCATCCACTGCGTAAAAACATGTGCTGGATAAGTTGGCGGTTCATTCTTTTGTGGCGACCCCAAATTAACAAAGGGATTAAGCCGAAATAAAATGAATGAAGTTAATATTAAGTGACTTAATATTTTAGAAGCTACTTTAAACAGCAGTTTTTTTGTGTTTCAGTATAACAAGAATAAAGAACAGTAAACAAAAAATGCTAGCGTTCTTTGTATGTAAAAAACAAAATACTTTTTATATGAATCCCTGGAAAACAAAACTAGTCTTCAAGAGCCCCTCTTTTTGGAAAATGAGCTTCTATTAAATGTGTAACACCGCTGAATGAAAGTAAATAAAAACCTAAAACTAAAAGTGCACCATGTTTAAAACTATTGATTCTTTAATGACACAGTCAACTCGTGGTCAATAAATAAATTGGTTAGGATCTTTTGCCTGAAACCTTTGACATTAATACGTTTCATCACCAAATATTAAGTGCCAGTTCCAGTAAAACGTGAACGCGCCTTTTCCCTTCAGACACTAGCTGAGTGTGGGGATCACAGGACTGATCACTGACAGATGGAGATTCAGCTGTGGGGAATAAAAGGTTAAAGTTTATTTTCACTACAATACCACAGTATAGCCAACCATGTGCAGTGCTTTTTTTCCTGTAATTTTGCTGATGATTGATACAATGACCTACACTGCAACGTGGGATTTGTCGGCCGTTTGCTATTAAAGTAAGGAGCAGCAAATACTTTATCAATAACTGTTACAGTTCATATGGACCAGTTTCTTCTTTCTCCGGATCATAACATGTAAGTGTAATTAAAATTGTTGCTTTGTTTTTTTTTTTTTTGTTTAAAAAAATTGTGTTTAATTGTGTGTACACTTTAAGTGTGTGTGACTTGTAATCGCTCCGTGCGGCTTGTAACCTCTTAACTATTATAGATCAGTGCTTGTAATGTATCTCTCAGGTTAAACCTGTATGGGGCTATTCACATATTGCATACAAAATCACGTTAAAAATGCAATGCATGCTTCTTCCTTCATCGATTTAAATGCGTTTCTGAACTCTCAATCATCTGCCATTTGTCTTTGCTATGGCCACTATCAGCTGTAACATGCGCGGCGAAGTGAATTTTCAAAATCGTTCAACTTTTGCCACTGTGTGGATTAATACTGAATGTGTGTTGTTATTAATTGGGGTTAGGGTTAAGAGTAATATGCTGGTGTTTAACTGCATTGCTTTAATGCATTCCTGCATTGGGCTCTCACATACTTTGTTCTACTTCATAACCATGGTGGGCATTTCTCTCTGTCTCGCGCTGAACCCAGTCGGCCAATCACAACAGACTGGGTCATCGGACCAATCACTGCAGATTAGCCTCGTGCAAAGGAGGGGTTTAGGAAAAAATGAATCGCTGAATATGAGAGTCGTTAGGATAATTAGGTAAAAATAAATGCATATTATAAGACAACAAAAGTGTTTTTTTACCTTACGTGCATATCAGCCTATTGTTGGAGACCCCTAAAACCAACATATGATCTTTTAATGCATATTGGGGACTCTTTAAGTTGCACAGGTAATTTTTTGACAATAGCCAACAGTACATTGTATTGGTCAAACTTTAAGGGACAAAGTGGCAAGACAAAAATGCGGGTTAACAGAGAGTTTATTACTGATATAAAAAAATAAAATAAGTCAGTCTGCTTTTTAAAAGTTACTGAAAAGGTAAATGCAGAACTGAATCTCCTAACAAACACAAAAAGCCACCTGCTCGGCCTGGACAGAGATAAACGCTGCAGGATGCCGTTAGCCCACCACAGCAAATGTTTTGAAAATGTTTTTTCTGGACCTTCTCAGGAAAATTACTGTATAAGGAAGACGAAAGAGCTTACAGACTCCATCTAAAATATTTTAATTTGTGTTCCAAACATGAACGAAGGTCTTGGAGGATTGAAATGACATGAGGGTGAGTAATTAATAACAGAATTTTCATTATTGAATGAACTGAATCACTGACATCCACATAAACTTTTCATTCCACAAATTCTTATTTATAGTAGAAGAAAGTTTCTTTAGGTTGTTAAACTGTTCTTCACTTTTTAAAAAACAACTAAAATGTTCTCTTGGGAGTAAAGGGGTTCATTTGTAAAAAACCCATTTTCTGTTCTTGCTGCCACCTTTATTTTGAATAGTGCAGCTATTGTAAGTCTCTTACTTTTAACACTGATTCTCAGTCAGTCATTGCCCTGTAACCCTGAGACAGATCAAAGCTGGAGCAGAGCCCGGCAACATCTCTCTCAGTCTCTGTTCAGCTTGTCAGGCCTACACATTACCAGGCTTTTGATCCCCTGTCCCATTATCATGTCATTCCTCTCATAGCAGTCCTCCAGAGATGTGTAAAGTGATCAATACCATCCATAAATGATATCTGAGAGAATAAAGGCTATTAAGTGCACTGGGTCTAATCCCGAATCTGATCAAACCAGCCTGTCGGCATTGCCACCAGAGTTGAAATCCACAGGGCTGAAATTGCCCTGGATAAAATCAATTTGTCGCTGGTATATTCTGATATTGCCATATTGATTTTCTGGGAGGTGGTGTGTGTGTGTGTGGGTGGGTGGGTGGTGTTCGGGCTCCGGTCGCAGGGCTTTCCTTGTGGCTGGCTTTCAAACGTCCTCCCCGCTGGGTTATTAAGTCGGAGTCAATGGAGTGAACTGTTTGAGCTATTCATTTAAATGCAGAAAGAAACACTACCTTCAGCTTGCCTTGAAAAGCATTTGAATGCTTTTGTGATTAAGGATTTTTTTTTGCATAAAGAGTGACTTACAGATATTTTTTTCTTTCTTTTTTATCTTTTAAATTGTTTTAGGCTTTTTATATTTTTATAGCTGATCTCCACAATATGATGTAATTTGCCCACTAGCAAACTCACTGGTGTAACCATCTATGATCCGTATTTCTTCATTTTTTTGCTACTTGTGTTAACACTTTCTATGAAGACTCCATTTATAATACATCAAAGATTCCAGCACACATGGCTGAAATCACATTTCTTATGATATTCCAAATCTTAAGCCTTAGAAGGGGGTTTTTATTTTTATTTTTATTTTATTTTATTTAAATGTATTTTATTTTATTTTATTTATTTTATTTATTTTATTTATTTTATTTATTTTATTTATTTTATTTATTTTATT
>CAIGQZ010032409.1:16607655-16620946 GCA_903798205.1 Danio tinwini
AGTAGTAGTAGTAGTAGTAGTAGTAGTAGTAGTAGTAGTAGTAGTAGTAGTACTACATACAATAAGAAAACAGTTATTTAAAATTTGATTTAAATATTTAACAATTTAACTTTTTTTTACATTTATTAAATGCCGCCTTGATGAACAGAATAATTTTCTTAAAAACAAAACATTTTGACCGGTAGTGTATGCATTTACTTTACTTTCCTCTTATACTTTCCAGGCTTCATAGAAGTAGTATTATTCTTTGAGCTGTACTTCATAACTCCACCTTTGATTAGACAAATTATCTGGTATTATCATAAATCTCTGATTGCCTCTTCTACTCTGTGTTGTAGTTGCACTGCTCATTATTCTTATTTTTAGCTGTGGAAAAGGGGCTTCAACTTCCTGTCCTTCATGCAAGCTATTTATTTTGCAGCCATTTAGAACAAATTATCTTGAAAGAGGACTTTGTTTTTGTCAAGGTTTGTGTCTGCGCCGTCTCAAGGTTCTGATTTCATACACTACGCTTGCAATTTTTTTTAGGTTGTTATGGATTGTTCTGTCTGCTCTCTACTCCCCTGGCTAACTTGATCACAGGCTTTTGTATCAGTTAATGGTGGAGTTTTATGTGGTTTGTGCCCTTTTTGTTCATTTTAAAAATCAGGTTTGCTCTTAACCTTCTTTTTAAAACTACAGGGTCATGTTCTTCTTTTTTACATTAGCAATTCAATGGTCACAGTGGTATTTGCAAAATGTAAATAAATAATGCATTGTATTCAATGTGCATTGGAAAAGTTTGAATTGACATTTTGAGGAACAAGTGCCAGTTCTAAAACTGCACTTTACATATTCTCCTTAAATACTGTAAGTGCATCTGTATCTTGAGGCATAAAATGTGCACTGTGGATGTGGAGCTGCTCAGCCAGTGTAGGTGCTGTTCTCATTTGTTTTGAGCTTTTGTCCACCTCCTACTTATTGCTGTTTCTTGCTGATTCACCTGGTATTTCCTCCCTAGTTGTTTTGGATGTAATGCAGAGCATTGAGTAATATGTGTGCACTATTTAGAATTGAATTGAGAGTGTTGTTTGAACATTATTAATAGCAATGTTTCCATCCACCAATTTTATTCCATAAAAATTTCTTAAAGGGCACCTAATTTACCCCTTTAAGATTTAAGATAAGTATTTTGTGTCTCCAGAATTTTTCTGTAAAGTTTCAGCTCAAAACACCCTTCAGGTTATTTATTATGCCTTTCAGAATATTGGATTTTTCTGCTCTGAATGTGTAGCTGTTTTTGTTGCTTGTGTCTTTAATGTTAGTTCTCCTCGCCCACCGTTCCCGCATGCCTGTCAGAGTGTGCCTTAATCTATGCCTTGGCTGCATCAGATAAACAGCACAGTGACAGACATGAAGGAAGCAGATCTCATGTAACGTTTGTGAGAAATACTACAGCAAGAACTTTCCCAATGATTATTTGATGTATTTGTTGTGGAGTTAATTTAAGCCTTTCTGTGATGATGAGTCACATGCAATGCCGTTACAAAGTTCACGCACATACACACGGACACACATCCACACAGTGGAGACACGCACAGCATGTGCGTTTAACTTTGCACTGTTTTTGCACAGCAAATGTGATCGGATACAGGTTAATATCCACTGCTGTATGGATATTCGTTATGGTAATGTACAAAATAAACCTGATTTAACATCCACAAAGCGGGACTGAAGCGTCTTCTTTTATTATTGTACTGACATGCAGCTGTGGTAATAAAGACGGAAAATTAGCTGTAAACCATTACAAACATGCACTGTTTTAAAAAGGTTTTGAACTTGTAAAACTCATTATTGATCCCATTTGATGATAATTGATGATCACAGTAAGTTGAATAGATCTTTTAATCCCAGTTGCTTTGCACAAGTCCTGTCTTGTTAATATGAGTATATGCATTACTGTGGAGACATGTTAATATGCGGCTGTTAATCAATTCGGTGGGCGGGGAAACCGCACTCCTACGTCACGGCACGGTGAGCCTCAAAATGGGAGGGATTTGGATCCTGTTTTAATGTCAGGAAATTTAAAGAAGAGACTTATTGTGTTTCTATCACTCCAACATGACTGTGGACACACTATACATACACACAGTTCTGTCCAAACAGCTTACAAAAGATGATTTTCATTAGGGGTGTCAAAATTAACCATTTCTTTGGTGCACCGCGATGCAGATGGGGACAATTCAATATCGGTTCAGTAATAGATCATAACCGGTTATTATGCACTGACATCATTTATCCCCTATGCGCGATGTCGCGGTAGAATACTATGGCGAAGGAGGCGAGGGTTAGTAAATAAAACACTCCTACTACCTAAAAAGCTTATCTTTCACTGACACTGCCCCCCCCCCCCCCCTCTCTATCTCTCTCTCTCTCCCACACACACACTTTGAGCATTTGACCCATTGGCATGTTCGTGAGGTAGTTTCCTCTCCTCTCTGCTGTTAAAGCTATACTTGTGGATCCAGACACAAGGGTGCCTGTGGTGCGAGTTTATTGTATTGTATTTATTCTATTACGGATTACCTGATAACCGCGTAATATGCGCATATAGACTGAAGCAGGTCGCACGCCAGAATCATTGCTCGGCGACGCGATGCGCAGCGACACACATTTTAGAATTCTAAAAATAGGTTTCAATTAGAGTACACACACCAGCGCCGCAAGTCGGCGGCTGTCCGCGGCGCCCAGCCACGACTCAGAACACTGTTCATAATTCTTCCGTGCCACAGAGCGCCATCTGATTAGTTTTAAATAGCCTGCAAATGTGCGCATCTGGTGTGCGATACTTTCAACTGTCATGTGCGCGCTGTGCCACGGCGCTGAGCGGCGCATCCTATGTGTAACAGCCTTGACGCCTTAACGGCTGTTTTTCCCGCGTCACTCATGGGGCGTTTTGGTTTCTAATCCCAGCCCTTTCTGTTGAGCAGGTGAAGACAATGCCCAATCATAGGGGTGTAAGAACTTGCCAGCCCTCAAAAAGCAAGCGGGATAATATTTACATTAGTTTATTTGTTATGAATGCTCGTGCTGACTTCTGTGTATGTGTTGAAGTTTTGTCTAAAACATTCACAAAGAGTGTTTTGTTTTTTTGTTTTTTTGAGCAGGTAAAATTAAAGGTACAGTTAAACATAATTTATTTATTTTAATAAAAAAAGTTTTTCTTGTGTAGTAAAGAAAAAACTAATTACGTATGGAAAGCACCGTCAATGCACCGTGATGCACCGAGATATCGAATTAAATCGAATCTATGGCATGATAATCGTAACCGAACCGTGAGACCAGTGTAGATTCACACCCCTAATTTTCATCATAGGTGCCCTTCAAGGGAAATGCGAAGATGCACAAACATTTTGAAAATGTAAAAAAATAACTGTTTTAACAGGCGCATATAACCATTTTATATAGTGCAAAGTCTGTCATCAAAGTAATTTGATATCATTACCTCCCAGAACTCTCTTGATTGACAGTGCTACCGATGAGTGGTCTCACGCCTCCAAAGGCCTGTTATGACTATTTATGTATATGATAAATAACTAGTTTTGAGGCACTAGTAATTACCAGTTATGAGGCAAGAGTAATTTATTACATAAGAAAAAGAAGCACAGTGGCTTCCCGCTACCACAGCAAATTCTATTTTACTTTTTGATATTTGGTGCAATTGATATAAAGTCATAATTTTTGTTAATTTTGACTCATTCTATTAAAAAAACTGCTTTATTTGTAAAAAAATGTGCATGATATTTCAGTTTTGTACATAAGTTATATAAGATATCATAGATATCGTTGTCATAGATGTAATATACTGTAAACAAGTGATTAGTTACCTCCTAAGCCCATAGCCTTAAAAGCGACAAGTTGACCTTTCTTTAATAAAGCGTGTAAACTTCTTGTTACTTGCAACTGTTAAGTTGACTTTTAAGTTTATTTACACGCAGATAATTTACTTATTAATTGTAAGCCAATTAGTATACTTACTTTAAAGTCAACTAATCAAATTTTTTTTTTAAATAAAATGTATGCCCATAATGTCTCAGTTTTCAAAAAAATCGTTTTTTGTTTTTTTTTACACTGATGAATACAGTATAATGTTTCAAAAACATACACTTTGGAAACATTTTCATAAGTTTGCATTTTACAGTCCTATCGTTGTCTAAATGAACAGTTAAAATAAAGTACTTGAAGTTTTCTCTTTGTAGTTGTAGTTTTGAATGTCTGAATAAAAACAAAAGGTCTAGAGGCCTAGTCAAATTCCTGAACTGAATCCAATTGAGAGGCTGCGGCATGACCTAAAAAGGCACTTTTTGCTCAGAAAACCATGCATTATAGCTGAATTACAACAATTATTGTTAGGTTAGTGCAAACACGTTTTAATAACAATCTTCATTTAAAAACTGCATGACTTGTCTACTTGTTTTATCTTTGACTAATATTTAAATTAGTTTGATGATCTGAAACATTAACATGACAAACATATAAAAAAGGGAAATCATTAAGGGGCAAACACTTTTTCACACCACTGTACTGTACACGTAAGAGCAGCCTTTATTTTAATACTTCAATAAACCTGTACCTGTTCAAGGAGAAAATCTCAATGATCGTGCATTAACCTCAGAGTCTTGTTCAGCGTCTCGTGAAACAGCCTGCTGCAGATGAAAGACAAAGAGCGATGAGGGAAAATCAGCTTATGACTGCCTCCAACACATGTCTGTCCCGTGCATTTACCCATTTTGTTTCTTTTTCTGCTCAGTATGGTCTGCGTAAAGGGATCCAAGTGGAGAGAAAAAAGAAAATTACTTTTGTTGGTGCTTGCACAACACTCATTTCCATCTTTCGCGCTGAGGCTTCCAGACCCCGGGTCACTTCCAATTGTGTGTCTAATTGATTACTTCCCATGCAATTACATTTGTGTCATACTCGATTTTTCACTGTTTGAGGCACAGGGGAGCGATCCTCCTTTTGAAGGACAACAGTTGCACTGCAGCAAATCTAGAATGTGGCTGTATTATTAATCTTTTTGGCGCAGCTGTAGTACAGTAATAACCAGCGACATAAACCACAAATACAAGGTTACAGAGGTGGAAAGGACGGTGTCAATGACAGGACATTTTCTCTCTGGGCGTTTAGAGAAAACAGCATTAAAAACGACATTATTATGATTCTACTCATTTGCAACAACACAAACAAGTGATTTTCTTTTTCTTTTTTTTGAGGCCTTGGAATAGGCTGATGACTTTTTTGTTTGTTTTCTTTTTGCATTTCCCACTTACATATTCTTTGTGCTTTTCACTTCTTAATTTTGCTGACTGTTTCAAGCTCATTAATTGAAGCTTTTGGGAATTATGTAAGCGGTGAGAAAAGAATGTAATGAAATATTGATGTCCAACCGCAGAAGGACTTTTCAAAATTTTAATCATTAGAAAAATGTGACCCTCCTGCCCTCGCAGAGAAAAGAAAGAGTTTGTGATGGTTATAGAAGCAGTTAAAGAGCTTCTGTTTTGCTTTTTCTTTACTTAAGTTGCAGAGTATATGCATGAAAAATATCTGCAAGGTTACAAAGCTTAAAGTCCAGTTCGTAGGGATGCATTCAATTTAACAGAAAGCATTACTCAGAAGCTACACTGTAAAACCCAACAGTCAAAATCAAATGAAATGAGTGTAGTTAACTCAAAATTTACTGAAAGTTAATTATACTCATTTGAAAAGAGTTTTTAACTCAGTGTTGAAGGTAATGAGTTAAATAAATACCTCATTACTTCAACTTAAATGTAGTAAGTTAACAGTACTCAAATATATTCTTTTTTTTTTTTTTTGCTCAAATGGTTTGTAGCTATCAAGTTTTCTCAAACAGTTTGAGTATCTTAACTTATTGAGTTTTACAGTACTCCGTTGGTTTGAGATTTCTTCATTTATTGGGTTTTAATGTGCTTAAATGGCTTTATTTACTCAAATGGATTAAGTTCACAGTACTCGTTAGGATTAGTTTTTGAACCTAAATGGTTTGTTGCTACCGGTTTCCTCAAATGGTTTGAGTTACTTTAACTGTTTGGGTTTTACGGTATACAGTTTACAGTATACAAAACTTTTACTTTTTTTAATAAAATATTGTACTTTTTACTATATAAATTAGTGAAATATAAAAAGTTTATCATTAAAATGAACAATTAATTTGAGAACTGGACAGTCATTAACTCACTTGTTCAAATGATTCATTCTGAGCAATCCTGCTGTTAGCAATTCACTGATTTTATCACACAAACAATGCGGTCGGGTTGAGAAAACATTCAAAATGATTTAAAGTAGTTTCACAGTGATTCAAATTGAATAAAAAATTGTAGAGATGTAAAACAAATTACTATATGTTTTGTAAATGTAATCATATTTTGGTCTTGACTGTCAGTTGTTTGTGCAGTAGGTCTGCTGTAAAATGTAGAGCTTTTAACTTGCTGTATAAGTATACTTATATGTCTGTATGTACACTACCTGACAAAAGTATTGTCATTGATCCCAGTTGCAAAGAGCAACAAATAATAACTTGACTTCTAGTTGATCATTCGGAAAAGTGGCAGAAGGTAGATTTTTCTGATGATTCATCTGTTGAACTGCATCCCAATCATCACAAATACTGCATAAGACCTATTGGAACCTGCATAGACCCAAGATTCTCTGAAGGTGAAGGAAAAATCAAGAAGTTTGGTGAAGAAAAAATCATGGTTTGGGGTTACATTCAGTATGTGGGCGTGCAAGAGATGGCAACATCAACAGCCTGAGGTGTCAAGACATTTGTGCTGCACATTATATTACAAACCACAGGAGACTGAAATTCTTCAACAGGATAGCGCTCCTTCTCATACTTCAGCCTCCACATCAAAGTTCCTAAAAAGTAAAGTAGGTCATGGTGCTCCAGGATTGGCCAGCCCAGTCACCAGACATGAACATTATTGAGCATGTCTGGGGTAAGATAAAGCAGGAAGCATTAAAGATGAATCCAAAGAATCTTGATGAACTCTGGGAGTCCTGCAAAAACGCTTTATTTGCCATTCCAGATGACTATTCAGAAGTTATTTGAGTCATTGTAGAGATGTAAGGATGCAGTTGTCCAAGCTCATGGGAATCATACACAATATTAATTATTTTTGCACTGCATCATGACTTTCTATTCTTCACTGTACATTATTTCTGTTAAGTGTCAAGACTTTTGTCTAAGCAAAGTCAGACCTTACAGTCCAAATTAAATAATTAAAAATCAAGACATGCTTATATTTTATTTTGGTAAAATAAGCATAACCTAGAGGCCTTTGCCTTTGATATAAGCCACTTCTGATACCAAATGGTCAACTGTCCAGTCATGTTATTATTTGTTGTTTCTAAAACTTGGATAGGTGACAAGACGTTTGTCAGGTAGTGTGTATTTTTTTGACTTTGATGATATTGTAATTTTATTTTATATTTTGACCAAGAACAATACACTGTGGCATTTATTCAGTGTAAGCAGAACTGCTAAAATAAACCCAGAATGTATTGAATTATTTCGTTACATGTTGAATATGTAATTTGCCCTTACTTGTGAAATATCACTGTTTCTTATAGAGTACATCTCAGCAGGGTACTGGTTCCCCAGACTTTTTATAACATCTATAATCTATAGGATCATTATTAAAAATACATACCACTCTGAAACATCAGTGGCGTTCTACCTGCTCATTAACATTGTCAGCATCTGAATTGGGCTGGAATTAAAACACAAGCTGACTGTGCTGATAATATTTACACTTGAACAGATGAAACTGGCAGATGCAGGAAGGGGTGTAACATTAAGTGAACACACCAATCACAGTACTCTGGGCATGCAGCTAACCAATCAAATCGCATTTTGTGTTTTTTGAAGGAAATGGAATCAAACCGCATTTGAGCTAGACTTCCATAAAAAGTGATATAAATACAGAAAATAATGTGGTTTTTGAAAATAACATACTAAAAAGCTCATTCTAACATTACGAAACTAGGAATTCATTGAAAAGTGCATTTTAAGACCCTTTTAAAGATGTGGAATGCCTGACTTTTCAATGAGCCGTAAAAGACCCCATTTATACAATTAAATTAAGTGTTGCAATTTTATCCAAATAAAAAAAAGTATTGTGTTTTAAAGGATAATGACACAATATAAAATTAAGTTACATTACGTTACGTTACATTACGTCAAGTCAAGTCAAATCAAGTCAAGTCAAGTTAAATTGTGAGTTTGCATGTTCTCCCTGTTCGTGTGGGTTTCCTCCACACTCTCAGAAATAAAAGTAAGCGTGCTGTCACTGGAGTGGTAACTTTTTAAAAGGTACAAATGTATACCTAAAAGGTCCATATTAATACATTAAGGGCACATATTAATACCTAAAAAGTACAAAAGTGTTCCTCTTAAAATTTCTAGGTACTAATACAGTATGTACTTTTGAGGTACCAATATGGACCCTTTAAGTACAAATGTGTACCTTTTGAAAAGGTACCACCCCAGTGACAGCTCACGTTCCTTTATTTCTAAAAGTGCAGGTGTATGTGTATGTGTGTTAATGCATTTGTATGGATGTTTTCCAGTACTGGGTTGCATCTGGAAGGGCCCTGATGAATAAGGGGGACTGAGCAAAGGAAAATTAATGAATAAAAATAAAATTGTCTTTAATTTAAGGAAAGAGTAAATGGATGCTTGAATTTATGTTCCTAGTTAACAAAGGCATTCATGGCAGAATTTTCTAAAACACCATTCAGTCTTAATCGTTAATTTAATTTAATTTAATTTTGAATTAAATATTTTTTTTATTAAATTACATTACAGTTTAAGTGAAATAAAATAAAAAAATAAATATATAAAAAATAAACAAAAAAATAAACTAAATATTTTTATTTAATTTTATTTAAGACTCCTCCATTATAACATATGCAGTGTGTACTTTCCTTTCACATGTAGATGAAAGGATGAAAGAACTGTTGGAGTAAAAAACAAAGCCTTGGGAAGTAGAGTAAAAAAATGGAAAAATTTCTTTAAAAAAAGTTGTCTGTATTTAAAGCCTGTGATGTAACTTGGGAAAAGAGAAAAAAAGAGAGAAAAGAAAAGCGGTAATTACACAGAGATCAAATAGAGAGCGTGGGGCTAGTGCTAATACCCACTCACCCACCCCAGTCACTGGAGAAACCAGGCCCATTAATAATGAATCTGGTGTCATCATTAAGAAGCTGAATGATTAAACATATCTCCTGGCTTCAAACACCACTTTTGACAGTCAAAAAAGAGAAGCAAATCTCACTCTCACACAAAACTATATTGATATATACATATATGAAACATGAAACATACTATAGATCTGTAGATTTATGTCATTAGATTTATAATGATATGGCAAAAAATGCATGACTTTTTTGAAGTCTATGTAACTTGAAACATTCATCTGAGAGAATTTACTCAAATTTTTATGTTACACTGTAGACAATTTGTGGTGGCCTTACATTTTTAAGTTTAGATTAAACTTACAAGTCGTTTAACTGACTTAAAACAGCTTTTATGATCTATAAAATTATGCTGATAACTTATTTCAATAAATAAACTAGCATAAAAATGTGTTGTATTACTGGTTATGTAATTGCAGTAGTTCCTTTTCCATTTATCAATCCATTCCAAAAAGTTGCATGATTTTCATAACAACCCTTGCTGTATATGTGAGAATGTGTACTAAACATATGTAGTGATAACTTATTCAAATGTAATCAGTAATTGGAACTAAAAGAAATGCATATGTCCAGCCTCATGGCCAAACAACAGCTGGATCCATCAGCTACAGTATACTAATGTGCGTACAGCTTTTCATGACCCCATAGATAATTCAATTGCATGAAGCATTCAGAGACAACATGACCAATTAACATCAACTCACTCTGTGTACTGTAAAAAGAGAAAGTGGAGCACATCACAGTGCAGTTATATAATCTGAGGCAGGTAGAAAGAATGTCAGTGCAGGACAAGCATTGATAGAAGCAAAATTAGAGCCTGACTTATCTTTTGCAGTTTGATGATGGGAGATATTGTGCTTTGTTAATTTATTAATGGATATAATAGAGCAACTGAGGTTGCTTTTTTATCAAACTATGTGGATTACATGGATGGATCATGAAAGATGAGTGTAAAAGTTGTACGTTTGATTTGTTCACTGTATTTCAATGAATTGGAAGTCACATCACAGCTGTCTAAATGAAAAGCTACTGTTAATTTACTCACCAACAGGTCATGCAAGATGTAGGTGGCTTTTTATTTTTCTTCAGTAGAACGTTAAATAAGACTATGAGCTGTATCTGCAGTGAATCATACTAAAGTAAAAGTACAATTACCCCAAAATGTTTGTGCTAGTAGAGTAAAAGTATCTGTTGTAAATATTACTCAAAGTTTGAGTAAAAAGTAGCCCTTTCAAAGGTACTCAAGAGTAGTGAGTATTATGCTGTAAAAGCTGATGCATTTGCATGCAATTTGTGGATGTGTGTGTAAACGTAACATTCTGTAGTGCATTTAGTTATTGTTTAGGGCTATTTTGATTATCATACAGTAAACATCTGTCCTCTCCTCATCAGTAACATGCATCTAAACAGTCTCTAGATCATTGAGTGTAAAGATTTTAGGCATGTTCTTGGACACATTTAATGCTTCCAAGAATTTGCTGCATTTTTAAATCACCCACGTCTTGTGGTTGTTCAGTATGATGCGATTTACTTTCTATGTGCGTTTGATTGGACAAAATTGAAAAATTGGAAAAAATTAAGTACTGACTGCAGGTGGAAGGAAAAAAAGTGGAGCAAAAGTACAGATACAGCATAAAAAATGTGTACTTTTACTTTCCAAGGGAAAGTAAAAGTACACATTTTTAAATACACATTTTAAAATTACTTAGTGAATTACAATTTCTGAGAAAAAAAACTATTCAGTTACAGTAATTTGAGTATTTGGAATTTGTTACTTTACACCACTGTGCATCTGTTGTCCTTGGTGATTCATATAATCACCCCACCCCATTACTGAACTACTGAACTATAAAAATACTTTGAAAGCAAATTACACCTAAGAGAGATGACTTTAATGCTTTTTTTACTTTTAATAATTCCAACTTTGAATGTTAGAATGTTCTAAATGAATAGGGCATAGGGGGATAAGTGGGAATAGAACACAGCCAGGAACTATGTTTCTAACTACAGCACCAGAAGTGTAGTTTCAAGTGCTCAAGTTTGTGAAGCAGTTTGCGAATGTTCATTGGAACGATGGATTTAGGAAACGGCAAATCAACAAACTATGTTTGTAACGACGGAACTTGCGACCTTAGTTCGCTAACGATGGTGTTGGGAAATGCACCCCAGAGCGAGAGTTGGCAGTAATGCACCAAAAAAATTTGTGGACGACCACTGTAAAACAGGAAGAAGAAGAAATCGTCATTCTCGCCCTCATATTGATTACTTTTATCGGATAGACACCGGCCTCACAGCTCTGTGAATGTCGGTGCCATCACTTATTGATCTGCGATCAGTAAATGTAGCTTGTCTGGATACTACTGCACTACTTGACTAAAAAATTAGCTTTAAGCTAGTAGCGTTACTACTTGTAGCAACGATACTGCCCAACACTGATTTTAAACAAATTTTTATTATATGAAATTCAGAAACTCTGACAGTCTACCTAATGATCTCCTTGACTAAAGAAACATGTTAGAAAATGTTAGAAACGTAACTTTGTGTTAACTTTGTAGCCTTGCTTCAACTTTACATATAGCATGTACTGCAGACATGAATGTGTAGCATAACATTATAGTTGCGGTAGTGTGTTTTAGCACGTTGACGCTAGTCGACAGGGTGCTTTTTTTGTGTTAAGAAAGCTCTGACATGCACACGTTTTAGCTTCCCCATTTGTCTCCATTACCCGTAAGCCCCTACTAATGGAGTCAGAGAGTCTCCAGGGTGTTGTTAGCACCTGACTTTACCGTTTGATTCAAGCCTTTGTAAAATCAGTCATTATGCTCCAGCCAGAATGCAGACTCACACACTCTTTTTGACACAAATAGAGCTGCTTTGTGATCTTGCACTGTACATCACGATATTGGTAAATGACTCCGTACGGTTATGCCGTTGATTATGCGTGTCTGGCTTTGAGTGCAAGCAAGCGCTCACAGTTGATAGAAAAGAAGAGCAAAAAAACAGGGTGGGGAAAAAAAGTAGAGCGGCTGTGGATGTTGAATAATTCAGGACTGGCAGCACATGGGGCTTCAGGGCCAGCCAGAGTGCAGGAACTCCAGCCACTGATGAGCATTGTGGCCGAACCTCACCTTTGTCCCACACACAGACACACATATATACACAGACACAAAGTGGATGAGCAGCACAAACCCTGCTCTCCTGTCCACTCTGGGCTGTTCCAGCCTTCCATTCCCTCAGATATTAGACTTGGGCCTCATTAAAAGTTAATGTGAGGCGTGCAAAGAATTTTAATGTCAATTAATAATCAAAACAGTTTCCTCCAAAGCCCTCCGGCGTTATTTTAGAGCCGAAAACCAGGCCATTCGACACAACGAACCCAAAGTGAACACTGTAGGGTGTGCGAGGCAGGAAGAGACATCAAAGTGACCCCCGTTATCCTTCGAAAAAACCTGATCAGTTAAAGGCGGTGGGCGTAGCTGGTGATCGCAGGGAGTGCTTCCTGGCAGGTGTCACGCTGTGGTGGATGTTTGAACAGCAGGTGTGTTATGCTTGCCAGTGGTTCTGGCTGGGTTTCAGAGCACTCGCATGCCAGCCAGAACCTGTGTCATTGGCATCGATAGCATGCAGAGCTGGAGTAACCGCGCACAATCACTTATGCTTTCAAGTGATACCGACACTACAAACTGATAAAAGGCATCTCCACCTACACTAGGCCTCCTGTTCTTGACGTCACCTCTAATTTGGCATTGTTTCATCAAGCCCACAGCAGGTAAACGTTAATGGAACATTTAAAGAGCGCTAAGTTAATTTCTTATTTTATTTTCTTATTTTAATTTCTTAATTTCTCGTAGAGCTCTTATTTTGGAGGGAATGTGATGGAGTGGTTAAACAGGACTGCTAAAGAGGAAAGATCTTGCGGAATGTTGGGCATGCTGAAGCGAAAGATCTCCTGGACTGAGATTTGGCAGATAGATCCTCAGCATATCAAGTTTATTTATTTATTTATTTATTTATTTATTTATTTATTTATTTATTT
>CAIGQZ010032409.1:16626815-16641254 GCA_903798205.1 Danio tinwini
TTAATTTAATTTAATTTAATTTAATTTAATTTAATTTAATTTAATTTTGTATTCATGGTTATTTATTCATATTATACTAATATGAAGTAGTAGCCATATTTGCCACAACTTTTATTATGTGTAGTTAATGCTAAATTTAACATTTACGGATGCATTATTATATTTATAATGTAAAATTGTGCTTGTTAATATTATATATACAAACAATTATAATATTGTTTGCTACAACATACTGGTACTGCTAGAAACTGTGCATGTAATAGATCATATTTAACAAATAAAAATACTTACAGGTTGTGGCTCACAATTCACAGCTTATTATGGTTGGAGCTGCTGCTTCTTTGAGGATTTTTTTAGCCAAATCCAGCACTGAACTGGGAAAGATTCTGGAAGCTATCCTTTGTCAAATGCTAAAGCTATATCTTTATTTCTAATTCTCTGAAACATAGTTAAAATCCAATTGTAAGCACTTCTCCTTTTGTGTCGTGTCCACGCCCCTTTGCTGCACCAGGTGTATACGTGTGGTGAATGCACGTAACCTGAAACGTTTGTAATCTTACTAAACAGGGTATATGTTTTTGTAGTCCCCAAACTTCATTCACTGCAGGCTTTGCTAAGCTAACTTTGTAAAAGCCAATGTCCCCTTTGCATTGAACTTTGTGGGAATTACATTCAGAGATGTTGTTTTTGTTCACACAGCTACATTACACATCAACTAAAGTTTGAAATATGATATCGTAGTGGACCACCCCTTTAAGTATTATATTCTCTTCTATTCTATCATATTATATTGCAAATGTTTTTGAACATATATACTTTTTGTTTTTGTTTATAGCAAAAAAATAAATAAATAAATAAAAATAAAAATAAACTCGAACAGAAGGAGTGCTAAGGCCATTTCGCAATACAAAGCATAAGTAAAAAATTGATTAAAATAAATGATTTACAGAGAAGTAGTGAGACTGACTTGTAACTTTTTGTAGGCTGGACTTGTCTATTGGTTAAATTTAATAGAATGTATAAAGAAATAAATACAAGGTTTTTCTAGACAGAGAAAGTCGGTCATCACAGTGTTGACCTGCAGTAACTCCTTTTAGATCTTCCCAGTGGAAATGCTGAACATACTCATGCTGTGTACAGTTTTGTGGACGGAGGTCTTAATCTGTTCTTGATTTGCAGACAAACCATTACTGTACTGTATGTTGCTTTTCCTATAGAAATCAATTCCCACAAGTGCTCCACAGCATGTAGTGATTTAACTGTTCTAATTCAACAAGCTTACCTACCTGACCCAGATATGAAACATGAGAGGTTATTTCAGTTTCTAGAAATGAGGAGAGAAGAAGTCTTGCACTCTCTTATCCCTTGCCCTCTCTCATTTACACCTCTACTCTTTTTCTGTTCTTTCTCAGATAAATAAGCAGATGCTCCCTACCCCAGATAATTCCATAAGCCTTTAATCTTAGCCATTTCTCATAAAGATTCACTGGAAACAATCATGTGAGGGATAACAAAATGTAATCAGCCTGCTTTAAATGCAATTAACCACCCTGCGGAAGTCAAGGGGGCGGGAAGGATTGTGGCTAAGCCCACCGTCTGAAACCGTCATCCATTCAGCTTTACAGTATATATAGAAAAATCTAAATTATGGAACAAAATACAGTTTTCGGGTGGCACGGTGATGCAGTGGGTAGCACGATCACCTTACAGCAAGAAGGTCACTGGTTCCAGCCTCGGCTGGGTCAGTTGGCATTTCTGTTTGGAGTTTGCATGTTCTCCCCATGTTTGCATGGGTTTCCTCCGGGTGTTCTGGGTTCCCCCACAGTCCAAAGACATGCAATACAGGTGAATTGAAAAAACTAAATTGGCCATAGTGTATGTGTGTGCATGTGAGAGTGTATGGGTGTTTCCCATTGATGTGTTGCAGCTGGAAGGGCATCCGCTGCATAGAAAATATGCTGGATAAGTTAGTGGTTCATTCTGCTGTGGCGACCCCTGATTAATAAAGGGACTAAGCCGAAAAGAAAATGAATGAATGAATAAAAATAAAGTTTTCTAAATTTTGTTGGCACAGTTTTCTTTTTATTACATATATTCTGAAGCATAGTATTGAAAACAAACCCACACTCACACACACATAAATTAGATATTTAAAAATAGAACTGATCAAAATTGGAAAGCTACTTCAGATTTCACCCAGTTAATTCATGGTTACACTGCACCTTCTCTACTGAATTTCATTCATGTGAATGTGCCAGTATGGAAATGTAAAAAGTTTCTTATGTTGCTTGCTGCTTTCCAAAGTTCATGCTTGGTAAACTCTGACTTGGTAAACTCTGACCTTGGTAAACTCCAAAAGGCCAAAGGGATGATCCATTTACAGAAGTTATTTGTTCAATACTGCATTCTTACAATTTCACAAACTCATTTGGATCCCCAAAAAGGCTTTTAGTTCATGAAAAACAAATGCACAAGAGAACAGGACAATGGAGAGAATTTTAAGAAAATCTGAACATGCTCGCCAGTTCAATAGTGAACAGGTTAAATTTCTGTCTAATCATAAAGCTCAGTGTCTCAAAGTTTAAGAGAATCTGGACAGAAAGTCAAATTTATAGTGGTTAACCTAGAGTGACAATATGTTCCCACCGGTTAAACAAAAAGTTATAACACCGCCAATACTAGTATCACCAGGGGTGGGGTGCTTTTGCATTACTTTCACTTTCAAATTAGTGACAATTGAGCATTATTGCTTGTACGTATCAACAGCAACAAAATAGTATAATAACAAACTCACTTGTAACTGCATGACTTTTTTAAACAAACTTAAAAGGATATTCTTTCTTTTATTCTGCTGCTCAGTGGCACCACCTCATTCCTTTCTTCTTAATTTCTTATAATTACTTTTTAGGGTTTTTTCACTTTTTATTGGGATAGGATAGTGGAGGAGACACAGGAAAGAATTGGGAGCAGAGGGAAGGAAGAAGGAAGGGTAAAAGACCTATTGACAGGAATTGAACTTAGGTCGTTGTGAGCACCATGTGTCAGCACACTTAACCACTAAGTTATTGGCGCCGACTTCTCTCTTTTTTTAATGGGATGCTGTGACTGCCCTCTCCTTCCAAGGATGAGTGCTACGTCCCCTATCATCTTCTTGCTATCCTCAACATAAGTCTTAAGGTGGTTTTACACTGGACACAGTGGTAGTGTTTAATTAATTTGCAATGAGAAAAAATGTGGCTACCTGAAACGTGCAAGTTGTTTCACCTTCTGGCTGTCTGGAGAAGACATATAAAACTGGAGTGTACTTATTAGTGTACTTGATAGGTAAAAAGGCAAACAATATTTGCAAAATATTGTGTCTAACATGAAAATATGCTTGTTTCTTGTTTCAATCCTTCCCTGTGTGTGAATGCAAGAGTGTATGGGTGTTTCCCAGTGATGGGTTGCAGCTGGAAGGGCATCCACTGCGTAAAAAACATATGCTGGATAAGTTGGCAGTTCATTCCGCTGTGGCGACCCCAGATTAATAAAGGGACTAAGCCAAAATGAAAATGAATGAATAATAAAAACAATCAATCACATTTATAACACAGTGGAGTTTAATGCTGAATATACTAGTCAAACAGAATCTGCCTTTGACTTGATTTGCTTACCAAGGTCTTCAATGACGGATGACAGTATGTACATTAAAACAAAATCTGATTTATGTACAACATTTAATTGAAACATTTAATTTCAGTTAGCTTTTACCAATAAAACAAACAAAGGATGACATTACATTTGAATTAACAATCTCAAAAGGATCCCCATCATTCTCCCTCTCTTCTCAGATGGGATGACGGGTCAAATTAAAGGTTACCATGGGCCAACTTTGGCTGTCAGGCCACTAGTTTGGGTATCTCTAAATGATGGTGATGGCAGTGATGCGATGCAACAGAAATGGTGTTGCGGCTTGCAGAAAGAATTAAAAGATGAGACTAAACTTTGCTGAACAACATGATTTGTTGACAGTTGAGGAGGCATTCTGCGATTCAACAAGAATAGGCAATGTACATAAGAAGTGCTAGTTATACAAAGTAACTCGTTTGTGCTCAGAGAATTTAGTGCTAAAGTAAGAGTGTTTTTTTTTTATGAGCCCCTATTATGGGTTTATGAAAATGACCTTCCATGCAGTATGTAACAGCACTAAATGAATGAAAACATCTAGCTGAGGTTTAAATCTGAAAGTGCACTGTTTTAAAAAAAAATTGATTCTTTAATGAAATGAATCATGTTGGGTTTGGATCTTTTGCCTGAAGGCATCAACGTCAATACAGTACATCACCAAATATGTAGTGTCGGATCCAGTAAAACGTGAACTTTCCCTTCAGACACTAGCGGAGAGCAGGGGATCACGGGACTGATCATTACACAAAGCTGACAGTCACTGACAGATGGAGACTCGGCTGTGGGGAATAAAGGGTTAAAGTTCATTTACACAACAACAACAACACAGTTTAGCCAACCTAGTGCTATGTTTGTTCCTGTCATTTTTTTTCTCAGATTTTTGATACAATATCCTATGCTGCAATGCTGGATTCGCCAGCAGATTGCTATTAAAGAGAGGGGCAGCAGAGACTATTATGTATGGGACTTTGTCGGTAACTGTTACAGTTCATATGGACCAAATGGTTCATATGGTTTCTTCTTTCTCTGAATCACCACATGTAAGTGTAATTTAAATTTTTGCCTCATTTTCTGTAATTTGGAAAATATTGGGACAAATGAATCGCTGAACAAATCATATGGGAGTCAGTGGGATAATTAGGTAAAAATAAATGCATATTATAAGACAATGAAAGGGTTTTTTTGTTCTTGCATGGATATCAGCCTGTTGTTGGAGACCCCCAAAACCAAGATACGACCTTTTATAATGCAAAATATGGGCTCTTTAATTAATTTATTTATTTAATAATTTTTTTTTTTTTATAGAAAGGGAGAAAGTGATGTAGAAGCACTCGAAAAAGCACTCTTACTCTAGCACTTAATTGTCTGAGCACAAACAAGTTTGTATAACTAGCACTTCTTGTATGTATTGCCTATTCTTGTTGAATTGCTGAATGCCTCCTTAATTTTTTTTTTGGACAAAAGCGTCTGCTAAATGACTAAATGTAAAATGGTCCAAAGTTCACTTTAGTGATGTAAGCATTTTTTATTTGCTTGAGTCTTATAGGAAATATAAAATTTCTCTTTAAACTGAAGCCTAAGGGTAAAAAAAAGCATTCATGAATTGTTCTTTTTTTTGAATCACACTTTTGTGTATTAAGTGACAGGCCTTGAACTCTGATGCACATTATAACCCAACAAACAGCTCAAAATAAGACTGGGTTTGAATGCTTCAACAGTAACTGCTCATAAATAGATGTTATAGTATATTGTGAGCATCTGCCATTGCTTTTAAACCACACTGTTACCACACCATTTCCCTCTCAGTGTTCAATATGGTTTCAATTCTTCCTTTATTGCTTATATATCATACCATCACGATGACAATTCCCTTGTAACATTTGCCCGTAAAAACTGCCCTCTTGTAGAAATAAAGGGTGTCCTGTTTCCCAGCATCATTTTTTACTATTTTTTTATTATTATTATTATTATTTGTATCGACCTTGGTTGGATTTGAAAGGGATTTATTTCAATGCAACTCTTGGCTGTTATTTATTGCCTTTGTCATTGGTTTTTCAAGAGTTGTTATTGAGTTGGTCTTTGTCCCTCCACAGCCTGAGCAGGGGGGGGGGGGTGATGCATTGAGCACTACAAGAGGGTCCTTGGTTCAGATGAATTGGAAACAGACACATGTAACCAGTAGAACACATGTTCTGCTGTCAGAGCCGATCACACACAGGCCATCAGTGGGCTCCCATGATGCTTTGCCTGCCGTGACCACTCATGCTTGAATGTCAACAGTGTGTCGTTAAAAGTGCATTTGCTTGCAGTCTGCGCGGCACGAACGCCTGCTAAACTACTCCCGCGCAGGTCCTCGCCTTCCCCCTTCCTCTCTCCTGAACGCCTGCGGCATCAACTCCTCATAAATGCTTTTATGTCGTTAAATTAAAGTCGTTGTTCTTTTCAGGTCAGTAGTTAAATACATAAAAGTGCAATTAAATTCAAATGGAGTCTGTCTGTGCTTTATTCGTAGTTTGCCACCCCTATTCCTCCAGATTTATACGCGTGGCTCTTTTGTTCTGACCTTGGCTGAGATGTCCATGAGAGACCAAAATATTGAGTGAGCCTCTTTCAAAAATACATTTATTCAGTATGAGTCAAAGATTAGTGAAAAGGCATGTATAATCCTTAATTTACAATCAAATAATCAAGATTTGTGCATTTTTTTATTTTGTTTTTAGCATCGTAACTATTTAAACAATAACAATAATAAGGAATATTTCACAAGCATCTTCAGCATATTATAATGATTTCTGTTGGATCAGGTGAGACAAAAAAAACGGCCGCTAGAAAATCAATGTCATTGCATAAATAGATTTGATATAAAAAGTATTAACATAGAAAACAATTACATTAAATTATAATGGTGTTTACCAGTATCACCCTGTTATTATCTAACTCTATTTTATAAAGGCACAGTATGTAATTTTTTTCACTATTGGGCCCATGTTCACAACAAATAAAGGTGTAGTTTTATGTCACTCCATCCAATCATTACATCCTATGGAGAAATCCAACACTCATGGCAATTCGTAACTTTCATTTAGTGGCTAGTTCATATGAATTCTTATGATCTCATTCATACAATTTAGTATGATTTGCTCACCCCCCAGTGGCGGTTGGGTTTAGGGGTGGGGTTGGGTGCCACACCTCCTTTTTAAAACTGTGCATTTTGTACAACTGAACTCATACAAATTCATACAAGTTAGTCACTAAACTGACAAAACATAAAATACTTGCATTTCCTCATGAGATCAGCATGTTCATGGATGAGCTAAAGCACAGGTATCAAACTCAGTTCCTGGAGGTTTGCAGCTCTGCACAGTATAGTTCCAATACTAATTAAATACACATGGTCTAACTAAGTGAGTCCTTTAGGCTTGTTTGAAATCTACAGGTAAGTGTGTTAAAGCAGGGCAGCAGCCCTCCAGGAGTTTGACACCCCTTGAGCTAAAGCCTTATTTTATCCTTATTTTACAAAAGCACACACTTTTGTTGTTATTGTAAGTGTACACAAAAAAGTACACACCTAACAGATCCGACTGATGGATTGCTCTTATCTGTATGATCAAAACTGAAAGGGTAATCTAAGTTATTTTCGGCATTATCAGGAAAAAGACACCTCAAAACCTGTGGGTTAAGCTTCAGAACTTATTATAATGGTAGTATGAAGCAGAATGAAGCTGCGGTCACGCTGGACTTTTCTCTCCATAGACTTCCATTCATACGCACGCGAATGTGTCAGACCGGAGACGCAGGGTCATGCGTCAAGTTTCGCATTTCACTGAGGTCCAAAGTTCAAGCTTGGTGAACTCTGACCTGCAAAATCGCATCACTTGACTGCGTGAGACCAGTCCAGGATCAAAACATGACCTCTCTGGACAGAAATTTAAAATATGGAGCAATCGCTCACTTTTTTTATGCCTAATCATCTTGCTTAATCCCACCCCTTTTTGCAGCGCTGTGCTACAGAATTACAAGGTCAAACTCTAGTGCAACTGCAGCTTAAGGCTGAAAGCTGTGTAAGTGAAACAAGACCACTGAAACTGCTGATAAGAGAGCAGCAGAGCTTTTATTATGCTACAGTCATACAGGATCATACAGAAAACTGTCTATGTCACTAGTTAAATTTGCTTATTTCTTCATTCCTCAAAACACTTGAAATAATGTAAGCAACAAAAGTTAGCACAATATATAGCACTGTTTTTTTTTATATTTTGAAGGTACAGTAGGTTATCTGCCAAAATGCTAACCATTAGCATAATAGCTTTGAAAACACAGTTCCTCCCCTGCCATCCAAAGCCATACCTCCTGATATCACGAATGCCACCTTAAAGATGACAGTAGACAACCCACTAGATCATGTCATTCATCAGTTAGAAACTTTATAGTCCTTTATAATATTACAATTCCCAATGAAAAAAACTGTATCATATTTAGAACGTTTTCAGTTGTGTAGCAAGCAAAACTTGTCATAATGTGCAATATTTTATGGATGCAAGGATCGCTGGTCTCACTCATGCGCTTTGTCATAAAGCGACCACTGTATGTGGCTGTATTAGTGGTTGGCCGGCGGCTTGCAGAAATTACACTTATTACTAAGCTATACTTACATTTCAGACCAGAGTGCGTTACAGGTTGCCATTGTTCATAAATTAAGCAATTTAAATATATAACACACTTCACCTTAGTAAATCAGGCTGGGCAGAATAGCCTTATTTACTTATGTTTTGTTGTTATACTAAATAAAATCTACATTATCGATGCTGTGAAAATCTTTCGCCGGAAGATGTCAGTGGCTGAACAACACTTCTGTGCATATAACCCATTGATAAATCAACAAAATCTACATAACCTTTGCATGACTAAAAGAGTTTTAGAACAAAACATTACCTGTCTAAGAGAAATACTTAGTCATGGTGTCATACATTTGTTGATATACAGTTTGAGCTACTTATCAGAATTATGGGAATCCTCAGTCCAACAAATTTTAAGTGGATGAACATTTTTTTGTCTTATACCTTACCCAGAATATAAAAATGCATTCAAGTATATTTAGATCATTTACTTGATTCATTACTATTGGAATGTGAAGAGACTTTCAATCAGCACAACAAAAAAGTTTCTGAAGACAATCACCTACTGCACCTTTAATGAAAAAAATCATACATGTTCAATCGTACATGTTATTCCTTTAATCATTTTTTTGCTGTATCTTATAAATTTTATTCAGTTTTTTTGACTACTAATTCACTTGCACATGGGTGACATTTAATGAATTGTATTAGTTAATATTATGGTTGTGTTGTATGTTAGATTCACAGTATAATAGTATAATGTGTTTGGGTTGAGTTACTACGTAGAACACTTCAGTTTATCGTTTATGATACTTCACTGTTTGGCTGCAGTTCCTGACATTTCACCTGACACTGAATCATTCATCTAGATCTCTTAAAACTACACACCACACTCTAACTGTCCTAGACTCCATACCACAAAAATCGAGCACAGAATGCTATTATTTAGCCAGAAGATTCTGGGGTGATCTTTTCGGTGACTCAGAGGAGCCATTTCTGTATTGTTCAGTTGTGATAAGAGGCTAACTGACAGATGGAAGGAATTACTCGTCTTTTTTCCTCAAATTGGACGCAGAGGGACACACAATCTTCAAATATCCGGTGGAAGATATGTAAGAATCTATACTCTCTCTCTCTTTCTCTCTGACTTAGGTTTTGGTTAGCACTCATTGCATGGTTTTTAGCGCCCTCACTATCAGAAAAAGAATAAAGATAGCATGACAGATACCCTTCTTAACCTAAGATGAAAAATAACGCACTTTTAAACAGTATTAACAGGTGAAATTTTTGCGTTTCTCACTAAAGTCGTGGTTTGCTGTTTCTATCAGGAGGAAAAATCACTCTGTGTTCCTTCTCATTGTTTGTTTAACTTTACTGAGTGCATTTTTTACTCAGACACCATCTCCTTGGTAACGCGGCTGGAGAGGCCAGGCTGTGCGGTGCAGAGCCTCACTTTGATGGATGGCGCAGAAGATCACCTATTTGTACAGTGGCGGCAGGGGAAGCTGGCACAGTCTGGCATATCATTCCTCATAAGCCCTGCCAGGCGCAGTCCCTCTGTGCCACACGCAGAGCCAGACTGCTGGCAGTGACTGGCGTAAGGCCGCGGTGATGTTGGCACTCTGTGATGAATAGGCAGCCTCATCTGTGCCCATCCGACTTGATAATCTAATGGAGAAAGTCAATGAAGTTATGGATTAGGGACTGGTTGACTGGTGTTGATTTTCAAGTTGAGTTTATGAAAGGTCATGCGTTCATCAAACTATGAGTGCCAATGTGATGTCCTGTTCTGGTCCATTTAGTTAAAGACCCTCCTGGGGTGGAATCGAATTTGTTTATATGACTCCCTGGTGTTTTTAGCATGCTTAACAACAAAACAAATGTGTCAGTTGACGTCATCGCTTAGTATTTTCATCTTAAAACAGCAGAGTACCAGAGACATTCTCAGAAATGTAATTTGAAATCATTCATATCTTTAAAACATGCAGGGACAGGGCTTTTGTTTTGTTGCAGAGTCCATGTTTTGTTGCTCTTTAAGCATTTTAATATACTGGGAAAAACAACACTTTTTTTATTAATTAAGTGGATATAGCAAGTGAACTTTAAAGGGGTCATAAACTGAGAAACCAAAATTTCCTTGCTCTTTTGACATATAAGAGGTCAAAATACTATAAGCACTTGCTGTAAGTTTCAGAGCTCAAAACGTTGTTGTTTCTCTGAAAGCACCTTATACTGAACGCAGTTTGTCAAAACGACAGGATTTAACATATGCTCATTCAGAAAATGTAGTCCTATATACATTTCTGGAGATCGTGAATTATGTAGCCATAAGTGCATATGGCTGCATTTCATCTTTAAATCGAATGTTATTTGAAGGTATGACACTGTTCCTTTTCGCACTTCGACTCCGTATGGCCAGCTTTCCTGCTTTTACAACTTTGTGCAGTAGCTCGCCACACTCTCAGAAACAAAGGTACGCAAGTTGTCACGGGGGTGGTACCTTTTTAAAAAGGTACAAATTTGTACCTACAAGGTCCATATTAATACCTTAAGGGTACATATTAGTACCTAAAAAGTACTAAAGTGCTCCTCTTAAAATTTTTAGGTAGTAATATATACTTTTAAGGTACCAATGTGGACCCTTTAAGTACAAATTTGTACCCTTTGAAAAGGCACCACCCCAGGGACAGCTCGTGCACCTTTATTTCTGAGGGTGCATCTACGTCGAGTTGACCATGTCGACGAGGTTTGAGTCCGCCGAAGAATGGTTCCAGCAGGTGAGCGGGTAAGACAAAAATAAAAGCCAATCTGAAAACAAAACATTATTTATATTTTGTCCAGAAAATGCTTCTTGATTTAAGAATTGTAGATATTTAAGGACACAAAATAGTGCAGTGTAATCTATGAGGCATAATACACATGGCAGAAAATAGTCATTAATTATCAGTTTTTATGTTTTTGATGTAAAAATCTTGAAAATATTATAAATGGACCACAGAAAACAATACAAATAACTGAGGTAGTTCACGGCCCCTTTTAATCATTTATATTTAATGTTATGGTGAACTGTATGGTCTTCTTTGCTGACAGTCTATGATGCTCAGGGGATTTCTATCTTAGGATTGGTTTTTAGGAGGCATCTGTCTCCGATAGGGGGTGAGTGATTTGCATATTCACACATATATTAATTGAGGTTACTCTCAAGCTATTTTAAGGCATAAATAAGTAGGGCTGACTGATATGAGCAAAAAAGTATCACAATATCTACTGTATATATTTTTTTATATAGAATACATACAGAGGTGGCACGGTGGCTCAGTGGGTAGCACTGTCGCCTCACAGCAAGAAGGTTGCTGGTTTGAGTCCTGGCTGGGCAAGTTGGCATTTCTGTGTGGAGTCAGCATGTTCTCCCTGTGTTTGTGTGGGTTTCCTCTGGGTGCTCCGGATTCCCCCACAGTCCAAATACATGTGGTATAGATAAATTGAATAAACTAAATTGGCTGAAGTGTATGTGTGTGAATGTGAAAGTGTATTCCCCAGTACTGGGTTGCAGCTGAAAGGGCATCTACTGTGTAAAAAATATGCTAGATAAGTTGGCGGATCATTCTGCTGTGGCGACCCCTGATGAATAAAGTGACTGAGTAAATTAAAGGAAATTAATGAATAATACACACAGTATGGATATTGCAATATTCATTTGCCATGCTTTCGAGTTTGTGTAGCCACACCATTCATTTTCACCAAAATACAGATTGTGAAATTTATTTGCGACATTTGCTTACTGTAGAATTTTTTTGTCTTGTGTAAAAGATCATATAAATAAACTTACCCATATTGAGTGTTTTTTTTACCACAATTTTGATATGATGTATTTTCGGGTGCAAACCCTATAAACAAATAACTGTCAAAGGTACAATCTGTTAATTTTGCTATGGTTTGTTTAAGAGAGCCTCCTTACGCAGTTTATTTTCTGAGATGCCTTTTTTAGCCAATTTCTTCATTGCAAAAAATGCTTTTTTATTTTCAATTGATTAAATATTTAGTCTTGTTTCTAATCAAAATTATCAAGTGAGTTTAGTTAGGTGAGTTTTTCCTTATACAATTATACATATATTTTGCTTACCCCATTGTTTTAGGGAAAAACTCCCATAATGTTGGCATATTATTTCCTAAAACAAGACAACATGTTTTGCTCGTCTAGAAAATGCTTCTTGATTTAAGAACTCTTAAATGTTTGGACTAAAAATAAGTAAGGAAAACTTTTTTGCAATGTTACAGAGCATTATTTAATCTTAAATAAAAAGACGGCTGCACACTACAGTGTTTAGTGTTCAGTATATATATATAAAAAGCCATTTAATTTGTGACATTTGTTTCATAACAAACAGCACAAAAATAAACTCAATACAAATGACGACATTGAGTCACGTGAGGAGAGAGTAGTGTGTTATCTATAAATAACACAAATGAAAGTAGACATGAGAAGAGGTGCGAGAAGTGTGAGAAGGGAATATTAAGGGTGTGCTTACATCGGAGAGAGTGCTGCTGTTTAAAATTGATGCACGAGAGAAACTGCTGAGGAATTACTTGCCGCAGTATTCAGTGTTTGGCGCCGCCTGAGAAGTGTGGCCTGGTTGCTGATCGGAGCGCTGCCTGTCCTTTATTGTTTCTAAACAATAATAACTATTTGAAGTACAATTGTCTAGTAAACTGTTTATTCTTTTTGTGGTTGCAAATTCACAATACATTTTACTATACTTATGTTTGTGTATATTTCTGTGTGTAATTGGTGGTTTGAGTTATTTCTGGGTGAGGAATTACATTATAATTTATATTATTGTAATTGGCAGACTAAAAGCTACCTGGCACCTGAAGTTCTAACATTTCAGTTAACAAAACAGCCAATAAGAATCTATACTGCTTTAAAGAGCACAATCAACTAAAGTGACACAATATTACTGCAACATGCACTCAGTATACCATGCATGATCAGTCGTGTGTGTAAACTAATATGGTTATTGTTATGGTTACCTTCATAGTATGTGTGAATAGGCTGAGTCTTGCATCAATGCAGCATGCTAATAGCTTATTATATTGAACTCAATTATCAGGTTAAGTCTACTGTGGGCTTACACGAGAGCTGCTAATTTTATGGACAGAGACCTACTAAAGCAGTCTTTTATAAGTTATTTTTTTCTGAAAGGATGTTGTCTATGTAGGCAGTAGACAGCAAGGCAGTCCACTGTGATTTGAAACAGGGGCATTGGCTCATTTTGCACTAAAATCAGCCATGTTTTTCGGTGTACAGGTATGCAGAATTGATCTTGCGTCTGCACGTGAAGTTTTCCAATGATTGACATTAATGGTTTCACTTTATTTGAGACAAAATTGAACAGGTAGCTTTTACAGATCCAACAACAAGTCAACCAGTCATTCAAATGAAATCAGCTGTCATGACTGTGGAGAGAAACGCTTTACTGAACCCAGCGCCAGTGCTGGCATCTAGACTGGCTGTGTGTGTGCGTGTGTGTGTGTGTGTGTGTGTGTGCGTGCGTGCGTGCGTGCGTGCGTGCTCTCCGATCCCTCCAGCTGTGTGTCCTTTGATACAGGTAACTTGCCTGTCAGTCTGTGCCAGCTGAGAAACTGTGATCAAGGTAATAATGTGTCCCAATATTCCAGAACTATCACAGATTTCATTTTTTATACTAGTTAAAAAAATAAATAAATGCAAGAATTAAATGTTAAAGGGCACCTATTTTTCCCCCTTTTACAAGATGTATGATAAGACTTTGGTGTCTCCAGAATGTGCCTGTAAAGTTTCAGCTCAAAATACCCATCAGATTATTTATTATATAATATAGAATCTGCCCATTTTGCTGTCTGAGTACAGTGTGGCTGTTTTTGTAGCCTGTGGCTTTAAATGCAAATGAGCTGCTTTACCCCGCCCATCATTCCCACGCGAATGTCTGCTTCTTTTGTTACATCAGATAAACAGCAGTCAGTGACAGAGACAAACTCGGATGGAGTTGAAAAACAGCCCTTTAGTCAAAAATACCAAGTAAGTTTTCTCAAGCCTTTCTGAAATGATGAGTCTCACACAAATGTCGTTAGCCGTACGCACACACACACACACACACACACACACACACACACACAC
>CAIGQZ010032409.1:16646254-16658814 GCA_903798205.1 Danio tinwini
ATAGATTTACTGAGAGGATCTGTCTACATTTTCGTATCATTGCATTGTTCTAGAGATAGGACTTTTGTCTGATTCTAAAACAAGCTATTTTTATATAAAATTATTTTTTATATAAAAATATGAAGTGCACCATGTTTGGAGAACTCATTAACTGTATGCAACTACTAATAGCAAAACTGCAAGTGTATCAGATTTAAGAAAACCGCTGTTATCGCTTTGATTGAGAGAAATGTCTGATTGTTTAACCCTTGTGTGGTCTTAAAAGTCAATATTTTGTTTGTCCTAAAGGTAAAAAAATGACTCTCCTTCACTAAAAATCTAAAATAAAGCAGATAATTTAATTTTTAATCCACAAATCTATTTTGCACAAAGACACACGCATCATTCATCACAAACTCTGTGAATGTCTAGTTTTCCTTGTCATTGTGTAGTGTATTTTTACTTTTTTTATCAGTGGGCAAAAAAACTTCCAGAAAAAAAACTTTTTTTTAAATATTAATATGACCACCAGCTCTGCACATTTTCCATGTCTCCTTAATCAACCACACTATAGATTCAGATCATCAGCTCATTAGCAGAGACTGAAAGACCTGAAATAGGCGTAACAGACAAAGTAGACATCCAAAGCGTGCATTGCTGGTGATCCTCCAGGAACGTGGTTGAGAAACATTGCCATAGAGCATCAAGCATTCACCAGCTTTTTAATAGTAGATAAATGTAAGCTTCAACAAATATTTATCCATCCCAAAGGTTTATTTGTTAATTACTAGTGCATTATTTGAAATTATTAGAAAATATATATATACATTTTGAGTGAACTGTCCTTTTCATTCACCAGTCTTATCTGTCCCAGCAAGTCTGTCTAGCTCTCTTCCAGCAGAAGTAGGCCAGTACTGACACTAGAGGGTCAAAAAGAGTCATTGTGTGAGGAAGTCAAATTATTTTATACATTATCTTTATTCTCAGGAGAGCCTCACCTTGCTCTTTCACTGTAAGATAAGATAGTGATGAGGTCACCTTCACTGCTGCGCTACTCTCACAGGTGTTCGCTGACATAAGCCAATAACTAGTCAATGGTGTTTTATTATTGCTGTCTCTGTTTTAACAGAAATCCTGAATGGAGGGGTGTATGTGGACCAGAACAAGTTCCTGTGTCATGCTGATACAATCCACTGGCAGGATATAGTGAAGAACGCTCGTCCTGATCACCTGGTTGTACCATCCAACAGCAGCAACTCCTGTGAGTACTGACCAGTCAGAGCACGAGATGGTAAAATAGTCATAGATGTTTACATTAGATGTCACCTACGCTATTGTTGTCCATTGGAAGGAATGCGTCAATAGAGCTGCCATTTTAGTACAGGGTAGCCCTCCTTTGAAATGAATGTGGGATCAAGGTGCAGTGGAGGACTGGCCATCCAGAGCCAGAGATATGTACACGTATATCTATGATCGGGAATTTATCTGGTGGTCAGTGTGCAAATATTTTTTTAAATTCCGAAAATTATAATTTTACATCACTTTTGTATATTGATGGATAACTGATCGCACGGGCATTGCCGACAAAGAGCATGTGTTTGTGTAAAGAATAATGTATTGTTCTCCCTTCCTGTTAAATTTGATCTAATCTGTGAAACACACCCCCTTTCCTGCTTTCACTTCTTATTCTAACAAAGTGAGCAATTCGTTTGTGAATGAATCTCCGTTATGAACGATTCGTTCACTTAGCCGACAATAATACAAGTTTCTAGCACTGCAGCATCTTCTTGTCATATTTAATTTACATTGTTTGCCTATTTTATTTAACAAGACTAGCATGCTACTAGCGGTGCTACTATGCCTTATGGTCACTGCAGTAAGAGACTGTATTATCATCAATACTTGTTTAGTTCGTAACATACAAAAACGTAAAAAAAAATTTACCTATGAAATGTGATGCCTTTACACTTTGTTTTCTTTGTTTGTTCGTTACTACACCCATATGCAGCCCAAAAGTCCTGCATCTTCACATTGGCTTAAGTCTTGACTAGTGCAGTTGAATGACATTTGTCCTGGGAGCACTGTACAATTGTGGCGGTGCTATTGACGCATGCTCAGGGTCCGTTTGCAATATCTAGTGTATGTATCTAAGGTAAAAAAAAAAAGCTTGTTAATACAATAATGTTTGAAGGTTTGGGGTAAGTGAGAATTTTTTTTATGTTTTCATTTATTAGTAATTTATTTATGCTTGCAAAATTGAACTTTATTTGACCAAAAATGTGGATTATAATTCAAACATAGTGATTATTCTGAATCATTATACACTCAAAAAAATATATTTTTTTGCTCGTTCAAACTACTTATTTAAAACAAGCTAAAACAACACAATTTTTGAGATTTCATTGGGACAACTTAATTTTTTTATGTTCAATCCACATACATTTTTTTTAAAGTGTTAAGTTAACTTAATTAGTTTCCCTTGGGACAACATAAATGAGTTGTGTGGAACCCTGCATTTTTACAGTGTATTTTACATTATTTAATAAACGTATTAATAAACATAATACATATTATTTGTTAATTTGTTTATTCGTTCTTTCGTTCCTTCCTTCCTTACTTTCTTTCTTCCTTCCTTCCTTCCTTCCTTTATTCATTTCTTCCTTTGTTCCTTCATTTGTTTGTTTATTTCTTCGTTCGTTCGTTCCTTAGTTTGTTTGTTCCTTAGTTTGTTTGTTCGTTCGTTCGTTCCTTCATTCATTCATTTTTTCATTCATTCATTCATTTATTCATTCATTCATTCATTCATTATTTTATTTTATTTCTGTTTATTTCATTTTTAAATTATTTTCTTTTATTTTGTTGTATTTTATTTTATTGTTTTGTGGAAACCATGATACATTTATATGATTATTTGAATATTCAAAAGACCTTGGAGAAGGTTCCTACATATTTTATTATAATAAAAAAAGAATAGGAAACACACACAAAAAGCATATTTTGTTCTATTAAAAAACACAGCATATGGAAGTGATGTGATTAATCTTTTATAACTAATCCCTAAAGATTTATTTTTTTATATATATAGTTTTCATTTGGAGAGTATGTCCAAGCTCATATTATATCCTGTCATTCAACCCATGTTCTTGATCTATTTTTCTAGCCACTGCCCAGATCATCAATATTGAAATGTAATCCAGTATAATCCCTTAGTATTTTGGGGGAGGGATTGTCTTCATTGATTTGATTTAGTTATTTAGTGAGGTTATTTACATTGGCTACTCAATTGAAGCAGCAGGGAATAAGCAATGCTGTTTTCCCCAATTAAAATGCAATCCTGCACTTCTAGTCAATGTTTATCAATTACTTTTTTTTCCAATGTGTGTAACCTTCAGATTAGGTTAGAAGCAGCAGTCTGACTAGTAATGAGAAACGCTGAATGATTTTGATGGTCAATGTGAATAATTAAAAAAAGACCATAAGCATCTCTGTCATTATTTACTCACACAGTCATTTTCAAAACATGAAATATGTATGTGTGTGTATGTATGTATGTGTATGCAGTGCTTTCCACCGGTTTGAAATATACTTGCAGTGGTAGCTGCATTGAAACACACCATTTACCCACATCCCATAATAGTTAACTATATGCGGCAAACAAAACAATTGAATTTTTAACAATAATTTTATTTATTATGACACTGTTTTACATTTTTCCTTTTAATGGGTTAAGGTAAAATAAAAAAAAATATTTTTGCTATTTAGGAGCCATCTGCCTCTCTCTTACATTCAAGTTCAAAGCAACCTTGAATGCCAAAGCATTTTTGATATGTGTATAAAATAGCCTATGTAATGTATTAACATCATCAAATTAATAAAATAACCAGCAAATGAGAAATAAATAACAGAAAAAATAAATAAAAACAGACAATATCTCTAAAATGATCATAATTACAAGATTAAAAGATGTAGATTATTTAAATAAGGCAAATGTGTTGATTGATTAATGATGTGCAAATATTTTGCAGCCAGTTTAGAACAGTCATTTTGTCCTCTTCGAGTTTATAATAAAGTTGTTTAGATTAAAAAAATGAATTAAAGTTTATTTTGCTCTCAGCTGTGAAAGTAGGCTTCACTAAAAAAGGTAATGCAAAAACGCATACGAGCGTTTCACCTTTAGAAAGCGAAAGCAAAGTCAATTCCTGGACATTTTAGGAAATTTAGAAACCCAGGCTGGATGTTTTTTTAAGTCCAAAAAGGATTAAGACCCTCTGTGGGTCTGCAGAGCACGTGGTGCTGTCTATGGGAGTGTTGACAGTGTTGTTTCGCACACACAGAACAAAACGAGAGAAATTTTTCCACTACTTAATAATAGTAAAAAAAAATTAAAATATGCCTGGGTGGCCCATCCAAGTATGTTTGGGAAGCACTGGTATACTATATATACTATTTTATATTAAACTATTAGTCCTCCTGTGAATAAAAAAAATATATAATTATAATATTTCCCAAACGATGTTTAACAGAGCAAGGACATTTTCACAGTATTCCTATATTCTATAATACTTTTTTTTTTCTGGAGAAAGTATTATTTGTTTTATTTCAGCTAGAATAAAAGCAATTTTAATTAATTTTAAACAATTTTAAGGTTAATATTATTACCCCCCTTCAACAATATTTGTTTTTCGATTGTCTACAGAACAAACCACTGTTATGCAATGATTTGCCTAATTACTCTAGCTTACCTAATTAACCTATATAAGTCTTTAAATGTCACTTTAAGCTGAATACTAGTATATTGAAAAGTATCTAGTAAAATATTATGCACCGTCATCATGGCAAAGATAAAATAAATCAGTTTTTAGAAATGTGTTGAAAATGTGTTTTCTCCGATAAACAGGAGGACAAAAAATTCTAAATTCACCTGTATATTTAGTTGTAATAAAAGTAAGGTTTTGTTACATTTCAAGTTTAAACAGTGGGATAACGTGGCCTATAGGCCTTGTAAGCGTCTGTATATGCCAATATAAAGTCTAATCTATCATACGGTATATGACTTCAGAAGACTTGGATTATAAAGTCCGCGTTTACATTGCTCTTGTGTCCTCTTTGGAGCTCTACTCTGTGAAACATCCCATTTTGTATTATGCTGAATAAATGAAGACAGAAATTAACTTAAGCCCAGCTCTTAGAAAGGCAAGGGAGCGCCTATATTTCACAAAAGTTACAGTGAACGATCAAGTACTTAAAAGTGGAAGCGGGAGAGTGTAGGAGAGAAAAAAAGGTGACGTTTAAAATGGGAGATAGTCAAAAGTGCCTGGCCCATGTAGTTGAAGAGAGTAAGCCACTGGTGTAATTACTCTTAACTGAAGTGGAACAGGGACAGAGGACAACACTCCATCACTCAGCCATGCTCACACTGCAATTACCCAACAGTCAATTAAGCTTGGGTGGCAGAACAGCAAGCACAGATGAGTCTAGCAGAGCCATGCGGGCCATCTCCTCTGGGGCCGGCAGGATTGGGGCAAAGCTCTGGAGAGTCCACGAGAACATTGTTCTGTCAGTCAGTGATGACTCCTTCCCACTTCATCAGAGCAGGGTCAGTGCAGATGAAAAGAGGCCTGCGTTAAAGAAGAATGATCTGGATTACAATTACCACCATGAACCGTTACGACAGAATATGCAAAATACATAACATAAATAGGGATGTAAACAGGGCTTAACATTACAATTTTTTTGATCACCAGCCACTGTGGCTAGTAGTTATCCAACATTACTAGCCACTCGACATTTTCACTAGCCACAATTTTGTTATGCATTATGCATAAATGTGACTTTGGAATGCTAAAATGACTTGATTTTAGACATTGTGTCATGTCCACATGCCTCCTCATTCATCATGCCTCCCTTTTTTTTTGTGTATGAACTTGCTTAATGTGCATGAGCAAATGGGCTGTGCTTTCATAGTGTCGCATTGCAACTAATTTTATTCCACAGGACTTTTCAGGGCTCAACACTGAGGATTTACCAAATTTGTGTCTGACTACACCAAAAATAAATAAATAAATATTTCTTAGTCACAAATGTTAAAAAAATTGTCAAAACATGCAAAATATAGCTGTATACATGCTCTTTTTATTCAACAAAACCTTTCTTGTAAAACAATCAAAAAAAAAAAAAACTATTGCCATGTATCTAAAACTATGCACAGTAGCCTAGTCTGTCCAGGCCAGGTCTCTGAGATCACTAGTTCACGGTACACGGGGAGTTAATCTCTTATTAAAGCAATGTTATTGTAAAAAATTATAATTAAACCCTATTAGCAAAAATAACCGTAAGCAAAAGAAAGCAGGTAAAAACATACTGTGTGTGATAATGAAAGGATGATCACGCACACACGGGTAACGTTAGGCCCATAATCTGTTCAGTTCAAAGTATAGTTCAAACAAAATCAACAACCGCTACTGCTTTCAAAGACATATTTTAAAAACATCCAGAGCTTTTGGAAGCCACAGAATTGTGGGTGCACGAGCATAATTTTTTTGTCCTGTCTATTTCTAAGAGAACCGATAGCACCAGTTGCATTTCCAGGCACGGTTGCTTCGCGCCAGGAAAGGGAAGCATGCATGCTTTTTAAACATTACCTGTGCATGCAAGTGATGATCCTCTCATTCAATATTTACCTGCTTTCTTTTGCTCACACGAATGCAATTTTTATTTGTCATACTACTTCTCGATTCTAAGATGACATTTGCACGCATATTGGGCCATCTTTATTATCGAACATTGCTTTTAAGAAAACTTTCATTTAAAAACGACCTTCAACAAGCCAAAGTGGCTAGTGAGAGTGTCTATCTAACCTGCCTTAGCTAAAATCTACCCGCATTTGGCAGGCTGGCGGGTGTTAATGTAAAGCACTGGATGTAAATAATAAAAACGGTCCTAACATATTTTCTATTATACAATTTGAATTTTTATAGCATCCGGGAATTCAAAAAGCTTGACATATTGATAAATAATGTTATGATAGGTGTTTTATTGTAAAGTTATAATTGGATTGCCTTTTTTTTACAGTTATGGACAGGAAATGTTTATGTGCCAAATGTCATTACTGCATTGATGGTCTACAGTATAGATTGAAATAATTTTTTTAACAGTTTTATAGTCGCTCACTTTTTGAGCCAATCCCAAAAATTCTTTTAATAAGTGTATACATGTCAGCTCTGTGGCTGTATCTGACAGTAAACTGTTACAACAGAATATAAACAATACATTAACATAAATAGATTAAACATAATGTTTTAAACTGTTTTATAGTCGCTCACTTTTTGAGCCAATCCATTTTTTTTTCTTAATGAATGTGCATGTCAACACTGTAGCTGTATCATAAAACATGCAGAGCTTCACAATTCCTACATGATGTCCCAACACAAATCAATCAAGTATAACGCATTTCTAGTTGTGACAAAAACCATATATACGTTATATAGTGGACTCAATATATCCTGCAATGCACCACAGTAACAAGTGTACAACCCATTTACAATCAACAGCTAGAAAATACCAATAATGCACTGTGAGCACATCTGACCACAAGACGGCGTCCTCAGCGGAATCCTAATAGTGCAAGTTTCAAAATAAAATATTTATTTCAAGTTACATTTGTATACATGACAGAGATCCCAATACTTTGTTTCATTACTAATAAACAGCTTGCTAAATGCTAAGGTCTGACCAAGAAGTTTGAAATCTAGTCTGTATGAGTAACTTATCAACACAAATAAAATGGCTTCCCTTCCGGTTTCCTCACAACTCAAATTCACTCGCTCATTTTCATTCACTCCTTTAAGTGGACTATATTAGTGGACTAATGTAGGTAATAGTGAATGAGGGTACATGGGGGAGATTTTGGGTACAGCATGTATGAACAAAATCTAAAGATTATAGTTTCATTAAAATTGTTGGACGTCAGTTTATTATTCAAGGGTCGCCACAGGGGAATGAACCACCAACTTATCCAGCATATGTTTTAAACAGCAGATGCCCTTCCAGCTGCAACCCAGCATTGGCAAACACCCAATACCCTTTTATTCATACACGTACTGACAATTTAGCTTACCCAATTCACCTATAGCACATATCTTTGGACTGTGGGGGAAACCGGTGCACTCGGAGTGTGTTCTCGGCATGACGGAATGTGTTCTCTTTTCTGGTTACAGGTCAGAGGTGTCACAGAGCATGTAATGGACGCTGCTGGGGTCCAAAGGAGGACCAGTGTCAAAGCTGTGAGTGTCAAAGACTTTATGCTAGCCAAACAATTGACTCTGTTTAAAATGGCCAGTGCATGCCAGCATGTGAATGTGCAAAAGGTTTTCTCAACCTTTGGTCACCTGACAAAGCCTTTCTACCAAACCTTTTGTGTTTGGCAGTCATTCCTTACAGAGTTTAAATCTGCAGACCTTTAGTGTACAGATCAGGCTTTTAAGCTATGTATTAATATGATGTCACAATCTGTTTGATGATCAGAGATTTTTAGTCTTTGTCTTAGGGGTAAGCAATGTGCTAAGGGCTTTGAACAGTAGTTATGTAAACCATATAGATATCTAAAATACCAGCATATGCATTATTTATTTATTTATTTTTTTGAGTTGCTAAAGATAATTCTGCACTTCAATCAAACACTTCTTTATAAATCTTCACCAATGTCTTCTCTTTTCAGAACCAAAAATCTGTAAACATGACATAACTTTACAAACACGCAGCTTATATTGTTGAGTATGATAAACTTTTAAGCATTACTTTAAATATGAATAAAAATTTCAGTTGTCAAAATTGTCATTCTGTAAAAGCAGTGCAATAGCTGTTTAAAGTTTGGTCATATAGAAGGCTTTGGTGTACTTTTATTACATTTTATGCCTGTGCAGTATGAGGATTTTAGCATTTTCCTATGTTGGAAAATGTTGGAAAACTGGTCCAGGCAGAGATCATTTTCAAATAAGAATGGTGTTTTCAAATGTAGATAAAAGACACTAATAAGCAGTTCAAGACCAGAAAAAAATTAAGATGTGAAAAGATTTGAAATGTGATTTTTTTTTCGATGTTTGACGTAATTTCCACTGAAACGTAAAGAGAGGGTGGTAGCTCCTCCATAGTTTATATGTTAAGGCAGACGTGACTGACTGCAAGCTTTGGATGTTTATATCAGTTTTATATCTTCTAAAAAGCAAATATTGGCACTGTTTTGGAGCAAACTAGCTTTTAGATATCCTTAAAACTAACATACTGGGTAAAACTTTAAAATATTGGCCCATTAGTTAATGTTAAGTAATGTACACTTTATTAGGTACACCTTACTAAGGCTGGGTTGGACCCACTTTTTACCTTCGGAACTGCCTTAATCTTTCGTGCCATGGATTCAGCAAGGTACTGGAAATATTCCTCAGAGATTTTGGTTCATATTGACATGATAGCATCACACAGTTACTGCAGATTCCCGTTCCACTACATCCCAAATGTGCTCTATTGGATTGAGTTATTGTGACTGTTGAGGCCATTTGAGTACAGTGAACTCATTGTCATGTTCAAGAAAACAGTCTGACGGGATTCCTGCTTTATGACATGGTGCGTTATCCTGCTGGAAGTAGCCATGGGTACACTGTAGTCATAATGGGATGGACATGGTCAGCAACTTAGGTAGGCTGTGGCACTGAACTCAGTCAACTCAGTTGGTACTAATTCACCCAAAGTGTGTCAAGAAAATGTCCTCCACACCATTACACTACTACCACCAGCCTGAACCGTTGATACAAGTCAGGATAGATCTATGCTTTTATGTTGTTGACGTCAAATTCTGACCCTACTAGCTGAATGTCGAAGCAGAAATCCAGACTCATCAGACCAGGCAATGTTTTTCCAATCTTCTCTTATCCAATTTTGGTGAGTCTGTGTGAATTGTAGCTTCAGTTTTCTGTTCTTAGCTGACATGTGTGGTCTTCTGCTGTTGTAGCCCATCCGCCTCAAGGTTCGACATGTTGTCCATTTAGAGATGCTCTTCTGCATACCTCAGTTGTAACAAGTGTTTTTTTTTTTTTGAGTTACTGTTGCCTTTCTATCAGTCTGGCCATTCTCCTCTGACCTTTGGCATCAACAAGGCATCTGCACCCACAGAACTGCTGCTCACTTGATATTTTCTCTTTTTCGAACCATTCTCTGTAAACCCTAGAGATGATTGTGCATGAAAATCACAGTAGATCAGCAGTTTCTGAAATACTCAGACCAGCCTGTCTAGCACCAACAATCATGCCACGTTCAAAGTCACTTAAATCACCTTTCTTCCTCATTCTGATGCTCAGTTTGAGCTGCAGCAGATGGTCTTGACCATGTCTACATGCCTAAATGCATTGAGTTGCTGTCATGTGATTAGCTAATTAGAAATTTGAGTTAATGAGTAGTTGGTACCTAATAAAGTGGCCGGTGGGTGTATTTACTAACATGAACAAACTTAGTAATACATTTATCATGATATGTATTCATGTTTGTTAATGTTAGTTAATTTAAACAACAGTAGTTCGCCATAATAATGGATTAGTGAATGTCAAACTATGATTAAAAAATTCATACTCAGATAATGTTAGTAAATACATTAAAGGGCACCTAGGTTACCCCTTTTTCCAGATTTAATATACGTCTTTTGTGTCCCCAGAATGTGTCTGTAAAGTTTCAGCTCAAAACACCCATCAGATTATTTATTATAGCTTATACTAGATGGTGTTTTATGGCTCTCAATAGATTTTTGCTGTTTTTGTGTACTGCACCTTTAAGGCTAGTCCTCCCCGCCCACCGTTTCCACGTGCCTGCAGCGCGTGCCTCAGTCTCCGCCTTCGGCTGCCTCAGACAACTGACACAGACATAAAGGAAGTAGATCTCACATAACGTTTGTGACAAAAACTACAGTAAGAGCTTTATCAATGATTATTTGGTGCATTTGTTGTGTGGAGCTGCAGGATGAGTCACACACGATGTCATTACAAAGTTCACGCACACACACAGACACACACACACACAGCGCAGACACACACGCACATACATACAGCGCGCGCGTTTAGCTTTGCACTGTCTTTGCACGCAAATGTGACAGGATACAGGTTAAGATCCACTGCTGTATGGATATCTGTTACATTAATGTACAAAATAAACCTGATTTAACGTCCACAAACCGGGATTAAAGCGTCTTTTATTATTGTTCTGACACGCGGCTGTGGTGATGAAGTAAAGCTCAAGTAAATCGCTGTAATTCATTACACACATGCACTGTTTTAAAACATTTTAAACTTGTCAAACTCACTCTTGATCACATTTGTTGATGATTGATGATCCTAAACTGAACAGACCTTTTATTTAGGGTTGATTTGCGCACGTCCTGTCTTGTGGATATGATTACAAACGTTACTACGGAGACATGTTAATATGCAGCTGTCAATCTATATTGGTGGGCGGGGGGATCACACTCCTACGTCAAGTTGCGGTCGGTCTCAAAACGACTCCAATTGGTCCACCTTTTTTATGTTGTTAAATTGAAAAAAAAAAGGACTGGGTGTGTTTATATCACCCCAATATGATATATGATAAATGGTATTTACACTATACCTACCCATATGTCTGTCCAAATTTGAAAGCAGCTTGAAAAGTAGATTTTTCATCATAGGTGCCCTTTAACTAACATTTATCAATGGACCATTATTCTTAAGTGTTGCCACATACTGAATCTCTAGAACAATTTCTGTTGCTGTTATTATATTTTAATGTCATATTACTTTACAGAGCATACCTTATCAAGCGGTAGGAATAAAAAATCTTTCAGAAGAGACTTTTATTCATGAATATAATATCCGGACTCTGCAGAGACAGTGAGGTGAAGAGTCGTTCCACTCTGTGAGAGTCTCCAGCTTTCTCCACAGGCACTTCCAGCAGGCCAAGGCTCGCCACTTTTCTCCCTGTGGAGGATAATTGAAGAGGGAGACGGGAAGCCTGACTCTCCCTCTCCTCTCACATGTGGCTGTGGAAACCAACTTGCACTTAAAACTGCCAGGATTAATTACTTCAGGTCCCTCTAAACTCTCCCACGTAGCCAGATCCTCCGTCTCCCTTCTTTAGACTGCTTCTCAACAAGCTCGATCACAACACGTCGGAGCTGTGATTTCCCCCGACATGCTTTCATAATGCAGTCAAATGCTAAGTCAGGTTGCTCAAAAACATGTCATTACCTCGTCTAGATAATCTCGCTAATGCAGTCATAAGGGCATATTTTTAAGGACAAAACACTCAAGTGTAAAAAAAGGAAACGATTTTTTTGAAATTTTCATGTTGGAGAAAATCCTCTCATGGCAGTTAGTTTGCATTACGGTCCTCTTATGTCATTAGCATGAGCTAGAGGAGACGGAGGGCTAATAAGCTCGCATGGATTCTGTGCCAGATCATTTCTGGAGACAATTTCCACAGAATAGTATGTACATCACCTGCTCCTTGCGTATTCGTAGTTAATGTATATGGAGCTCAAAGTCAGATATATATATATATATATATAT
>CAIGQZ010032409.1:16749847-16762287 GCA_903798205.1 Danio tinwini
AATAAATAAATAAATAAATAAATAAATAAATAAATAAATAAATAAATAAATAAATAAATAAATAAATAAATAAATAAATAAATAATACAATTAAATCCACACATATATATATATTACAGCCCTAAAATAGACCACTAGAGACAATATAAAAAAACAGAGCCACTAAAGTGTTTTTCAATAAGGACAGATGCACAAACACACCCATAAGCCTTTCAGGTGTAGGCGAGGCTTAGCTAAGCTGTTAAAATGTTTGTTGTTATTAGCGCAGATTAACTGCTGAGTGGTCTAACCTACCTGTGAAACAATCAGCAACATCTGCTTCACAAAGGCATAATTAAGCAACACTAACAAACAGTGTTTTGAGCGTGGAGGGGAAATGGAGATTTGTGTTCAGCAGGTGTCTGGAGAAGCGGCAAAATTAACAGAGACAGCGATTATGCTTTCTAGCCAACCTAGCATCCGAGGAGTTTTTCATCCAACTTTATCTCTATGCAAAAATATATGCACAATATTGACAGTCAGAATAAAACTCACATGCTGGGCCATCACATTTTCTCTCTCATTTTTTTTTAAATTACCAAGCCAAAAAAAGTAAGCTTTTCAGACTTAATATAATACAATTAGGCACATTAAGCGTTTAATTGATGCTTCATGTGCTCAGAGAATGATGGGAAATGTAGTTTGGTTGCCAAGCCTGTCATCTCATAAAGCAGCTGTATGAGTTGTATTTCCTGGCAAGCCTTCTAGTATCACACAGCGCATGCAAACTAAACTGTACAGTCAACATTCGCAATTAAAACATAATTATGACCAAAAATAATTTGCTTCCACCAGGATTCTTTAATTAACGTGCCTACAAACTAAATGAATATCTAGAGTTTCCCGATGGTAATTACGACGTTCTGGTTGACGTTCATCCACAGTATTCTTGTAACTGTGATCATTTGATGAGACTTGAAGGTAGAATAAGTGCATCAGGTTTATTTATTAATATCTAAAATGAATAATGTAATTATGAATGGAGCAGCAGGGTAGTCATCAGAGGTTTGTCATAGTTATTGTTGTTTACTGTTTGGTGATTTATTTGGTTTTCCACTTTTTTGCAACTTAGATTGACAGAGGGTGAATGAGAAATGATAGACATATTTGACCCGAAATATTTGACCCAAAATAAATATAAATGACTTAGTAAGCCAAAAAAGTCACCTGTACATGTTTCAGTGAACTACACTATTGTTCAAAAGTGTGGGTTCAGGCAGATGTTTATTTGTTTGTTTGTTTATCTATTTATCTGTTTACTTATCTATCTATGAAATGTTGCTTATGCTATTTTCTATTATAATAAATTGTAATAATATAATGTAATTTAAAAGTAAAAACAATGGCACCAGTGCGCTTACCCCACACCAGCTATAGGAGAAGTGGAGAGACAGTAATAGAGCCAATTCAGTGGTTGGGGATGATTGGAAGGCAATCATCGGTAATGGACGATGGAGGGAATTTGGCCAGGACACCCCTACTTTTTACAAGAAGTGCCATGGGATTTTTAATGACCATAGAGAGTCAGGACCTCGGTTTAATGTCTCATACAAAAGAGTCTATAATGAAATTACTTTTAATAATACAGTAAAATACAGTAAAAAAAAAGTATTTTCCATTTTTTACTGTCAGTATAATCTCCATCCTACATACTCTAATAAATGCATTATGTTTAGGGTGCGAATACATTAACAATCAGGGGGGTCAACTTTTTCGGTAATGTTCGGTAAACAAGCTTCAGTTAATCAAATATACAGTTGAAGTCAGAATTATTAGCCCCCCTGAATTATTAGCCCCCCCTGTTTATTTTTTCCCCCAATTTTTGTTTAACGGAGAGAAGATTTTTTCAACACATTTCTAAATAGTTTTAATAACTCATGTCTAATAACTGATTTATTTTATCTTTGACATGATGACAGTAAATAATATTTTACTAGATATTTTTCAGGGCATTTCTATACAGCTTAAAGTGACATTTACAGGCTTATCTAGGTTAATTAGGTTAACTAGGCAGGTTAGGGTAATTAGGCAAGTTATTGTATAATAATGGTTTGTTCTGTAGACTATCACAAAAAAATTTGCATAAAGAGGCTAATAAATTTGACCTTAAAATGTTTAAAAAAAATTAAAAACTGCTTTTGTTCTAGCTGAAATAAAACAAATACGACTTTTTCAGAAAGAAAAAATATTATCAGACATACTGTGAAAATGTCCTTGCTCTGTTAAACATCATTTGGGAAATAATTAAAAAAAGAAAAAAAATCTAAAGGGGGCTAGTAATTCTGACTTCAACCATATGTATTTATTTCAATTACATCAAATGTATTAATATTTAGGTTTTCAGTGTTTTGAGGGATATTAAGTGTATTTTGAACCACAGTATACTTTGATTTGCTATTTCAGAAGTTACTGTAGGTCAAACTATACAAACTGTGCAGCTAATTTTACTTTACTTTTAGGCTGTATGTGAAAACAAACAGGTATTTTACAAGAAAAGTGTTGTTTTTAACCCTATTGCATTTTATTCTAGATGACTCATTTACTGAATAACGAAGCACCACCTACATGTAATTACAGCCAAGCTGCTTTTACCATGAAACATATTTTGTTGAAATGTGTAAGCTTGAATACCATTAGACAATTTTTTTTTATAAGGAGAGTACTTTGATGGACATTTTTAAAAAGGTACCACCTGGAAGTATTTTAAGCTATTTATCAAAAATTTAACTTAAAAAGTTATGTATTTATTTATTTATATCAATATATTTTTTACTATGTAACTTTTTATTGTAATATGAATTTGTTTTTATTATGTAATATTTTTAATGTATATCCATTTTGCCATGAAATAGCCATAAGTTGCTGATGTGGCAAAAATAAATGAATTTTCTCTCGCATATACTGATTGGCGCAATTTTGTGTTCACAATGGTATAAACTGATAAAGGGGTGGTCAAATGTATATTTAAATTATATATTATTTTAATTATAAATATCATGATTTAAGACACGGATCAGAGCAAACTATGTCTCACTATTTCAAGGACTGACCCTTATGTCCTTGGGATGAGGGGGGGTGTATTAATTAGGGAGTTGTTGGAATATTTAACCAAATACATGCGTGTTTAATAAAAAAGGTCAGGAGAGGGTTTTCTTCAATGTCAAAAATATTAGTAATTTATTAGATACAAATTAATAATTTGATTAACAGAATTGTGGCAATCCCCAATTCAATGCAAGAATTACATTTTAGAAGGTGTGCAACAATTTTCATTTCCTGACTCCAGCTTTTAAGCTGATATTAACAGGTAGAGTTTAGTGGAATTCGTCACTTGTCAATCATTTGCCAGTCCTCCATTGGCCACACACATACATGCTTCCTTTTTTTTTACAAATTCTCTGCACAACATAAAAAGTATAAGACTCCTTAACTACACATATTCTGTGTTTAGTTTTCACCCATCTCTGCTCATAGGACGTTTAGCTGCAGAGCTCAAGTTAATTTTAGACAATCAGGCCTTTGCATTTCTATCAGCTTATATCTACATCTGCAAAAATGCTTCATTAGTATGCAAGGCATATCACACTCAAGAGAAGTTTAGTTAATATATCACTTTTAAGCAATACAAATACAATTGTTTAATGAAAAGAAAAATATACAAAAATAATTAAAAATAAATCCCCCCCCCCCCCCCGCAATTCGCCCCCTGATTGTCTTATTAAATGTATCACCTAACGTTAAATAAGAGGACAGTATTTTTTCTAGCTAAAACTTTACTTACAGTTTAAATAAAAATGAATACCAGAAATAACACTGGTGCTTACTTAAAAAACTAATGTTTGTTAACATCACACTTTTGAACTTAGATTTTTGAGTGCATCTTTGTAGAACATAAGTATTACAAATCTTAATGACCCCCAAATTTTGTAGCAGTAATATTTGCCTTCATAATATCAATAGAACTGTAGGTCGCCGGGCCTGAAGCGGCGTGTGTTTGCGTGCTGCCAGTCTCCCATGGCCGCTTCTGTCTGCCGTCTGCCGCTTTATTGCATCAGAGGCGGTTTACAGCATGAAATGAAGAGCAGCTGTAATTGCTGCAAGGCATTTATTCATCTCTCACAAGAGATTCACTCATAAAGAAGCACATATCAGCCTCGCTCTCAATGAGCATCGACAGATACACTGGCATACAGATGCTCTTCAAGGTTACTGCATGCGTTTTCTTCTCCAAATAGAACAATACACAGTATCTCTTCCTATTGTCCAGGCAGCGTTATTTGTCTTTCTGCTTGATGAGCTGCTCGGATGACTCTAAGGGTGCTCATATTGATATCCAAGCTAACAATTCCCCCTCTCCGGCCTCCTCTCTCCATATTACCGCTATAAATCCAAAGCCGGCTGATTGTTATGGTCATTGTGTGTGCGGTGAGGGATGGTTATTATCCGTAGTTGCTGGTATTTTATGTGTCTCTTTTCTCCTCTGTCTCTCTCGCTCAGGGTCCTGATCACTGTGTTAAATGTCGTCACTTTAAAGACGGACCCAACTGTGTGGAGAAATGCCCTGACGGTCTACAGGGAGCGAGCAGCTTCATCTTCAAATACGCGGAGGCCAACAATGAGTGTCACCCCTGCCATGTCAACTGCACCCAGGGGTACGGATGGCTTTGTTAAATGTTTGCAATTTGTGTGTGTGTGTGTGTGTGTTGGGGAAATGCAGTACTGTGCAAAAGATTTAGGCCACCGTTATGCTGGTTGTTTTAGTGATGGTATAGTGACCACATACTATTGTTTCTCATACGTTTAATTAGAATGCAACTGAAAGTCTTCTTCCCACCCTGCAAATCACCATTCAAAGCCATGCTTCCTGAAAACATGCATTTTACTAGACAACATTGCTAAAATACATTACTTAAAGCCTTTTTTTAAATATTGTGACACATCAAATTGAAATAGTCCTGAAATGAGAAAAAAAACTGTAGGGCATTGCATGATTTCATCCAATGGGAACTGATTGGATTATTGGAAGACGGGCGTTGCTAACAAAATGAAGGAAGATTGATGAATGGATAAAAGCAAGAGAAAAAACGAGACATGTCCTGATAACCATTCCATGTGACCAGAAGTGAAGTAAAATCATCTCGAGGGGGAGGAAAGGTTATAGTAGTTGATAAATGGTTGAGGGCAAATGAATGTTTACAAAATAATGATCAGAAGTGAAGAAAAGTCATTTCGAGGGAGGGCGGGAGGAAAGATTGTGGTATTTGATTCAATGATTGCAGATGAATGTTTACATATATAAATAATGAAGTGCACAGATACATCATTTATAACAAGCACTACTATATAAATAAAAAGAAGAAGAGCAACATGTAATGTCATGGTGACTTTAACACTCACCAGAGAGAAAACCTTGTAGTACAGTTAGTATGCCATGAAAAACTTAAAAAAGAAGGTAGGTTGTTGATGTATGCCTGCCATTCTCTGTCTTAACCATAAACATGGTGCAGTTGCAAATTTTGGCATGCAGATAGCACAGTCTGTAGTATTGTTTGGACCCAGGGGTGGACTGGGAAAGCATTTTTAACCGGGCAAAAGTAACTGTCAGTCAGGCCACATTTAATGCGATCTAGAAAGTGAAGACCAGGGAGGGGACGTGGAGGGGTGCGGAGGGGTGCGCAGGGATGCACGGCAGGCCAGAGTCCCGGTGGCAGGCCAGAGTCCAGGAGAGAGATTGCTTGTTTCCTTCAGTGAAACATGGTGGAGGCTCTGTAATGGTTTTGGTTGCTTTTCTGCCAGTTGTGTGGACAATATTGTCTGAATTGTTGAGATTGTACAGACATCGAGCCATTCCTTCTAGAAAGCACTTCATTGGTAATGGTCTTATTCTTCAGAACGATAATGATCCCAAACACACTGCTAACTCAGAGAAGAGAAGAAAAAAATACAACTGACTGAACACTGACAGTCATGAAATGGACTTCACAGAGTCCAGACCTGAATATTATAGTAGTGGTACGGTATGAATGAATCACCTGGACAAAAAATCTAAAAAGATGTGACAGCCTAAATCTAAAGAGGAAAAAAAAAGCAGCTGAAAGAGTAGCACCTATTTCAGAAAACCACATAACAGTCTCCAGGAGAGAGATTGCTTGTTTCCTTCAGTGAAAAATGGTGGAGGCTCTGTCCTGGTTTTGGATGCTTTTCTTTCAGAGGTGTTGACACTATTGTCTGAATTGATGAGATTGTACAGACATTAAGCTATTCCTTCAAGAAAGCACCTCATTGGTAATGGTTTTATTCTTCAGAACGAAAATGATCCTAAACAGACTGCTAATCCAGAGAAGAGAAGAAAAAAATACAGTTGACTGAACACTGACAGTCCAGACCTGAATATTATAGTGGTATGGTATGAATGGATCACCTATAAAAAAAATACAAAAAAAAGATGTGACAGCCTAAATCTAAAGAGGATAAAAAAGCTGCTGTAAGGGTCATGATATACATAGCATGTAATGACCTCATAATAGTCTTCCCAAAACAGTCAACACAGGCTTATTGGAAATATATGCATCAACATTTTTGTGAAACTGCAACAATGTACTTAAGCATATGTATAACTTCAACTAGTTAAAATGAACACTACAGTATCACACTAATGATATTAAGAGGTGACTTATTATATTTATTATTACAAATAAAATCTTAATTTCATTTAGTTCACTTTGCACAGCACCAAATAAATGCCACAAAACAACTTAATGTTTTCTCCACCTATCTATCTTCATATGGACAACTTTTCTTGTGTGGTCAGTTTTCTCTGTAGCTCACTTGTACTTGTTGTTAGTCACTCACTTGGTGTTGTACTTGTGATGCAGAGTGCTCAGCTTCAAGTCCGGTAAATCAGAATTCCATAAAAGTGATAAAAGCAATGCAAATTCAAGGTTAAACTACATTGTCGCAGTGCAATTTTCTTTTACGTTTACTTTTAAAAACATTATTGGGAGGGTTAAGGAAACGGTTTAGGTCAGTGGTTCACCAGTGCTGCTTTTCCACTATTGTGCCAAACCATTCTAACAGTTCGGTACGGTTACGATTGTTTCTCCACTGAGCCTGGAACGGCATGGTACGATTACAAACCGTTCTCGGCACGATTATACAATCGTGCTGAACTGTGCTGAATTCTGTGTGTTGACGTCAAGGCTCTGTTGCAATTCAAAGCCCAGACAGCTTGTTTTGTAATTTTATGCTGGCTATACCACCTGAAGAAAGATTACGGCGTGCTGTGAAGGTTGGCCATTACCATAGAAAGTCAAATCTTTCTTACATTTTTTGGACTTTGTTTGAAAGCTTTAGAGTAGCATGTAGCTGTCCAAGGTACTGTTGTATGATTTAAATTATAGCCTATACCAGGAATGGACAATCTTGATCCTGGAGGGCCGGTGTCTTTGCAGACTTTTGCTCCAACCCTAATCAAACACACCTGCCTGCAGCTTTCTAGTGATCTTGCAGACACTGATTAGTGTGTTCAGGTGTGTTTGACTAGTGTTGGAGCAAAAGTCTGCAGGGACACCGGCCCTCCTATCAAGTTTGCCTATCCCTGGCCTATACTGTATATGCACCAATAAACAAGTCAAATGAATGAATACATAAAATAAATATGGATTCTTAAATGTCACTATTGTTTTTACTCAAAATAAATATTAATATGTTTTGACATGTTTTAAAAAAATTAAATGAGCAATTTTCAATATTTCAGCTATACAGCAGGCCTATATATGATTTTTTTTGTTCTAAGTGATCTTTAATATACAGGCTACTGGGTGATGTAGCTATGCAAAATAGTTTCTAAAACGTCAAGCAGGAATTTGCCTATAGCTTGTTAGTTAATTATGAAGACAAAAATGATTAAAATAACAAAAATAAAATAAAAAAAATACAAAAATAAAAAGAGCAGCATTTTGATAAATATAATCGTCCTTTATATGCTTTATATCCTGATATGCTGTGTTGTTTCGTATTCATTTTTTATTTAACTTGATGCATTCTTTATTTAATGTTTGAATACTGAAAACAAATAACAGCCATTGTTTAAATGGTTAAATTTTACCATCAAAATGTAGTATATTTTATATCATTATCAACTTTTAATATAAAACCGCTGTGTAATGTGTTGATTGTTATGAAATAATTTAAGTGCTAAATTTTTTATTAGTGTAAGTGCCCGCTGAATTTTGACAAGGCCTGTACAAAAATATATTTCTGCCATGCCACTAATACAGATAAACTATTATTGTTGCATTATCATTGTTTATTTTTCAGTTATGTACGGAGATTTGAAATATATAATTTATTTCCCAGGCAGCACAATGGCGCAGTGAATAGCACAATCGCCTCACAGCAAGAAGGTTGCTGGTTCAAGTCCCAGTTCTCCCTGTTTGCGTGGGTTTCCTCCGGGTGCTCCAGTTTCCCCTACAGTCCAAAGACATGCGCTATAGGCGAATTGGGTTAGCTAAATTGGCCTTAGTGGACAAGAGTGTGCAAGGTGTTTCCCAGTGTTGGGTTGCGGCTGGAAGAGAATCCGCTGCGTAAAGCGTGCTGGATAAGTGGGCAGTTCATTCCGCTGTGGCGACCCCTAATTAATAAAGGGACTAAGCCGAAAAAAAAAATTATATTAATTTCCCCTCAAATCATTTTCAATCATCACGTTACATTTTGGTAATTTCCCCTTCAAATAAAATTTGCCCAAAGCCGCACAACATATGACCTATAAGTAAATACGGGTGCTGTGACTTCTATTGTAGCTTTATTTAGCATCCCTATATAAGAGAGTGGCGTAACAGTGTTTAGTCACACTATTGCTTTTACTTTTACACATGAGCGTGAAAAAAACTAGCTTTAGCTTTTATTTAAATTTAAATGAACAAATGGAGCTGTTTAAATTGCATTACCAAGGCAATTACTGATGCGTTTTGTATAACGTTCCAAAGAGCTCTGTTGCTGCACGAAAGTGGAAAATGAAATCATATGTGTGCTGTCTGGCCCAGTTTGGTATGGAATGGAACGATTCAGCATAAAGAACGTTTTAGCACGATAGTGGAAAAGCAGCTCATGTTATCTGTACGACAAGCCCTGCCTCCTCATGGACGTGTACAAGAAGGACATGTAACAAATGGCATCCAAAGTAATAGATTTCAGATTTACAAAAATGTAGATAGCGCCTCTAGGAGATTTGTTCTCTGAAATGTGCAACAAAACATACCTGGAGCAACATTTTACAGTAATATAGGCTTGAAAACACTTCAAGTTGTGCTTGGTGCCAAGGTAAGTCACACTAAATATTGACATTTGCTTGAAGCAAGTTTGTTCTGAAACTGTTCTTTTTTATTTAGTGTACATTTAAATACATACAGAATACCTAAAGAGACAAAAAATTAAATGGGGATAAATATACTGTATACTGCACAATACTCAAAAGCTCATGGTACTGTAGGCTAAGACTATTGCACAGTACTGTAAATCTGTCTGACTACTTTGTGTGCTTGTTTGCCACGTCAGTTTTAGCCTCAGGAAGTTTGGAGAGCCTATTTGTCAAGGCGCTGACCCTTTTTAGAGCACTTGTGTCCTCGGAGCTGGCTGTGCATAAAGCATCATTAATTTTAGAGGAAGGAGTTTGCCCTTGCTGCGTCTCTGCCATCTAACTTTAAGTCTAAACGATAACCATCATGCTCTCTGAATTTATCCAGCTGGGCACCTGCAACTTAACCTCGGCCCCCTTGGGGTTACAAGAGAGACCGTTCAAATTTGCTGAAGAAAAAAAAAACATCATCCGCTCATGGAATCTTGGATTCACTTTTCTTCCACTTGTGTCACTTGAAAGCTTTCAACTGCTGACTGTCGTATCTGCAATCACTGTCAACCAGGGACGATTAGTGGCGTTGAGTTTTGACACACTAGCGGTTAGCTGACAAATCGACAGCGATGTGAGCATCAGGGTTGAAGGGCAAGAACTCAGATATCAAGGGGAAGACAGGAAAGATGGGGGCATTAAAATAGGCCTGTGTATTTAGGTGAATTGTGTAACACACATCTTTGGTATGGGTCTAGTTTTATTCTATGTTTTGAATGTGTGGAACTAAGCTAAGAGGTTCAAATTAAGTTCCATTTCATAATTCTCATTTTAATCAACTTACCGTATACTATATTGATTACTAAATTTTAAATGATTAGCTTACCCAAAAATGAAAATTCTCTTATTAATCAGTTACTCAAACTCATGCTGTTCCAGTACACCAAGACCTTCATTAATCTCTAGAACACAAATTAAGAAATTTTAGATGAAATCCAAGAGCTCTCTGACCCTCTCTGCCCTGACTGCAATGGTCCCAACACATTTAAATTTCAGAAAACATTGTTAATAATTTTGGGGTGAACCAACCTTTTAATATTTAGTAATCAAGATAGGTCCAATACAATAAGAATTATGAAAATGAACAACATTTGAAACTGTTAGCTTAGTTTCACACATGCAGAAAATTAAATTAAATTAAATTCATCTTTATTTCTATAGCGCTTTTACAATGTAGACTGTCAAAACAGCTTAACAGAAGATTCTAGTAAATTGAAATTGTGTCAGTCCAGTTTTCAGAGTTGAAGTTCAGTTTAGTTCAGTTCAGTGTGGTGTAATATTCACTGCTGAAAGTCCAAACACTGAAGAGCAAATCCATCGATCCGCAGCTCCACAAGTCCCAAATCATACAAGCCAGTGGCAACAGCGGCGAGGAAAAAACGTCATCAATTGACTCAGTTAGGTATGACGATTCTTCCTATGGCCAAACATCTTGTGCAGAACTGCATTTAGGTGCCAGAGACTGAAGAACGCTGGACATCCATCATGGAGAAGCTGCAGGTTGGAGAGGTCACTTGCTGATGTATAGGAACAAAGTAAAGACTCATCTGTCTTTGGGGTCTTAAAGGAATCAGTCTCATGCTCTCCACTTCTCCATGACCACCACTGCAGCTGCTCAAAATACAGACTGGTCCAGGATTATGGAAACCTCGGGAATAATAAATAACATACTAACATAAGCGCAGATCCTGTTCAAATTACAATGTCTTTTAGGAAGTGTTCCCGGCTCTGGTTGCCCTAAATAATGCAGACTAACAATCCTTTAGAGAATTTGGGTTTCAAAAGCATTTGTGTTTTATGTGCATGCTAATGCAAAGAGATGTGTCTTTAATCTAGTTTTAAACTGACAGAGTGTGTCTGCTTTCTGAACTGTGCTAGGAAGTCTGTTCCAGAGTTTAGGTGCCAGATATGAGAAAGATCTATGGCCCACAGTTGATTTTGATATTCTGGGAATAATTAATTGTCCAGAATTAATTGAGCGTAGTGGACGTGATGTGCTATAATACACCAGGAGCTCCCTCAAATACTGGGGAGCTAAGCTGTTTAGGGCTTTGTACGTAGTCAATAAAATTTTAAAATGTATAAAAAATAAATATGTAGAACATTATATAATATACAGTACTTGGCATAATTGAGTACTCCCTATTTTGAAATGAATATTTTTATCAGTTTCTCAGTATATACTGCACGTATAGGCAATATTTTTTGGTGCATTTGAACAAAACAGATTTTTATAATAAAATAACATTTTAGTCGTCAAACATCTTTCAGAACAAACATAAACTGCAACATGTCAGCTAATATTTTTGCTTCTTAAATTTTTCCTCTTTTTAACATTTTTATTTAATATACTTCACTAACATGTACATTTAGGTATATATACGTTTTGATTGGATATCGTAGGTTATGTTGTTAGATTAGCTCCATATTTGGCTTCAGTACTGACTAAAATAATGTACTGTATATGCTGAAATATAATATTGTAAAGCATCCAATAGAAAACATTAATTTAAAAATGGATTTGTGAGGGGTGTACTGCTTATATATGCTGACCACTGTAAATGTAAAATCTTGAAATTATCACTTTTTTGTTCTCATTAGATTTGTGGTATTTCTTTATTTTGAAAACCAACTTCAAACTATTTAAAAAACTGTATTGACTAGGGTATCCACTGGGTCTTAAAGTCTTGAAATGTCTTAAATTTAAAAAACTACATTTTAGGCCTTAAAAAGTCTTAAATTTACAGACATATTGTGTTGTAGGTCTTAAATCATTTTAAACAATCTTATCTTTGCTTTGTCCAAGTAGGGGTCGATCGGACCAAAATTTATCCAGTCACCAACAATACATCTTAATGAAACCTTATTGTTTATTCATTCATTCATTTTCCTTTTAAGGTTTAGTTCCTTACTTATCAGGGGTTGCCACAGCGGATTGAACTGCCCTTATGTTTTATATATAAGTATTTTATTGCAAAGAGATACAATTCACAAC
>CAIGQZ010032409.1:16762687-16782412 GCA_903798205.1 Danio tinwini
ATAAGTTTTGTATTGCAAAGAGATACAATTTACAACAGCTGTTAAACATTTTACGGCAAATCCCCCATTAAATTCACTAATCAGGGAAAGACAACTTAAAACATTTAAATGATTCCTCATGATAATACCAGGCCATTAGAAAAAATCCTTAGTGTTTAACCCTGTAAAATTCTAAAATAACCTTCTTAGTAGTCTTAAAAGGGTTTTAAAAAGTCTAAAATTTGACTTGATGAAACCTGCAGAAACACTGATATATTACATATTGTGCTACTAAAATAACACTCATTTGTGTTCTTTATTGTTTCAGATGCACAGGACCTCGTCTGCAGGACTGCATCGGCGTGATGGACAGGTACACACATGTTTATATTTATACATGAGTGCAGAAAACTTTAGGAGAAAAGAGAAGCGAGTAGGATTGAGAAATGACTTTAACATGGGACGAGAACAACTGCTTGGATGACACATTTTTAATATAAAAATAATTTTCATTTCACTTTAAAATTCTCTAACAATGATGTCCTCCTACACACACACATAGATTCATTCTCCAAGTCGCAGTGACTTCCACAGTCAGTAGGTTTGCAAGGTCAGAATTCTGGCACCAGTTTCTCTCTCATCTTTATTTTCTGTCTCGCTCGGCCTCCCTTAAGCCATCATTTATTCATGCCATCTATTCTGGTGTTCTGTCCAATGTCCAGCACTTGATTCTAGTCACACTGGCATCAATAGAAAAGCACTGTGTCTGGAGAACCTTGACACCAAACTCATAACACACACTGATTGATATTTTATGGTGGCCCAACAAGCCTTCTTTACTCATTTAAGTAAAACTGTTTATGAATTTAATGAATATTTCTTTAGTATTAAGATATAAAGAAAAGCATGTACAGATGTGGCTACTGAGAATGTGTGTTTCTTCACGCGCTGTGCTGCAGCAGCAAAGGCCACCTTTTCCTTAAAAAATAAAAAATAAAAAATACTTTTGTGCTTTACGCAATATCCACCAGGTGGTGCAAGGAACAACTGCTTTTCCATTGTCAGGGCAAGCATGAGCGAACGCCCCCAAATAAAACAGCCTGCCCAGGGATGCGTTTCCGAAAACCATGGTTAGCCAACTAAGGTTGCAAGTTCGATCGTTATAAACACAGTTTGTTGATTTGGTGTTTTCTAAATTCATGGTTACAACGAACATTCGCAAACTGCGTCTCAAATTTGTACGTTTGCAACTACTTCTCTAGAGCTGTAGTTAGAAGCATAGTTCCTGGTTGTGTTCTATTCCCAGTTATCTCCCCTATGCCATATTCCTTTTGAACGTTCCAACATTTAAACATGGAATGGTTTAAGAAAAATAAAGCAATAAAGGCATCTCTCTTACGTGTAATTTGCTTTTCAATGTATTTTTTGAAGTTTAGTTTTAGCGATCTTCATATTGACAATTGCACTCCCTTCGTAGTGCACTAAAAGCATAGTATTATCTAAATAGTTTGCATAACATTTAAAAACTATTAGCGATGCACACAGGGGCAAATACATTTTTTTCACATATTTATATATATATTTTTCATAATAATAATTATATTATATTATTTATGTTATATATTTTCATTTATATTTAGATTTATATTCTAATAATAAGTTATATAATATTCAACAGATAACCATGTAATTTATTGACATAATTTTATGTTAACATTTAATTTGATTTGGGTGGTAGTATATGCAGTACATTATATAAAGTTATGAACTATAGCATGTTTGTATTAAATTATCGAATTATATATAGAAAACAAGTCCAGTTTGACAAACTTTAAACTATAAAAAATTTGTATTAAAATTACATTTAAAAAATAGATTTTATAAATAGAAAGCATAAAGTAAAGTGTATATTTTTTTGTAACTTTTGTTATATTATAAAATGTCAAAATAAGGCTAAAATATATTGTTCAACAAAATACATAAATACAAAATAAAGGTAGCATTATTACATATATGTATACTTTTACTAAATACATGTGTGACTTTTAACACAATGGTTTCACTCAAATAATAAAGTGTTTCTATAATTTATAATTAAATACCATATTACGTGCAAAATTCTTTCAAAATCGAGGCATTTGGTACTGTATAGTATCACACTATGCATTCACAATTCTCCTCTAATTGCAGTGTACAATACAAGACCCTCGTTTTGGCTAATTTTTGCGCTGATGACATCATTAACACACACACTGCTCATTGTTTTAACGCCAGCTGCCTTTCACTATAGATCTCTGCTTTAACCCAAGACTGCGAGATGGGGAAAGGAAAGTTATATAATGACCAGGCCACAGTTCTGTGATTAATGTGCTGCTGTGAGGCCTGCGCCTATGTGTGTGTGTGCTCACATTTGCTTCATGGCATATTTGATAAATTGATATCACTTTCCTTTGCTCTCATGGGAGAGCTGGAACAAAATACCATTAACTGCTCGGAGCAAATGTGTCTGCTGTTTCAGATCCACTGTAGTGTTACACACAACCCTGACAGGGGAGAAAAGCCAAGGCTAGATAGCCTTACACGTCACAACTATCGAAGCATGGATCTTGATTTATCCTGGCTGATTCCGATTGCACAAATATTCACAAATAAATTAGCAAATTCAGTTTTTTTTAAAACTGCAAACAGGACAAATATAAAGTATTAGTAAATAAACAATGGATTTCTTTGCTTTATCAAAGCTATTTTTATATTAGAGTAAAGCCACTGCACTTCCACGATTACACAAAGAGACTGCACACGTTAGCTTGGGAAAGCAGTGGTTTCATATAGCAAAAACTCAATATGCAAATGATGAAGTAAAAACGTGATGATCTGACTTATGCTATTATACAGTACCTGTACAAAACAAAAACAAAATGCAGTCTGAATAAAAATGCAGATTCACTCTTTTCTTGTAGGTGGCACTTATAGAACTGCGGGAATGAAGATGTCTCTTGGTTTAGTGCTGGTTTTTAATATGTAAATACAGTGTTAATTAAAACAAATCAAATACTGTCTGAACGTTTCTGAAGACACTGGGTATTTTTCAGATGCAACCATAATCCACATATAAAATGAAACATGTAAGAAACAGTATACTTTAAATAATTGTGTAAATACGCTGTAAAAAAAAAAAGCCATTAGTTGACTTAAAAAAGTGAGAAAACCCATTTATTTTAAACCGATTGGCTTTACTTTAAAAAGGATTAAACCCTTGCCTTAAAATGATTGAATAAATGAAATATGTGCATAATAATACAAACTAGTTGACTTTACAAAAGTGAGTAAACCCATAGCTTTAAAGTGATTGGTTGGCTTTACTTAAAAGAGTGATTAAACCATTGCCTTAAAATTATTAAGTGAGGTTTATTTATAAACTAGTTTTGAGAGGATCATGTGCTTATGATTGACCTCAGCCGGTCCCGCATTAGCTAATCATGATTCTCCAATCATATGATTCCTAAGTTACTATAAATAACCTTCATTCCACAACTATATTTGCCAGGACGAAATCCGCCTTCTTCCCCTTCTCCTCCTCTTTTCACCTAGATTAGGTGGCACGGCGGCCTATTGGTAAGCACTGTTGCCCCACTTGAAGATCTCTTGAGCTCAGGGCTCTCTACTGGCACAACATGCCAAATAAGCTTATTATAAATCATCAGCTAAGTGTGAACTCCTGAAATAAACTAAATATGTGCATAATAATAAAAACTAGTTGACTTTGCTTTAAAAAAGTTAGTGAACCCATTGCTTTTAAGGTGATTGGTTGGCTTTACCTAAAATGTGAGTAAGCTGTTGCCCTAAAATTACTAAACAATTGAACAATGTGCATAATTACAAAAATAAAATGATCTTAAGTCAACTCAAGTTCCAAGTTACAATGGGTTTAATCACTTTTTTAGGTAATTAATCACTTTTTACAATGCAGCTATACAACATTTTAATTGACTCTTATCTACACGGTCTATTAAATAGTGTAAACATCATCGATTGAACGAAGGTCGGTATTTAATGCAAAGGGTCATTATTTAATGAAAAGGTTCAAGCAGAATAACCTCTAATTTTCTAGTCTTCAGCTTCTCTGTCATCTGTTAACACTGTTTACACACTTTGTACTGTAAAATGATATTTACAGTATATAACTACAATTCTGTTTATTTGCAGGTTTAGAACAGAGATCAAATGAATTAATGCACACACACACAAACACAAACATACACAAAAACGATTTGCGTTGACTCGTTTGATGCAAAAAACAAACATAAAATGTTCTGTTTTGATTTCTGCCTATATTAATTAATGCATCTTGAATCACAACCTTAAACTTAGTCACAAATTCACTTCATGTGTATTAAAAACAAGCAAACTTCTCACACAGGCTCTCTTTAGGTAATTTTTTAGAGACCAAGTACACAATTTTGTGTCCACTGGGCATTTTTGAACACATCCAAGGACATTTTTAGCCCAGAATGAGCTATAATGTGGACCAGCTTTCGCGCACACACATACACGCTGTTCTGTCCTAATAGTGTGTTATAGAACAAGAGTGTATACTGGTTGTTTAGACAGACTATCAGAGTAAAGGCTGCAGGGAATTATCCTGATAAAACACATGGCTCTCCTTGGAGACCAAACACACTCAGGAGTGAGAGAACCTCTCTAGTGTGGATGAGGTGAGAGCAGCTGATAGACAATGCTCACAACACACTGTAGAATTACATCAGGATTGTGTTTTTCAGAATGGAAAGCCTAAGTAAGCATGTAATGATGTCTGTATTTTCTATATGATATGTGAATTCATGATTTAGTTGTATATTAGTATTTAATATGTAGACATTAGAGAATAATATTGTTAAATATTGCAATTTATTTTAGAGCAGGGTGGCACAGTGGCTCAGTGGTTAGCACTCACTGGTTCGAGTCCCGGCTGGGCCAGTTGGCGTTTCTGTTTGGAGTTGACATGTTTTCTGTGGGTTGTTGTGGGTTTTCTCCAGATGCTCCAGGTATCCCTCACAGTCCAAAGACATGTGGTATAGGGGAATTGGATAAACAAAACTGGCCATTGTTTGTGTGTGTGTGTGTGTGTGTGTAAATGTGTGTGTGTATGGGTGTTTCCCAGTACTGGGTTGCAGCTGAAAGGGCGTCCGCTGCATAAAACATATGCCGGAACAGTTGGCGGTTTATTTCGCTGTGGCGACCCCTGATAAATAATGGACTAAGCCAAAGGAAAATGAATGAATGAATATTAAAACAGTGATTTTCAACCACGTTATACTGTGGGACCACCAGCACTAGGCATTTTGCATGTCTCCTTTATCTGTCACACCCTTTTCAGATCTTGCAGTCTCTACTAGTAAGCTGATGATCTGAATCAGTTGTGTTTGGTTGAGAAGACATGAAAAAATATGTGGTGCTGGTGGTCCTCCATCAACATGGTTGAGAACCACTGTATTAGATCATTAAATCATGTGCATAATTTAATATTGAAGTGTCTTTTTTAATGTTTTGTATAACTTTTGTGGATCTAAAATGTTAAAATAAGGGTGACAAAATGTTTCATCTATATATGAATTAATATAATATATAGAACAAGCAGACCTATTAAAAAACATTACTTTTTTAATGTTTTTAAAAATCTTACTGGCAAAATGGGTAAAACCTATATTGGTTTGCAGAATTGTCACAAAATATAAATATTTACAATTATAATTTATTAAAAAAGCAAACTTATTAGCACCCCTGGGACTTTTCAATTATTTTTTAAACCTTTCCCAAGTTATGTTTAATGAATTGATTTTTTCAACAGACTAATCCTAATAACAAATTCTAAAAATACATTTCTTTTGACTTCGCCATGATGGCAGTACATCATATTTATAATAACGACACACTATGAATCATCCATCAAGCATTAGCAAATAGTTAATTCATTATTGGTTAAGCATTAACTCCACATTAATAGATGTTAGTAAGCAGTTTATTACTGCAGATACAAATGCTCTATTCTTGACTTATAAGCATATATAAAATGTGCTTAATGATTGTGTTTTCATACTTTAATTATTTTTTTTTTTATTACTAAATTAAGTATATTGCATTATTTACAAACCAGTTATTCAAAAGAAGTTGCTGGTTTTTAAAGATTATTCAGAATGTGTAAGTAAATAATTAATAAACAATTCAAATACTAATACTAATAGGTAATTTGTATGTTAACCAATGCTTTATTAACTCAAATGCATCCAGTTTTATGACCTGATATAAAGTGAGGACTATCTGTGCCTTAAAATCTCTAATAAATGACAATACAGAGAATAGAGTGTAGTTATTATAAAATGTTTTTTGTTATTTTGCAAGAAATAAGTGTAAAATGCCATTTAAAGGCCTAGCTAGGTTAATTAGGCAAGTTATTGGACTACATTTATTTGTAGCCAAAGTGAAAAAAAAATCTGCATAATATTGAGCTTAAATTATAGATATTTAAAGAAATGAGGCTTTGTCCAGAATACATAAATATTAATAAAAAGAAAATGTTAAAAAACAAAATTGCACATGATGTCTAAATATTTTTTTTGTTACACTGTATGACAAAGCCAATGTGCATAGGGCAAAAACACAAATCAAGACCCATTAAGACAATGTTCTCTTTTTTTTAATGAAATGTTTTCTATCTAATATACAGTTGAAGTCAAAATTAGTAGCCCTTCTGTGAATTTTCTTTTTCAATTATTTCCGAAATAGAATAGAATAAAAGCCAATCTCAATATTATTAGACAATATTATTATTAGCCCTCTTAATCAATATATATTTTTATTGTCTACAAAACAAACCATCATTATACAATGACTTGCCTAATTACTCTAACTTGCCTAATTAACTTAATTAACCTAGTAAAGCCTTTAAATTGCACTTTATGCTGAGTACTTGAAAAATATCTAATAAAATATTGGGGACTGTGATCATGGCAAAGATAAAATAAATCAGTTATTAGAAATTTCATTAAAACTATTGTTTAGAAATGTGTTGAAAAAAATCTCCTTTCCGTTACACTAAAATTGGGGGGGGGGGGTATACAGTGGGTTAATAATTCAGGAGGGCTAATCATTCTGACATTAACTGGCTTCATAGATTTTAACATGAATAAAGCTTAGCAGGTTATGTCTCATCTTACAATACCTAAAGTGCCAAAAATCTGCACCCAAAAAAATCCTAATTTAACCTCATGGTACTATCGCGTTCTAAACCTTTCTCTCTAGATCTCTCTTACACATTTGGAGGAGACATGGCAGCTTACATAAAACAAGATGTCAGACATGCTGTTCTCCTTTCCTTGCAATATGCAGCAGTGCCACGTTACTTGCTGACAGCAATGCAGCATCAACATAATTGCCTGCTCATTGTCAGTGCGATGTGGGATCCATACACTCACACAGGCTCTGGCGGGTGAATGTATGCACTCGCTATGGTCTCCGCGGCTCATAAGCTTTGTATTCTGACTGCAGATCAATATCGAATTAACGGGAGAGATTCTCATCTCACCCTGAGATAATCTAGCAGTCTATCGCTTGTCATGCCTGGGCAATGCTTCACTGTCCTCGCAAGATTGGGTGGGACTTCATTTCCATTCGACAAACTTACAAATCCAAATTTACACCGGAAGAAAGACAGAGGACAAATATATTGTTTCAATGTACTGGACTATTTTTATGGAGCTGTTCACATGCAGGAAACACACAAATGCAATGGTCTCTAAATGCAATTAAAGACGTTTTTAAGGCTCGAATAGTCAATCAAGCAATCAATTAACCAATCAATAATTTAATAAATCAATTAATAATTCACATAATCAATCTATCAATCATACAACCAATCAATTTTTTGCTAAATCAATGAATCAATCATTCAATTAATTAATAAATTGTATAAAAATAGATATTTTGAATGAAGCGCTAGTCCTAACAAATGCTAAATCCAACATTCATTCATTCATTTTCCTTCAGCTTAGTCCCTTTATTCATAAAGGGGCGCCACAGTGGAATGATCCGCCAACTTATCCTGCACATGTTTTACACAGCGGATGCCCTTCCAGCTGCAACCCAGTACTGGGAAACACCCATACACACTCATTCTCACACACACACACACACACACACACACACTATGACAAATTTAGTTCATTTAATTCACCTATTGCGCATGTCTTTGGACTGTGGGGGAAACCGGAGCACCCAGACGAAACCCATGCCAACATGGGGAAAACATGCAAACTCCACATTGAAACGCCAGCTGACCCAGCCCGGACTCGAACCAGTGAGCTTCTTGCAATGAAACGAAAGTGCTAACAACTGAGCCACCATGTTGTCGCTAAATCCAACATTGGTATTTAATTTCTGAATATCTCCATCTGATCCATGTTTATCAAGATTAACACACAAACGAAATTGCCGTAGTCTATGTGTGTGTTTGTGTGTGAATGGGTATGGGTGTTTCCCAGTAATAGGTTTCAGCTGAAAGGGCATCTGCTGCATAACTCATATGCTGGAATAGATGGTGGTTCATTCGGCTGTGACGACCTCTGAAATAGAGACTAAGCCAAAGAAAAATTAATTAATGGGATGTTTGTTTATTTGTTTGTTTGTATATATATTTTTGTTTATTGTAATCACGTTTATTTGATCTTATTTTATTATCACTTGTTTATATTTGTAATTATTTATTATTTATTCTGTATGCATGTTTTTCAGTGGCTCATTTATTAATATTAATAAATTATTGTTATTTTTTATATATATTTAAATCATTATTTAGAAATTATGATTTTTCTTCAAGCATTTTCACAGACCCCCAAGCACCCCTTGTATATTAATCACATTACGTTTTCATTCATCCATTTTCTTTTTGGCATAGTCGCTTTATTAATCAGGGGTTGCCACAGCAGAATAAACCGCCATCTTATCCAGCATCTTTTACGCAACGCATGACCTTCCAGCTGCAACCCATCACTGGGAAACACCCATGCACTTTCATTCACACACATACACTGCTGACAATTTAGCTTACCCAATACATCTATAGTGCATCTCTTTAGACTTGTGAGGAAAACCGGAGCAGCCGGAGGAAATCCACACAAACACGGGGAGAACATGCAAACTCTACAATTTAAAGTCTTAACAGGGTTAATTAGGCAAGTTATTGGACTACATTTATTGTCCTTTAGCCAATGTGGAAAAAAAACATTTCTAAATAATAATGACTTAAATAATATTGACTTAAAGAATTAAGGCTTTCTCCAGACAACAAAAATAGAAAAAGTAAAACAATTGCACAGGGTGTCTATATATTTTTCTTCGTTACACTGTATGACAAACTCCACACAGAAATGCCAACCAACCCAGCTAAGGCTCGAACCAGCAACCTTCTTGATGTGAGGCGACAGCACTACCCACTGCACTACCACACCGCCCCACATTACAATTTATAACATTATAATATACAAATACAATTTTATTAAAATTAGTTTAAGATTTCACTATATAACTTGTGAAAGTATTACTGTATTTTATGTTGATGTGAGCATAATAGACTTATATAAAAGACACTTATTGATAAAAGTTTCATTTATTCATATAATTGTACTGGTGTTTGTTTATTTATTTATTTATTGAACTTGTTAAAACAGATCATGAGCACATCCTGTGTGTATGACACATCTTTTATCAGAGAAACTACAAAGAAGGTTTTATTCTTGAGTCCTGGTAATATATTTTTTCTTATTTTTGTCATTATTTTGTATGTCCTCCCCTAATGCTGGCTTCTCTCTTTTGCCCTGGTAATGTTAGAAATGAGGATGAATAAGTTTAGAGACAATTAGAGAATAATATTGGCAGTCTGAAAAGCTGCATCTTAATGAAAAGCCTGTAATGGGACAGCATGTGCTGTGGACTGTATGCAGTCGGCACTGATTTAGTCCTGCCGTCTCCAATGCTAACTGAATTAGGTCTTTCATTAAGGCTACAGGAACATTTTCAGATGGAGATTCAAACAGAAAGCTCAAAGTACAGCCTAGAGAAGCTGATGCAAGATGACAGCAGTTGGAAAGGCCTTTTGCAGACACATCCAACCAAATGTCTCTTTTCTATCTAAGACGGATGCTTTGTTCAGGTTCCTGTTCATTTATGGGATATTGGCAATTCTCTTCCATGAGAAGAGGAGAACAAAATAGCTATAGAGATCAGTGGAGATCACTCCACTGATCTCTATAGCTATTTTGTTCTCCTGTTTGTGGCAGTAGTTTGAATATGATGTTTGAGTTTTTATGCAAACATTTTTGATAATTAATGTGCTACAGGTCCAATTTCTTTTTTAAAGGGATAGATCACCTAAAAATGGAAATTTACTCATCATTACCCACCCTTAAAAATTCATAAATCTAAAAAGATCAAATATATTAAGAAAATGGGGGTGACATGGTGGCTCAGTGGTTAGCACTGTTGCCTCACAGAAGGTCGCTGGTTCGAGTCCCAGCTGGACCAGTTGCCGTTTCTGTCTGAAGTTTGCATGTTCTCCCTGTGTTCAAGTGGGTTTCCTCCAGGTGCTTTGGTTTCTCCCACTATTCAAAGACCTGTTAGAAACCTGTAATCAAGGAAAAACAAATACTATGGAAGTCAATGCTTACAGGTTTCCAACATGTTTCTAAATAACTTATTTTGTGTTCAGCAGAAAAAAAGAAACTCAAACAGGTTTGTGACGAGTAAATAATGACAAATAAATTAAGGTATTTTGGGTGAACTATCCTTTTAAGCTTATTAAAAATATTTTTTGAAAGAAAATTGTTTATGCTAACCAAGTCTGCATTTATGAAGTCAAAGACGATTATTATTGTAATGATTTCTGAAAGAAGAAGATCACTGGTTCGGCATTTCTGTGTGGAGTTTGCATGTTCTCCCCATGTTGGCGTGGGTGTCCTCTGGGTGCTCAGGTTTTCCCCGCAGCCCAAAGACATGCAATATAGGTGAATTAAGTAAACTTAATTGGCCGTAGTGTGTGTGTGAATGCAAGAGTGTATGGGTGTTTCCCAATGTTGGTTGAGGCTGGAAGGGCATCCGCTGTGTAAAATGTTGATACGTTGCCGGTTTATTCTCCTGTGGTGACCCCTGATTAATAAAGGGACTAAGTGAAGACTGTAATGAATGTGTAAAGTTTAAATTCACAGGAATCAATTATATTTTATATAGGTTACTTTGGTTGTGTAAAGTTAAATGTTACAGTCTAATGTGAAATAATAAAATCCAATTAACAACAAAAAATAACTAAGCCTGAATGTTACATTTTGACATCTATTTTACTGAAGAAAAAAATCTCATGTTGACAGTAATTTCTAAATTTGTCAGGAACTGAAAATGAAAGTTAGTCACATTAGGTATGAGCATCAATGAAAGCACTGACAGCACAGTGTTAATAGATCTATCTAATAAGGTGAAATTAAAATATCTATAGAGAGAAGTAACATTTATTCAAATTAGCATTATAGACCATTAAAATGTTTCATGTATAATGTCTGTCTTATTTATACTGGTCACCAAATGGCAGCCAAAAGCATAGAGTCCAAAATTGAGACTAGTAGTAGAGTCATAAATGACATGACATTCCAGGAAATACCAAATTCATTATTTTTTGGGGTAAAGTCTAGATCAGATACACTGCCAGCCGGAAGTGCGATATGCACATTAATATTTTTTTATGACACTGTATATCAATAATTAATATTTTTACAATACTGTGGCGGTTGGGTTTAGGGTTGGGGTGGGGGTAGGGGTTAAAAAAATACAATTTGTTGGTGATTTAATGAGAAGATAAATAATACTCTGTACAACAACAGTTTTTACGCTTCTGTGACGGTTGGGTTTAGGGTTTGGGTGTGGGTAGACGTTAATAAAATACAATAAATCTAAAATTTCATAAATAACATAAATAATACTCGTTAACTTCGGGCTGCAAACATATCCGATCTAGCAACAATCATTTTTTTGCACTTCTAGTTTGGGTAACTTTCATTAGAAAAAAGAACTTAAATTATTTGTAATAATAAGGTTGCTACAAATGAAAACTGAATTAAAACTAATTCAGTTTAGTTCTAATAAACATACTTTGAATATGCAATAGTTGATTTACAAGAAGAATGTCATCAAACCCCTTTTTAAGACACTTTACTAATTGTACAGACAAAATATTAAATATTTCATTCATTTTCCTTCGGTTTAGTCCCTTTATTCATTGGGGATTGCCACAGCAGAATGAACCGCCAATTATTCCAGGATATGTTTTACACAGCGGATGCCCTTCATGCTGCAACCCAGTACTGGGAACACCCATACACTTTCGCATTCACACACACTTGTTCACTATAGTCAATTTTATTCATTCATTCATTAATTTTCCTTCCGCTTAGCCCCTTTATTGATCAGGGATCGCCACAGCGTAATGAACCACCAATTTATCCAGCATATGTTTTACACAGCGGATGCCCTTCCAGCTGCAACCCAGTACTGGGAAACATCCATACACTCTTACATGCACACACATACACTACGGCCAATTTAGCTTATTCAATTCACCTATACTGCATGTCTTTGGACTGTGGGAGAAACCAGAGCACGTGCAAACTCCACACAGAAATGCCAACTGACCCAGCTGGGACTTCAGCCAGCGGCCGTCTTGCTGTGAGGCGACAGCCACTGAGCCACCATGCCACCGGACAAATTTCATTGCACCTGAATTATATTCGGATCACAGTGCAGAATACTATGAAATAATAATATTTTCTCACCTCATTTCATAATAAGAAGCCACATGGGATCACAGAATGTTAGGCTATTTCACACTTAACATCACACAATAATATCTTACAATATTACAGCATTCCATCAAAAACATTACAAATTCATAATTATTTCAGACTTTTAATTGGGAAACATAAATAAAGTGACGTCTCATGCCATTGTTTAATTTGAAGCCTACTATAAAAAATATCTTGGTCATGAAGCAGAACCAGTCGAGAAGCACTGGTGTAAGTGATATGGGACCAATTACCTGCTAGTTTATTGTTATTGCTCATGGCTAATGTTTATTTTCTCTTGTTTGTTTTTCTCAGGACTCCTCTTATTGCAGCTGGGGTTATTGGAGGATTGTTTGTGGTGATCATCATAGGTCTTAGTGTTGCCATATCAGTGAGGAGGAAGAGCATCAAGAAGAAGAGAGCATTGAGACGCTTCTTGGAGACTGAGGTTAGGACCGTTTGGGTTATCTTCTTTTGCTGTTATTTACTCAATTTTTTATTTTTATATATACTTAAGCTTGGATTGAGAAAACAGACCAAGCATTTCCTCTCAGACAATTCCATGGGGCCTGAAAACCCGAAGGAACTTGAAAGCAAATCAGGAACGAGAAGCAGCTTTTATGACCCATGGCTCTCTGTGTGTTTCTTGAGATGGTCTGATAGGAAGTAGCAGTGAGGGCAGATGAGAGGGGTCATTTCATCATTCAATTTAGATTTTTGTAAGTGGAGAAAGAAGCCTGTGCTGGTTTAGTTGCTTGTTTAAAGAACATTTTATTTAAAGATTACAGTTATGATTGTATTTACAAAATGGGTCAAATTCATTATAAAATGCAACCTACAATTAAACAGCTTACTGTTATTTATTTATTTGTTTATTTATTTATTTTTTTTATTATTTTTTATATATTATTATTATTATTATTATTATTATTTATTATATAGTTTATTTATTTTTTGTTTATTAAACGTATTTATTAATTTGAGATGACACACATATTATACATGCTCAAACTTTCAAGTTAACATAGCATTCAACATTTTAAATGTATCAAATAAATATGTTCCTTTAATATTGTATTGAATTCTTCCAAAGTTCTTGAGAGTAAGAAAATTGCTCAAAAGTAGGATAATCCGGCAAAAATTATATCCTGAAAATAAAATAATTAAATTAAAATCTTAATTATTACTATTATTGGGGGGAAATACTCAAATCTAAATATTAGACTGTATTTAAATTAAGGATGCACTGAATTTTTGGTGACTTAAAATGATCAGTAGAAAGTTGATGCTGTGTTGCAGTGCCGAGTAGTGTTTATCTTGTAGTGAGAATACTTAATGGTACAGCAAAATCTTCTCAAATACTGCACTGACAGGACATTTCTATGTGGTATACTTGTTCTTGCTTCTTGTAATAGCACTGCTGTGCTGTCATGTCAGCTCTGGTAAAATGACAACGCTCAACTCTTTTCTGTCAATAAAATGTAGTTATTTAATTAGTTTAGTTTTTTGTATATTTGTTTATTGAGTTACTCTTTAAAAAATAACAAATTAGTATCATTAGTGAATATTCACATTTGGTTTTAGTTTTTATTCAAATGCATACAGAATCTTCAATTTCGGTCCAGAATTTTCATTTCGGGCATCCCTAATTTAATCGTGTTTATAACACAATTACAAAATCCTTGACCTTGACCTGATGTTGACATTTAGTATTCTATGAAGGTTAATCTGCTTCTTTTTATTAACCATTTCTTGGGAAAAAATACTTAATTGTCTACCAGACACTGGTTTGCACCCTATCAATGGAAAATGCCAGGTTATTAAGATTTTAATTTTAGACTTAATTAAAGACTGCTTTTGATTATTGCATGAACCTCATGAGCACTCAATTTATTTTAAGCTAACAATAATAGCCTGTGTTTGGACCTCTTTTAAATAGATATGTGTTAAATAAATTAACATGAATCAAAAATCATGTCCTTGTTAGCATGAATATGGCCTCACTTATGTCTTATATTTTCTTTTAATGCTTACCGTTTAAGTCCTTCCTTTTCATTGACTCGTTCTCTTTCTATCCATTCTGCAATATCAAAGTTTATTTTTCATATTGCAATGTGGGTGGAGGGTTCATGAAAGTGCAGATTGCGCAAGGATCCCCAGTTCCTGTGCCCGAAGGTTCTGACCCCTCCTCTTCATGTGTGCATATATCCATATGGCCTCAGGCATTAAACAGAGAGGATAACTCTCTCCTCAGACAGTAATCTGGAGCAGGCCCACGCATAACACATCAGAAGGCACATATGTGTGAAAATGGATGTCATCCTGTATGCCAACAAACCAAATCATCTCGAATGTTATGTTTCCATCCCAAGTTGTGAATTTACTTTAGGCGCAAAATTAAAATTTTGCATAAAGTGTATATTAAACACCTTTTACATTCTGTGTTCAACTGAACAAAACTGGTCACTTACTCTGAACTGTAGCGCGATATATGAATAATAAAAATTATAATTTCTAAAATATTAACCCTCAGGGGTCTAAGGTGATTTTGGGGCTCCTAAGATGTTTTGACATGCCCTGACATTTGTGCTTATTCCAGCTACTTATTACATAGTATTGGCCAACATGTGTTTTTATATATATATTCAGCACAAACTGTGTTACAATAATATGTGACAAATATTGATGTACATGCTTGCGTTTTTTTAGGGGGGAAAAAACTAGAATATTTACTTCACAATTATGTAAAAATAATTTTGTTCTCCCATAAAAAAAAATAAAAAAAAACATTACAATGATTTACATTTTGTAAAGTATATTTCTGGTCATCTCAGTTGTATGCGTGTGAGTGACAATGGTCATGAATAATTCACATCTTGAGAGACAAAAGACACTCCCCCACTGGTTAATGTTCACCCGTCACCTGTTCACCCTTAAAGCAGTTGCAAAAGCTAGCCCAAACTAAATACTTGTTGTATTACTTGCTGTATTATGACCATATAAACACTCTGGGTAAACTAAAAAAAAAAAACATTCTTTTAAAATACACAATTTTAAATACATATATTGAATAGACAGCTATACAATATTATATTTGTCCATATACATTAGATTAGACAGTACTGAAGCCAAATTTGGAGCTTATCTAACAAAAAACTTATGATAACGGTCCAAATTTAGTACACCCAAATTTATGTTATAGAAAAATATTAAATACAAATTTTAAAAGGAGAAAAAATCAAGAGAAGCAAAAACATTTACAAATTAAGTTAAAATTTTGTAGGTTGTCATAAGTTGCACCTCAGACAATGCCCATAGTAGTAATACATGTTATCTTGCTTTTGGGGGCAGTTTCTGATGCTTGTCAAAACATTAGGAGGAAAACCTACAAAATAATTTTGAGGATGCACTTTTGCTCACCTTTTTGCTGAATAATTTGAGGTGGTGTGTGATGAGAGCAGTTCACTGGTTGGTAGTTATCCAAGCACATTATCTGCTAAGTCAAAATTACTTGACTATTGATTAGCATATCAAGGAAATTAATAAAAAGTAAAAAAAAAATAAAAATAAATAAATAAATAAGCAGTTTATTGAGATTAAAACATTTTGACCGACATGGTTTTCATCAGGTTAAAAAAGTTTAGTTTCATAATTGTAACCACATCACACCTGAAACCAATAATTATCCTAATCCTAAAAAAACAATATAAAAAATAATAATATGGCAAAAATGGGCTGAGGGGAAATCACGGAAATTCTACATTTAAATTTCCATTTTAATGTCTGCAGTTTTATTGTTATATTGGTTAAAAAATGCATCCAATTGATCACAGAATTTGTGTGCATCTTGATGTTTCCGTTTAGATTTTTTTTTGTATTGCAATGTCCTAAAATGTGCATCAAACCAGCAGGATGGAAAGATAGCTACTGTCACCAAAAAGAGTTGTTCCACATTGCTGGTGCTGTTTTTCAGCACCATGGACAGATCCTGATGTGTATTTCAGCACCGCCTGCATGGACAGCTCTCGAATCTTAGCTCGTCCCCTCCGCTGGCTCTCCTCCGCCTTCTGTGTATGGGATCCTGATTTACAATTCCATTTAAATGAAGAAGCGCTATTGTTTTTTAATCAGGCGGCTGTGATGAGCCGGGGGACGCCGCAAAGGGTCGATAGAACGGCAGATTTACACTCTCTCTCTATCTCTCATTCTCTCTTACACTTCCCAATCTCTCTCCTACACACTCTCTCTCCCTTCATAATTTTATCAGGTTAACCTTGTCCATTTCTGTCTTTCTTTCCTGTATCTTCTCTCTTTGGTTTTCCCTCTTATCTCTGGCCCTCTTTCTCTCATTGCATTTCAATAGTTCCTTTATCACTAGGGGTTTTTAGGCATTGATTGAACTCCCAATTTCTGATGTGCTACACATAATGGCGCAGAAAGACAAAAAAAATTGCATGTAATTCATACATTATGGTCTGGGCTCTTCAGTTTGTTTAAGTTATAGCCGAACATTTATTGATTGTTCGGATTGATTGTAGTGTCTTTGACAGTGCCTGCTTTTTCTTTGTTTTCTGTGTCTCAGTTAGTGGAGCCTTTGACGCCCAGCGGTGCGGCCCCGAATCAGGCACAACTGCGCATTCTGAAAGAGACGGAGCTGAAACGGGTGAAGATCCTGGGAGCCGGAGCCTTCGGCACTGTCTACAAGGTAATGACATCAAAGAGGAGAAAATTAAGAAAAATTAAAAAAGATATATGTGGCCCGTATCTATCTATCCATCCATATATATATATATATATATATATATATATATATATATATATGTATGTATGTATGTATGTATGTATGTATGTCCGTCCGTCCGTCCGTCCGTCCATCAGTCCATCCGCCCTCCCACCCACCAGCCACCATTGTTACCTAACCTTGCATATATCCGCCCAGCCACCATGCCACCACTGTTAACCTAACCATCCATCCACCCTGTCCACCCATACCCCCACCTTGTTACAGTTTTTCTCAGTCGCTTTGAGGCATTTCTCACAACACTATTTACATTTGCACAACAGTTAATGCATTTCTCAAAACAATTAGTACAAACTGCAAAACCTAGTTGATAACCTGCAAAAAAAGTCAGATTTTGGTGACACTTCCTGAAAATGCTCAAGACAGCACTATATACTATATACAGCCATTTGAAAACTACAGTAAAGCTAGACATCACTGCATTTAGTGAGGTATCTGAGTACAAGACACTAAATATGTATAGTATGTTTCACATTTTACTGCATATGCTCTTTGCAATTCTAATTTATTCACAGCATTGTGCAAAAGAATAAATACAGCCTTATTTACAACAAACATAAACTCCCTTTGGGTAGAGCTGTGCACAACTGTAAACAATATTGCAGTACATATTGGAACTGAACCTACAACATACACAGGTCTGTAAATTATTCATGAAATTGTTCAATTTAAAAGACATTTCAGGAAAAAAATATATTTAAAATTTTTATAATTTAAATTTTAATATTTGCTTGACAGATTTTGACAACTATTTCAACATTTTTGTATGTAATGACTCAAGTAATGAAATGAGGACTATTAGTTTTATATGGAATGACTATTCAGCATCCACAAGTTTAGTTAATTTTGACTGACATGACATAAGCAAATGATAATGTTACAAACAGCAGAGAGTTGTATGAAAACAATTGATGCATGTCCAAAAGCATTTGCACTTTGCTGGAAGGAATGAGAAACTGCTAATATGATGTGCACAAACGACTAATTGTTTTGAGAAATGCATTAACTGTTGTGCAAATGTAAATAGTGTTGTGAGAAATGCACCAAAGCGACTGAGAAAAACTGTAATCTAGCCATCCTTTCACCCATACCCCCACCATTGTTAACTCTATTAACCCAGTTAACACTTTAAATTGCACTTTAAACTTAATATTAGTATCTTAATATTAATAACTAGTGAAATAACATGTACTGTCATGATGGCAAAGGCAAAATAAATTTTATCATCTATTTTTTATCAAATTATATATCTACTATATTTTGTTGTATAATAGATATTATAAATTTGTTATTAATCCTAACATGCTTAAAAAACAACAATAAAGTATTTGCAAAATAATACTAGAAAAATTTGTGAAATACCAATAATTTTACAGGAGGGCTAATGATTTTGACGTCTACTGTATGTACATATATGCAACAAGTATTTAAAAAATATATTACAATTTTGGCTGTTTGCATATATTTTTTCTACTTTTAGAATTGCAAACATGTACATATGTTCTAATATATAAGATATGATTTTATGTACTTATGTATGTATACTTATGTACTTACATATATCAAATTTCACACACATTAACACATTTTTAAGCATGATAGTTTTAATAACTCTATGATGACAGTAAATAACATTATACTAGTTATTTTGCAAGATACTAGTATCCAGCTTAAAGTGAAATTAAAGCTTTAGGCTTAACTGCAGTAGGTTAATTAGGTTAACTATGCAATTTAAGTAATTAGGCAAGTCGTTGTTCAGCAGTGGTTTGTTTTGTAGCCAGACAAAAAAAAATTAAAGGGGGTACTCGTATTGACATAAAAAAATTATTTGAAAAGAAATTAGATTTTATCCAGATGAAAATAATATCAATATTTTCTTGCTCTGCAAAACATCACCTGGGATATATATATATATAAAATATATATATATATATTTTTTTTTTTTTTTTTTTTTTCCCACAGGAGGACTAATAACTCTAAGATCAGTATGTCTGTCTGTCTGATTGTCATTGTATTGTTTTATATATCACTTCTGTTGCCATTCTATCTGTTATTCCATCTATTGTT
>CAIGQZ010032409.1:16782812-16798540 GCA_903798205.1 Danio tinwini
ATATATATATATATAGCTATAGCTATAGCTATAGCTATCATTCCACTTTTATATCTGTCATTATAATTGTACTCTATCATTCTGTTTTTCCTTTCAATGCACTACCTATTGTTCCATCTGTCATTACCATTGTGCCATTGCAGCTTTAGAGCTTAATAAAGACTTTTAACATTAATAATAATATTATAGATTATTGCAGAAGGATCATGCAACACTGAAGACTGTTGACTGCTGAATATTTATAATGATTTATAATAATGTATTATTATAAGAATACTTCACAATATTAATTTATTGATCAAACGAATGTAGCCTTGGTAAGCAAAAGAGACTCTTAAAAATATCTAAAACATTTTTTATCAACTCCAAACTTTGATCTTCAGTGGTGATCAAAACCCATGAAAATATCAAATAGACATACTTTGAAGGAGGAATTACAGGGTGGTCTCTTTCAACCACCTAAAAACCAATCAAAACAACCTCACAACCGCAAACACATTAGACATTCATCAAGAACAGGGCAGAACATCTTAGAAAAAAATCTACCTTCAGTTCTCCAATTTCTACATGAAGTTGAAAGAAATGTCTTTTTGTGTGTGTGATTCCAGGGCATCTGGGTTCCTGAGGGTGAGACTGTGAAGATTCCTGTTGCCATTAAGATCTTGAACGAAGCGACAGGCCCCAAAGCCAATGTGGAGTTCATGGATGTGAGTGTCACTCTGTTGCAAGGCTTGCAGCTTTAGTTTGTGTAATTCCACTAAGCGAATATTCAGCTCTTTAGTAGTTCAAAAGAAAAAATGCATGTAAACCTTGAATTGGCCCATCCTCTTAGATGATGCAAGGACTATGAAACACTTACCAAAAGCCCTTTCACACCCATGTTGAGCGCAATCTAAAACAGGTTATTTTTGTGCATATGTTCCTGTTAAAGAAAGTTATATGTATTTTTTAGATTCTGTATTTTTGGCCATAATACTTTTATGTTTTCTGCCATCTTTTGTTTGGACTACATCAGGTTCAATATGTTGGGTAGAAAAGTGGAATTTAGATCACATATATTATTATTATCATCATTATTTATTAAAAATAATATTATTTGTTTTCAGGATTAATATGCACTTGTTCTGTAGGGGACAATCTGAGCTGCCGCTGTTTATAGAAGTACCTGTTGATGTGCTTTTACAGCCAAACATATCAGTCAGTCAACATTTGTTCTATTTAAACATAAAATGTATTATATCGTTTCTTCAGTTACAAAAACATATGAACTAGGTATGTTTAACTACTTATACTGTATGATGTTTAATATAAAAAAGTTTCTCTAAATTCTTCATATTCTTTACTTTTATTTGTTGCAAACAATTATTAAATTTAAATTACTAAGATATTTGCAGAAGCATCAATTTAAGCTGTGCAAACACTTAACGCTGCAATGCAAAGTTGCTTTTCTTACTTAGAGTTTTTGTCTTGTTTACAGTTCAAACATCTAACCATTTTTAAATCAAGAAGCATTTTATAGACAAGCAAAAATATTGTCTTGATTTTTTTAAACAATGTGGGTAACCAAACAATTGCGGATCCATAGCATTATTTTCATACTAAATGAGTTATTTAAATTATGTAATTTAAAAAATGTAAACAAGTCATTTTTGTGCACGTGATCCCGTTTTCAAAAATAATAAGCCAAAATAAAGTGATTTGTTCCCTTAAAACAAGCAAAATAATATGCAAATGAGAAAAGCAAAATAACCTTGTTTTTCTTTTTTTACATGTACGTATCATGTAAAAAAAGTTAGATGTCAGTCTATTATAATTCTAGTTCTGCATGTATTTATCTTTACATGTGCATGCATTACAGTGGCCTCTCCACGACTCCCCCATGTAAGGTATTTCCCACAATTCATCAGTGTTAATAGGTATTTCACTCTTAGAATATTCTTAGGGGTTTGCAGACGAACAGATCTACTCGTACTGCATTTAAATAACAGAAGCCCGTAAAGGCGGATTAGACGTGTTGACGCTGACCCCCGCTGTTGATTGGGCGAGCAGCATTCTCTCATGCAATCATCTCAGCAGCTGGAGAATAGCAAAAGCGTGGATGCTCATTATATAACTGCCAAGTGTGTAATTTTATGTAGTGCTCAGATAATGGGTTTGTGTGTGTGTTTGCGGATGTGGGATGAGTTCTGCACACAATTTTAGTTTTTTAAACTGTTCAAACAAACGTAAGAGGATTCCTCCAAGGCCTAAAATCATATTAATGGCAGAGGCTTCCTTTATTGCAGTAATATAACCTTATGGCCCAGGGTTTGGATATTATTTCTGAATTACCCCCTTAGCTGTTTGTGGAAATTATATGTATTTTTTACATTCTGTATTTTATTTATTTATATATTTTTGGCCTGATACTTTTATGCCTTTTGCCATCTTTTGTTTAGACTGCAGGTTAAATATGTTGGATATAAACTGGAATTTAGATCATAAGTGGGTTCTCTGTGCAAGATGATTTGTGCACATTTCTTATTTTATTTGTAAAATCATTTCTAGTATCTGCTGAACCCAAAATAAGATGTTCTGAACAAAGCAAACCAAACAGTTGCATATCAGTAGCATTATTTTCCCTATACTAAATGACTTCTATAAATCATGTAAAAACTTTTTAATAAGATTTTTTTTTTTTTTTAGATTTTTGTAAACCTATTTAGGTGTTTTTCTTCCTTAGTATAGCATTAAAAAATATGTTTAGCTTTTGTGAAAGGGTAAGTACAGTAAGTGGTTACTAGCAATTTAATAATCAGATGTTAATAATAATAATAATGATGATGATAATAATAATAATAATAATAATAATAATAATGATGATGATAATAATAATAATAATAATAATAATAATGATGATAATAATAATAATAATAGTTTTATCCAAAATTATGTTTAATGTTCTACTTAAGAAAAAAAAAACTACCAAAATGTTAAGTAAATTAATTTAACAATAGTTTTTCCCTTACATTTTGGGTGAACTATACATATAATTGTTAACTGATATAGTCCTATTATTTCATAGCCATCTTCAAAATGTTATTGTTTAGTATTAGTGGTTAATAGGTAATGATACTGTCTTGTAAATCATCCAGTTTATGCAAATGTCAAGAAACAAAGTGAATCAATCCAGCACTCATTTTGCAGACTGTTTATTGTAGTAAACTATAACTAAAGAGCTGTTTCACAGATGAATCTCAGTGGGATGTATTGTAACAGGAGTGTGTTTGAACATGCATATGAATTTCTTCAGAACAAATTTGGGTCCCACTTTATATTAAGTAGTCCTAACTACTGTGTACTTGCTTCAAAATCTACTTACTGTGTTCATAACGCGCTGCAAAACACTCCTGGTGTTTTTAAGGTGGGATACATGAAAGGTTAGGGATAGGTTTGATGGTATGGGTAGGTTTAATGGTGGGTTTATAAGGGATAGTCAACAGTGTAATTAAAGATGTAATCACAGATAATAATTACAGATATAATTACATGCAGGTATTTAATCGATCACAATTACAATGTAAAACATGTATTCACACAATAGTACATTCTAACAAATTATTGATTTTAGTATGGGTGTATATTAGTTAAGGGGGGATAATACAAAATTTGTAATAATTTGTCCTAAATCTGTGTGTAACTGAAAATTGCTTTTGTAATTGAAATGTGCTCCTATAAGGCATGTGTCTTTTTTAAGCTCCTTCAAAATTTAAGCACAATATCATTTTTTTAAATGATGTTTATTAATTAATTCATTTAAATTTCAGTTTAGGAAATATGAATTTATCAAAAGTAACAGTACATACATCATTTTTTTACATTTATAAAAGAAAATGTAAAATGTGAAAATGCATTACAAATTATAAGTTATAAATTAATCTATAATCTATTTTCAACTTTAATAATAATAAGAAGAAATGTACTTTAATCACCAAATTAGCTCATGAAAAAAAAATATTTGTAAAGAACCCTGTCATAGAATGACTGAAAAAAGTTTTCCATAATCATGCCTAATTCTAATGATAATGTAATTTCTATGTATTTCTGATCAAATAAATACACCCATGGTGAGTACAAGGGAACATTATGAAATTTTACCATCTCAAACATTTGAACCAGTAGTATGTTTTTTACTTGAGTTCTGAGGTTTTTTTTTTACCTTTTTCCCCCTCAATAAGGCATACACTGTTTTAAAGTCTTTCCAAACTTAAGCACACTTTGATTCTAATGTTTGGGGTTAGTAAGATTTACTTTGTTCATTCATTTTAAATAAATTAATTATTTTATTTAGCAAAGATCATTTGTCAAAAGTAACAGTAAAGACATTTACAGTGCATCCAGAAAGTATGCATAGTGCTTCACTTTTTACACATTTTTTTATGTTACAGCTTTATTTCAAAATGGATTAAATACATTTTTTCCTCAACATTCTACACACAATACCTCATAATGACAATGTGAAAAAAGATTGTTTTTTAATTGTTGCAAATTTCTAAAAAAAAAAAAAAACTGAAATATCACATGTACATAAGTATTCATAGCCTTTGCCGTGAAGCTCTCAATTGAGCTCATGTACATTTTGTGTCCACGGATCATTCTTGAGATGTTTCAGCAGCTTATCTGGAGTTCACCTGTAATAAATTCAGTTGATTGGACATGATTTAAAAAGGCATACACCTGTCTATATAAGGTCCCAGGGTTGACAGTGCATGTCAAAGCACAAACCAAGCATGAAGACAAAGGAATTGTCTGTAGACCTCCACGACAGAATTGTCTCAAGGCACAAGGCTGGAGAAGGTTACAGAAAATTTCTGCTGCTCTGAAAGTTCCAATGAGCACAGTGGCCTTCATCATCCATAAGTGGAAGATGTTTGGAACCACCAGGTCTCTTCCTAGAACTGACCGGCCATCTAAGCTGAATGATCGACAGAGAAGGGCCTTAGTCAGGGAGGTGATCAATAACCCGATGGTCACTTTGTCTGAGCTCCAGCGTTCTTCTGTGGAGAGAGGAGAACCTTACAGAAGGACAACCATCTGTGCAGCAATCCACCAATCAGGCCTGTATGGTAGAGTGGCCAGACGGAATGCTCTGGTCTGATGAGACTAAAATTGAACTCTTTGGAGTGAATGGCACCTTACGTTTGGAGAAAACCAGACATTGCTCATCACCAGGCTTATACCATCCCTACAGTAAAGCATGGTGGTGGCAGCATCATGCTGTGGGGATGTTTTTCAGCAGCAGGAACTGGAGGACTAGTCAGGATAGAAAAAAAGATGAATGCAGCAATGTACAGAGACATCCTGAATGAAAACCTGCTTCAAAGTGCTCTTGACTTCAGACTGGCGTGACGGTTCATCTTCCAGCAGGACAATGACTCAACGCACACAGTCAAAATATCAATGGAGTGGCTTCACAACAACTCTGTGAATGTCCTTGAGTGGCCCAGCCAGAGCCCATACTTAAATCCTATTGAACATCTCTGGAGAGATCTGAAAATGGCTGTACATTGTCACTTCCCATGCAACCGGAAAGAGCTTGAGAGGTACTGGAAAGAGGAATGGGTAAAAATTCCCAGACAAGGGTGCCAAGCTTGTGGCATCATGTAAAAACAGACTTGAGGCTGTAATTGCTGCCAAAGGTGCATCAACAAAGTATTGAGCAAAGACTGTGAATACTTATGCACATGTGATTTTTCAGTTTTTTTATTTTGAAAAGATCTAAAATATATATTTTTTCACATTCTCATTATGAGGTATTGTGTGTAGAATTTTGAGGAAATAAATGAAGTAGTGTTTATTTACTTGTGCTCTGAGTTTATTTATTTATTCATTTATTTTCCTTAAGGAGGCTCTGATCATGGCCAGCATGGAGCATCCTCACCTGGTGCGGTTATTAGGTGTTTGTCTGAGTCCCACCATACAGCTGGTCACTCAACTCATGCCCCACGGCTGTCTGCTGGACTACGTGCACGAACACAAAGACAACATCGGCTCCCAATTACTACTCAACTGGTGTGTTCAGATCGCAAAGGTAAGACTCCATAAATTCCATCTGAAGCAGAGATTCAGGGATCTGGTTAAAACCAACTGTAGAGACTGCTTTTCTGTATTGTATGTATTTGTGGCTATATATGTGTGGTATTATGGCTTGTTTTATCAAAGGTACCATTCATTTGTTTAATTGCAACCCTTAAAGAGCTCCTGCAGTGAAAATCAAATTATTTGCATGTGTAGGTAATGTTTTTCATACAATTTAAGGCAAATAGTGTGCACATTCATTACATTTACATTCAATCGACGAGCAGACACTTTTATCCTAAAACTAGGGACTAGTGGAGCTTCACATCGATGGAGTTTGTCTTCTGCATTTCAGCTTTTAGCAGTGACATTTGCATTACACTGAACTGAACTAAACTGAACTTTGATGCCATCTACATTGTAAAATGTGCTATAGAATTAAAAGATAAAGATTAATCCAAAGATATTTACAAATGAGGATAAAAGAGCCAGATGTTACCAAAGAGCCATGACATGACAAGTTAGTTTAGCAGTTTTTAATATATACAGTAGTCAACACTTGAAGTGGGTTAAAAAATGGAAGTGGATCTTCATCAAAGTTGTGCTAAAACTGTTGAAAAACACCCATTCTTGTCTTAGGACAATTTTGAAAAACGTATTTGATCCACTTTAAATGTTGACTACTGCATATATATGAAATACATAAGTGTCTGGTGCATATGGAGAGGAAAAAAGTGTGTCTCTTACAGGTGGTTTGCCAAGCCCACTCAACACTTATCGCTCAACACCACTGATGTGCACTTTCTCTATTAATAAACGGTGTAGCAAAGACAGCATTAAAACTCTCCAACATGAAACCAATGAACTTTTCATGTATTCCTGCACAGAGTGCTGATGATGTTGAGAGGATTTCTGGGTGGATGTTAATTTTTAGAAGTAAAACGTTGAGCTAGTGAATGGAAACACGTTATTTTTTTGTTTGTTTGTTTGTTTTCTGTGCAAATAGAAAACATTATTATTTGTTTGATAACAGTCAAACCAAGTACTATGGCATCAATTACATTGTCATGTCTGGCATTGTAAACGGCTATGCATTTTCTTATTAAACATGCAGTGTATGAAAGATAGCTTCTGAGATGGCAAACAGAAATATCACTTGTTAAATTGGTGACACCTTACCCACTGTTTAATAGCATAATCAGGCCAAAGGCTAATGATATCAATTACAGTTGAGCCGCTTTACCATTCTGACACATCGACCCTATTTAATTCACTCTTCTTCTGAATCAGTTTGTGGTTCAACCGTATGTGGCTGAATTCCATCAATTATTATCACTTGTCTTTAAAGGGATAGTTCACTCAAAGCTGAAAAGTCTGCCACCATTTTCTCACACTTGACTTGTTCCAAACAAGTTTGTTTTTCTTTTAATCATTATTCACTTAAACACAAAATAAAATATTTTGAAGAATGTTGGAAAGCTGGATAGCATGGATGTCAATGGTTACAGGTTTCCAACATTCTTTAAAATAACTTATTTTGTATTTAACAGAACACAAAAAGTAAATGATGGCAGACTTGTATTATTTGGTTGAAATGTCCCTCTAAGTACTGTTTATATCTTTAGTTGAGCAAGTGAAAATGGATCAGGTAGTCCAAGCTGGTGTGAGGCGAAGGTTAATTTGCATATTCATTACTCTCAATATACTAAATGGCATTAAAAATCTTTTTTAAGTCACAAGGAAATAATTTCTATGGGGAAATAACTTTAAATGTGTCATTCCGATCAGCAATCAATGCCTGTAGAGTGAGTTTAAACTAGAAAGAAATGACAGCATGTTTCAAGTAAAAGGTGCATTTTGGTTAGGCTCTTTCATTAAAACACTGTTCAGATCTTCAGTCAATCTCTCTTCCTCCCAGTCATGCAGCGAGCATCATTTTGTTATATTTCTTTGATATTGGACCCCCAACCCTGTCTGCTGTCTGCAGCTCTCTGTTTATCTTCCTCCCACACCAGCGGTGGTCATATTTCCTCCTCTCTGTTTCTCCCAGACTTGGAGTGCATTTGAATGATCTCAGAGACGCAGCTCCTCAAAGGCTGCTGGGACAGATAAGCTGCATGCACACGCGCTTTGTCTGATCTCAGCTCCACGTCAAAACTGCGAGCTTCGCTTTGTGTCACTAGAAACAAAACCTCTGACACTTGTGAGAAGCAGAACTGTATATCGGTTTTGTGTGGGTCGGGGAGGGGGTGTTAAAACAAGGATTTAAGCAAAACAGTAACGGAACAGCTATTTCAGGAATTATTATTTACTAAACAGTCTTGAAAGGGAAAGAAAAGAAGAGCTCTTGAATGAGAGAGCAGCAGGTTATACAGGAGTAACAGCACAGCGGGTGGTAGTTGATGTGACGGTTTAGGCAGTGACTGCAGGATGAACTGATGTACTTGAGCTAGAACTGTTTGAAAGAGAATATGAAACAGCCTGAATGGTGTTTGATCATTTAAAAAGAAAGTAATAAAATAAAAAGCAGGTACAGTGTGTGTTTTTTTTTAAAGTTCAGGGTCAGTAAGAGTTTTAGAATATAGTACAGTAAAAAAAAAGTTTAAAGTAAAATGTAATATTGTGGAAAAGCTGTCATCACTATAGTCTTCTGTGTCACAATTTGCTGTTTAAGTAGCAATACATATCTGTTTTAATGTTAAAGCTCACATGAACCAGAGGTTGCTGAAACTTTTGGGCCCTATCATTCACATGGCGCAAGATGTGTTTGGCCAGCGCAACCCTAATATTCACACTTTGCACCAAGTTGTTTAAATCGCAAATCCATTTGCACCACTTTGTGGACTCATGGGTGTGCTGGTCTAGAAAGGAGGTGTGTTAAAGTGCATTGATGGCGCGTTTCTGTTTTGAGGAACTGAAATAGACTGCACCATTGACCATCTAAAAGCTGGTCTAAAATATAAAAATATAAATAAAACAAAAAAAAACACTGCCTCTATGCATCAGAGAGCTTTTTTTAGTTTATTTATGACAATTTGCAATTGTATAATGTTATTATTATTATTATTATTATTATTATTATTATTATTAGCAGTATTATTTACTATATGCATATTTATATTTGTTTTGATAAAAACAAGTTCAGATTTGTCCACCTGTCGGGGAATAAGAATGTTTTTGGATATAATTCAGTTTTTTGGCCACACTTCGTTATTATTCTTCATTTATTTGTTTGCTGGAAATTAGAACTGAATTTAGAAATAGTTTTGAAACAAATCTTTGCTCTTAACAAACAAAATTAAATATTTAAACTAATGGATGCCTTCAGTGGAGTGAATTTCCAGCGTTTCCTTACTCCACGAAAGTAAAGGAGTAAAGAGTAAAAGTAAAGTAAAGAGAAAGTAAAGAGGCCAAATGGAGGAGGCTCGTTCTTTATCCTTGTGCAGATGGTCTGTTTAACTGTTTTCTTGCTAGTGAAGCCTTCAGTTTTTCCACTGACAAAGTTTGCCATGTAAATAGCAAATGTGCAATGGTGCGACGTAATTGTCTCTTAAAGGGAATGGGAGATGAGACTCTGATTTGCTTTAATGCACATTATAATATAACTTATAACGTCCCATACACCGGGGCGCAGAGTGTATTTTTCCATCTTAAAAATAGCAAAAGTGGACACGCCCTTAATGCTTTTGTGCCATGTGCTTTAGACTTTGCGCATAGAACATTAATATAGAGCCCTTTATTTTTGTATGTTGATTTTCTTTCAATGGAAATGGAATATTCAGTAGTGGGTGGGCTTTCTTTTTGCAACATTTCCTTGTTGCAAACTAACAGTAAAAGGGGCATGTTTGAGAATTACCAAAACCAGTTGTTTTTTTCTTTTTTCTAGTGGATTTGCCTAAAGAATAACAATGTGTGCTAGCAAAATAAACTTTGCCAACTTTAATTTCACATAGACTTTAAATACAGTTGCGCAGCTTAGTGTTTTTGAGATTATTGATTATTTTGTTATGGATTTATCATTCGGATGAGACGTTAAGCCGAGGTTTTGATTCTCTGTGGTCATTAAATCCAAGTGGATGCTGCTCACTGGTGCTGGTGTGGAGACTCCCCCTCCTCATGATTGTGAAGCGCTTTGGGTGTATGGCCATACATAATAAATGTGCTAAATAAATAGAAATTACATTACATTATTTCATGAATAGGAAGGTAAAAAAAAAGTTTTTATTTGAAAATCTTTTTTTAAACATGTTAAGTAAGTAGCACTTGTTTTGTAGTGTTTTTTCTCAGCAGAAATACAGTAGTTCTAAATGAATCATTGCACATCACTGGACAGAACTCTGAATGAATCTTGGTTTTTGAGCCAATGAGCTAAAGGAATTATTCAGTGACTCAAATTTATAAACCTTTTCAGTTCATGAATAAATCAGTGTTTTGTTTTAAACAAATCAGGGCAAAGAATGTGCTCTCAGAAAGTGCAAAAACTGAGTGGTACCTTTACAAATGCACATGCAAATGTACAATATGGACCCTCTATAGGTACTGTACAATATGTAACCTTAAGTACAAAAGTTTACCTTTTAAAAAAGTATCGCCTCAGTGACAGCTTTTATTTATTCTGAGATTGTAATCCGGTGAATCTTGAATAAGTTATTACTACTAAAAGAGTATGTTCTGTGTAATTTTAATGCGTGTGTATGATGGAAATTCAAACATATTACAATTTCACTGTTGTTACTGTGACGAGACCTACAGTACAGTACCAGCATCAGTTGTATCGCTTCACATCACAGCATAGAAAAGCTTCGGGGTACTTTTTGTGTACTCTTTTATTAGTACTGTGAATTCAGATGTATTTATGTTCATGTTATGTATGTATTTATTGTATTATGTATTTATGTATTTATAACTCTTTTGTAACCTGCTGGATGCAAACCTTGAAAGAAATATTGTCACTCAAGCAGACTGTCTTTTGTTCATAAATACTGCTGTCATAAAATTTCAACACTGAAAAAGACGTAATACTAGATACTGTATAACAAAAAAGACGAGCCACTGCATTTATAAAACGTATATAGTTTCCTTTTATACATGCGTATAAACACTTAAACTAAAATAAGCCCATGTCATCTATTGAGAGTTCAGCCAGTGTTGCAGACATTTGGAATGCAAGTCAACTGTTTAGATGAATCTTATGCATTTAAATCATAGTTTAAGTAGACTAGTTGGCATTCAAGCATTTGTATGGCTCTCACCACTCCGCAGGCTTGCCAAATCCAACGTACAGAATAAAGATTTCAGGCACAGTTCTTTAGAGGGATGTTAACCTGAAGTGATACAATCTAAGGTTATTATTTATGTATTAGACTCACCTTATGAAAGGCTTTTCTAAGAGCAGGCTACGATGTGGGTGTAAAATCAGACAATGTCTGCCCTGTTCTTTTCAAGATAATGGGCAAATCAGCCGAGGCTTTAGAAATGTCACCTCTTATGTGCGTAGTGTTAAATTACTGGCTTCAAAATAATACCTTAAACCAACCTTTCACCCATGAATTATACAAAAATATAGAGGGATGTTTCATTGAGCCAATTTTGGGGATATCCCACCGACAATATAATATAAAGCCCTACTGCAAACAACTGCTGTGATTTTTGAAGTTGAATCGTTATCAGTGAAATAGGATTTAGTGCCGCTGATGCTGCTTGTTCTACATACAGTACTTTAGTTTAATCTGTTGCACAAAGTTGGCCAGTAACTGTATGCCAACTCATTTTTTACTTATGTTTTGTTGTGGTCCATGCATTATTGATGAAGCAAAACCGTGGTATATACATTATTTACAAGTGCCTTATTACAGACATAGAGCGTGTTGTTTTTGCAATGCCCTCTTCATGCAGCTCCTTTGACAAAATAAGTGTGTGTGTGCATGTGCGCATGTGTGTGCGTGTGTCTTAGGCCACCTGGCTATGAGGAGCTTCTTTTAATGAGGCCAGAGGAAAAGAAAACCTGTCAAATCAACAGAGAAAGTACAGCATTAAAGTGCTTCCTTTCACAGTCAGGCTTTGAACACAGGACTTGTGAGAGTTTGTTTAGTTGTGCATATAGTAACAAGAACAAACATAGCTATTTATTAAGGAAATGGAACAGTCCAAGTGTTTCTGTATATCTCTATTCTTCTCCTTTTACAGACATTGACAAATTAGTTGGTACCCTTTCTTTTACGACAGAATACCCACAATGGTCACTAAATAACTTGAAACTGAAAATAGTAATGATTAATCAAAAATGCTGAAAATAAACTAATAAAACTCATATATTGCTTTCCAATTGTGCTTCAACCGAAACATTTAAAAAGGCAAACTAATGAAACTGGCCTGGACAAAATTAAAGGGGACCAACAATGTTGTCTACATCTGTATATACTGTACATACTGCACTACAAATGATTTTGTTAGTTTTTTTATAATATAATATAATATAATATAATATAATATAATATAATATAATATAATATAATATAATATAATATAATATAATATCATAAATTATAATATAATATGTTACAATATAATATATTATAATATAACATAAAATTTAAATTTTCATAGATTTTTTTTGCGGCTTAGTCTCTTTATTTATCTGGGGTTGCCACAGCGGAATGAACCGCCAACTTATCCAGCATATGTTTTACGCAGCGGATGCACTTCCAGCTGCATCCCATTATTAGGAAACATCCATTCACACTTATTCACACACATACACTACAAACAATTTAGCTTACCCAATTCACCTATACCACATGTTTTGGACTTGTGGGGGAAACCAGAGCACCTGAAGGAAGCCCATGTGAACACTGGGCGAACATACAAACTCCACACAGAAATGCCAGGATCGTTCCAAGTATAGCTTTATTTGAGAATGGTCAGACAGGCAAGGGTCGAAAACCAGCAAATGCAGTGCAAAAGACAATCCATAAGCATAATCCAAAAACAGGCAAATGGTCAGGACAGGCGACAAGGAATCAAAAAAAATAAACATGTGGATGGCTGACGTGAAACTGACATTTTTTGTCACAGTGTTGAGATCCTGAAGAGCAAGTGTTTCGAAACACTGCAGTGAATCATGATCCGAAAAACCCAGATCACATGACTAGAGTGTTTCAAAATACCAGGTCACGTGACTAAAGCGATTCTAAGCATTTGTCATTTCAGAAGTGTTTCGAGACCTGGCGAATCTGCTTTAGACTGACAAGGTTTGGAAAAAAAAAACTCTACTGTATCTCATGTAGCCTAGTGGACTGTACGTGTGTACAGAGTAACTGTGCTGCAAATGACATGAGTTCGAATCCCAGCTTGTACAAATACACTGTAGTTATGACATGATGTGTTTTATGAATGATATTTTTTATGACCAAAACAAGACATATTCATTCACAAAGTTTTAATTCGTACATCAGACCATGGTTAAAACAAAACATGCTACTAGAACAGAGCCATAAACTAAAATCTATAGCTGCATCTTCCTGAATTCGAACCCATTCTCTCATAACTCTCACCGCTTCACCAAATCACTGGAAACCTCAATTTGCTTAACTGTTTCTTTGCTGAAGCTGTTCCAGAGCAATACATAAAAAATGTAGAGACGTAGAGAGTCACTGTAGAGATGGGTTTTGAAAGGTTTCGAAGCTTCAACACATTTGCTTCGACTGTTTCAATGTTTCGTGAACTCTCGCTTTGCACACAACTACTCAGACACGGAAAACAAGGAAGAAGGATGAACACATACAAAATGAATGCAACACAAAACAATACTCAGCAAGGTGTGTGTAAAACTGAGATGTTTAAATAGTCCAGCTAATCAGTCTATGATGAGCTTCCATCTGTGTGTGTGCAATCAGGGAGAGAACAGGAACTGGTGTGTGTGTGAGGTGCATGATGGGATTGTAGTTATTCTCAGTGGCAGAATTGTAGTTCTCCAGTGATCTGCAACTGCTAGATCACTGGTGATCATAACACTTTCATCGTTGAGATTACAATAAGTAAAATAATAGTATGGACCTCCTTCATGCATATGTTACAAAAAAAAACATATGAAGTGTTCATGTGCATGAGGTTTACTACAGATTTTGTTTCAGTAACAAAACATTTTAAATAGCAATTGAGTCTCCTTTATTTTTGTCTATGAGGGGGTGAGGAAATGAGATGTGCCCTCTCAGTTTTGCCCTGGCCTGACCAAAAATACAATTATGTCGATACCACTGGAGAAAATGCAGCACTAACTCAAAAGGTCAGATGTCTGTTCCATCAGCTGGACCAAAACGCTCACACACTGACCCCGGGTCAACAAAGCAGCCTTATCATTGGGTTATGACTTGGCCCACACAGAATCTGAGCAGAAATCCAGAAATCTGAGCAATTATATATATATATATATATATATTCAGTTTTTATTTTCATTTCAGTAAAATTATTGACATATGCAAATGTTTATATGATTTATTTACAATAAAATTTTAAAATAATATTTGCTGTTTTGTAGAAGATATAATGTACAGCATAAGAGACTTGCTTTGTTTACCAAACAAGTGGATCTAATTAAGTATTAAGTATATGTATAGTTATTATATTTACAAAATCATTCTGCATAAATCTGCAGATTTTTTACAAAATTTTGTGCAGAAATAGCAGAAAATGTCCGCAGATTCTGTCTGGCCCTAGTTAGCAACCATGTTTCGATCTGGAGGGTGAGTAAATGATGAAGAGTTTCATTTTATATATCCATTTAAAACTAATTAACACTACAACTAATGATGCAGTCATTTTGAACATACAAATTTAAAAAAAAATGGTAGAGTGGCTCAGTGGGTAGTACTGTTGCCTTACAGCAAGAAGGTTGCTGGCTTGAGTCCTGGCTGGGCCACTTGGCATTTTTGTATAGAGTTTGCATGTTCATGTGGGTTCCCTTCGGGTGCTCTGGTTTTCCCCACAGTCCAAATACATGCAGTATAAGTGAATTGGGTAAACAAAATTGTCCGTAGTGTATGAGTGTGTGTGACTGCGAGAGTGTATGGCTCTTTCCCAATACTGGGTTGGCGCTGAAAGGGCATCCAATGCGTAAAACTTATGCTGGAATAGTTGGCGGTTTATTAGCGACCCCTGATAAATAATTAAATTCAACTGATAATTCAAACACTGAAGAGCAAATCCATCGATGCACAGCTCTACAAGTCCCGAACCATGCAAACCAATGGCAAATAAAGGACTAAGCTGGAGGAGAATGAATGAATGAATGAATGAATGAATGAATGAATGAAATAAAACCCATATACAATAGCTATAATATGCTATTTTTTTTCTAAATATGTTTGTATTTCTGTTAAATATTGCTATTTTATTAACATGACAAGGCACAAATGAGTACACATGAGTATTTCTAGCTTAAAAGGCATAGCGGTCAAGTTGACCACAAACATTTCATTGTGTATTTTTTCTGTGCCTTTGTTGCCTAGCAACCTTCTGTTAACAAAAACAACTTCCTGATAGCAAAACACAACTTTACCTCAAAGCTTTCAAACCTCAAAAACCAACATTTTTACTGCTGCAAAAAAAAAACATTGCTCTCCTACTTGCCAGACAAAGTGTGGTATGCACCTTCAAAGGCGGTGTAATAATAT
>CAIGQZ010032409.1:16827995-16839782 GCA_903798205.1 Danio tinwini
ATTATTATTATTATTATTATTATTATTATTATTATTATTATTATTATCATTATTATCATTATTATCATTATTATTATTTATTCATTCATTCTCCTTTGGCTTAGTCCCTTTATTCATCAGGGGTCGCCGCAGCGGAATGAACCGCCAACTTATCCAGCATATGTTTTACACAGCGCATGCCCTTCCACCTGCAACCCAGTACTGGGAAACACCTATACACACTCATTCACACACATACACTATGGCCAATTTAGTTTATTTAATTCACCTATAGTGTATGTCTTTGGACTGTGGGGGAAATCGGAGCACCTGGAGGAAACCCATGCAAACACAGGGAGAACATGCAAACTCCAGAACTCCACAGAAACGCCGGCTAACCCAGCTGGGACTTAAACCAGCGACCTTCTTGCTTTGAGGCGATAGTACTAACCTCTGAGCCACTGTGTCGCACCATTGTTCTTATTATTTTATTTTATTTTTTATTTTATTTTTTATTCATCAAGGACACATGCTCTTAATCAAAAGTGATACAGAATTTGAATGTCAAAAAATATTTATTTTTAAAAAAATTTACACTGTTTGTATGTTTTTCTCTGTTGTTCTCAAGAATCACGTGATAATGAAGAATGCAATAATGGCTGCATAAAATCAGGCCCCATTCACATGCCAGTGGATTTAGGTCAATCTACAAAGTTTAATATTGTTTATAGTTTCGTCCTTACAAAACCCATCTTGTCGGTTCACTGAATTGAACCTTGTGGATAAAACCTAAAATGTTAAGGTAACTTAAACCATTTGAGGAAACCGATTGCAATAAAAAAAATTTAAGTTCAAAAACGAATCCTAATAAGTACTGTGAACTTAATCCATTTGAGTCAACAAATAAAATTGAGCTGTCAGTGTTTATTTAACTTTTTACCTTCAACACTGAATTCAAAACTCTTTTCAAATGAGTAGAATTAACTTTCGGTACATTTTGAGTTAACTAATTTCATTTGATAAAGTTGACTGTTGGGTTTTACAGTGTAGTAGTGGAGCAGCACATCGCTTCTGGTGTCCAGTCTGCAATGTGCACAAATATGGGTATTGGTTCTTAAAGGGGCACCTCACGATAAACTGAGTGTATAAACAAATTTTGCCAGGATAAAAATAAGTTTCATAGCATTCCTAATTGTATGCTTGGTGTTTAAAAAAAAACAACAACTCTGAGTGGTTTCATTTCATTAACAGCACAAAATATCTGTTTAATGCAGCACAGCCTGCATTAATTCAGAGACACATGCTGGAAGTCTGGCTGAATAGTTTAAGTGTTCTTATATTCCCACCCTTAATTTGTCTCTTGTGTGTCTTGCTCTTGAAGTACTGTTCCTGGTTTCTTTGTTGCAGTGCTCTTCATCTCTCTTTCTCTCTCTCTTTCTCTCCCTCTCTCTCTCTCTCTCTCACCACCTGTCATTGTGTGGTACAGCCGTCCTCCTCCTCTGTGTGATTGCACCGGTTGTCTTCAGTGGCATGTTTACACAAACTACTTAAACAGGCCTCTCTTTTGTCAGCCATGTTGTGCTGTTCAGCTTTTAATTAGCCCTTTGTCTGTGCAGCGTGCCACTCTTTATTATTTTTCCTGTGCTTGCGCTCTGTTCTTTCCAAACGCTGGCTTGAAAATTGGTCACAGAGGGAGTGTAATGCCTGCCTTCTGCAGCCAGTATGTGTGTGTTTGTGTGTGTGTGAGAGAGAGAAAAGGAGAGATTATTTAGCCTCTATTAATGCACAGCCCAGGTGCCAGATAATAACATGCTTGACAGAGGAAAAAGAGACATCATTTCTAATAAGCATTTCCTATTCCTCTAGTCGGCATGAGTTTATGTATTTTGAGGAAGGTAGGTTTTGATGTCTTAAACTGGGACATGCAGACTAGGGGGATGTCCCCACTTTAGATTTATTTTGTTTTCTGTTATCTATTGGTTATTTAGAATGAGTTATAAGGAGATTTTGTCATCTTCATTACCTATCAAAATTCGGGTTGATTTAGATGTTTTATGGGATTTTTTTTTTGGGTGGGGGGGGGGTAGCATTTTTACAATTTAAAATAATATTTTTTTATTTTTTTATTATTTAATATGTTATTTATTTCTGTGTTTTCAGCAGCTATTACTCCAATGTCAAATTATGCTTCTGAAAATTTCAGATTTTTTATGCTTTATTTATTTGTTTACTGTTAATTATATATTTTGATAATTAATAAATTATTATTTGAATTGAGTGTATTTTTTAATTTGTTATTACTTATTTTTAAGGGAAAGGATATATGCTTCTATTTAATATATGTCAGTGGTAGGATTAAATAAATCAAATCATTTTGATACAATACAAAGTACAATAAATCATTTTATTAACTAGAAAAATTACTTTTCGGTGGCTTGAGAAAGCCCAGTCTGCCTTTGTTATATAGAGAGAATCTGCATTCTTTTTTTTCAGTCGGATTAAATAAGAAGATGCTTTTGATTTATTTAGTGTTAAACTTTCCCATTAATTCTGACGCCATTGGTATGTCGATGCATACCATGTCAATATGGTTTTCACACATAAGTGCATTTTTGGACAGGCATTTGAATTGGATAAATGAAGAGTTAAGGTTCATCCACAAGGTCAAAGCCTCAATTTCTTCCTAAAAGAATCAGCAGTCAGTGGTGTGATTGAAGTTGTAATCGATAGACAGATCTCCCCTCCAATTTTGTTGATTGTCATAATTTTGTCAAGCCACCATGGTTTGCTGACAGGTCTGAAATTAATGGAATGGTTTTGCGGTGGTAAAACTGTTCAGTAAGAACATTGGGAATATTGATGATATCAACTGCAAGACTTAAGGGCTGTTCACACCTACAACACTAACTGTAAAGATAACAATAAAGATATTTCTCAAAAAATTATTGTGTAAAATAAATGCAGAGTTGAGACCAGACCACAGCTGTAACAACAGCAATACAGAGAAACAACATCTTTGTAAACAAGTTTTTTTTTTTTTTTTTTTTTCACACAAAAAAAATGATAGCCAGTCTGAATCAATTAAATTATAACAGGCTTATGCATTAAAAGTTGCAGACAGAATATGGGAGATGACATTATATTGACATTACTTGATGTCAATATAATGAATATCTGAAAAACATTTGATTATAGCTTTAGAATAAATGGTGAAAATATATAAAAGCTATTCAAGCTAGACTACCAAATTGTATACAAGTTGTATAAAAGTTGTATAAATTGTATAAATGTTAGTGTAGGTATGTTAGTCTTAAGGATATCTATAAGCTAATGCGCTTCATACGGTGGCCGGGAAGTGCAAAACAATATCACAAAGTGTGAAACACTTTTTGCAAAGCTCGGGACAAATTTACATTTTGAAAAACATTTTTACCTATCATAAAACACAATGACATAGAAAAAACTATTTTACCAAGAATGAAACAAATTTACATTTTAGAAAAAAATTAACAAGACGCAAAACACATTTACCAGTCCCGAAACAAATTTACAATTACAAATTCTTACGGAAAGGGAATGTACGACACACCGGAAAATATCAGCTCGCGTGACTTTGTAGACACAGGTTAACATAAGATATCAAAACCGGCTTCAATATCTAGTCCTGAACAGCTCAGTTAGATAGGTCTATTGATACTCATGCTGAACCTTTTGACTTGGGTTCAAATCCCGTTGATGACATGTATATTATAATCATTTATTTACATTATTTTGGTTATATACAATGACACTGACAACAAATAATAAGAATATTTATTTGGTATGAGCATGTTTTGTTATTGTGAAAAAGTGACGAATCTGCCAATCTGCAAACGTGAATAGTTTACATCTGGAAAGGGACACCAGTTAACACGGTCACCAGTTAAACTGTAACACCGGCTTCATTCAGTTTACTTTTAAGAGTCCTCAAGCAGATGTTTACACCGTGTACACTTGACATCATGTCCACGATTACAGTGTTTAAGTGGCCCTTGTTAAAATATTGAACACATTGATGCAGTATGTCTAGTGTTTCCGTCTGGTCCGGTCCTTTATAAACTTCAAACACCGACCACACAAAAAGCAAAACCGCGTTAAGCTGCTCATGTGTTTGCCACAAAATGGGCAAAACATCCCTCGACCGCAGTCCACATTCTGTCACCATAAACTTTATTTACGCCATGTACTCCACAACACAAATTTACTGCGCTCAGCACCAATGACAACAACACTTTTCCCCGCGTCACTCCCGGTGTGCGGTACATGCCACGTCACTTTCGGTGTGTGGTACATTCCCTTTCCGTAAGAATCTGTCATTGTAAATTTGTTTAGAGACTGGTAAAAGTGTTTTGCGTCTTGTTAATTTGTTTCGTCCTTGGTAAAATAGTTTTTTCTATGTCATTGTGTTTTATGATAGGTAAAAATGTTTTTCAAAATGTAAATTTGTCCCAAGCTTTGTAAAAGTATTTCACACTTTGTGATATTGTTTTGCACTTCCCGGCCACCGTAGCTTCAAGACAGCGACAAAATTTGCATTTGGAAGATAAAAACATCCAAAGCTTGCAGTTTTTCACGTCCACCTAAATGGCTCAACGATTTTTTGACGTCACCACATACAAATCTTATGACCAATCAAATGCTCTCAAGTATCTGCTCTCAAGATATATAAGTATCTGACATAACCCACCCTGTTTAAGACATGATAATGATGATGGTAATAACAGCTATGATAAAACAGAACGCTATTGGATGTTTTTTTTTTTATTGGGGATGAGCTACTCTATGCCCCGCCCAGTTTTCCTGTTTCAATTCAAATTACATCACACATCAAACAAAAATGCATATTTCAAAGCACTTCATGGGACCATAAAAAAAACTTCACCCCAAATTAAAAATTACCCCATAATTTATTGACCCTCAAGCCATCATCTGTGTATATGACTTTGTTCTTTCAGATACAGTCGGAGTAGTTTAAAATTTTATCCTGGCTTCTCCATGCTGTGTAATGGTATTGGATAGTGGCATCCAAAAGTGCCTAAATCAATCATAAACTAACCAAAATGTCGCCACGTGGTTAACACATGTCTTATGAAGTGGATCATATTAATACATATTAAGTACAATATGTACTTAAATAAAAAGTATCAATTACTACTACCTGTTTTAGTTTCACAGTGGTAACTACACAGCACATCATACTCGACCTGACTAAAATCCTGACTTGTCATCGATCCTAGTTGTAAGAGCAACAAATAATAACTTGTTGCAGAAGGTAGATTTTTCTCTCATAGAAATCAGTCAAGTTTGATGAAGGAAAAGTGATGGTTTGGGGTTACATTCAGTATGGGGGCATGTGAGAGATCTGCAGAGTGGATGGCAACATCAACAGCCTGAGGTATCAAGACATTTGTGCTGCCCATTACATTACAAACCACAGGAGAGGGAAAATTCTTCAGCAGGATAGCGCTCTTTCTCATACTTTAGCCTCCACATCAAAATTTCTGGAAGCAAAGAAGGTCAAGGTGCTCCAGGATTGACCAGCCTAGTCACCAGGCATGAACATTATTGACCATGTGTGGGGTAAGATGGAGGAGGCATTGAAGATGAATCCAAAGAATCTTGATGAACTCTAGGAGTCCTGCAAGAACGCTTCCTTTGTCATTCCAGATGACTTTATTAATAAGTTATTTAAGGCATTGCGATGTATGGATGCAGTTGTCCAAGCTCATGGGAGTCATACACAATTTTATATTCTATACTGTACAATATTTCTGTTAAGTGACTAGACTTTTGTCTAAGCAAAATCAAACCTTACTGTCCTAAATAAATAATTAAAAATCAAGACATGATCATGTTTTATTTTGGTAAAATAAATGTAATCGAGATTCATATAAGCCACGTCTGATGCAAAAATATCAACTAGAAGTTATGATTTGTTGTTCCTAAAATTTGGACAGGGACAAGACTTTTGTCAGATAGTGTATACCTGTATACATCTATACATAATAACTTGCATTTCTAATTTGTTATTTCTAACATGCCAATTTTCAGCAGCAATGTAAATTAGTCAAATAACACTGCTCTAAAAGGTGCTCTGTGTATCATCACCTGGACATAACTTAACTATATGGCTATTAAGAAAAACAGTTGCCATACTAAAATGTAATTCATAAAACATAATTCAAAATTATGTAGGCCTATATTGTTTTAACTAATAAATGTCTCAAACTTAGCACTTAATTTTTTTAAGTAATTTAAAAAGTAAATATTTTTGTTAGGAAAACACTTCAGTCCGCTTCATAGGTCATGCGTTAACTCCCTGACAATTTATGGGTTAGTTTTACAGTATGATGGATTGGTTTGGTTTTGGAAGCTTCAAACTAAAGACCCCTATCCAACACTATTATACAGAATGGAAAAATTGAAACTACTCCACACAGATTATTTGGCTTAGGTAAGGGCCAAAAAATAGCTGAGTCTAATCTTAATCGGATGTGGTTACAGATCTAAGAAAGGATGTAGAAAGTGGATGAGGAGGAGGTTGGAATCAGTTTCTCTGCAGTGGGTCTTTACAGGTCACCTTCCTCGCTCTTTATTCAGAGATTATTCCCAGGCTTATTTCCCCAACACTCATCCTCCGCAGAGACAGGAGGCGCACAAAAGGCTTTAGGTTTTGGATTTAGAGAAGTTCACATCTCTGCAATATGACAAACACTTAATAAGTGACAAACGCAATTTAAATCCGTCTCCCAGGGAATAGAGGACATCATTCAAAAGGTCAAAAGCAAGTTAGGAAGGAGGTTAATTTTATCAGAGCAGTTTATAGGGGAAGCTGTATGGGCGAAGAGATGGTAATCCAATAATGGTGAAACAGGAAGATTTTTGATTCCTTTAAAGTTTTCATTTTGATACATGATTACTAAACATGGAGACAAATCGTCTTTGAGATTCCTTTAGTGAGTGCAGGGATGAGCTCTTCAGCTCAAGGGCCCTTTTACTTAATTTTTGTGGGGAAAATAAAAATAAATGAATGAAATATTACATTCAATTGAAGCTAAAGTTTAAGCCAAGTGCAAATTTTCATTGTCCCTAAATAAAATAGATTAAGTAAAAGCAATGGTGTAAAGTAACAAATTACAAATACTCAAACTACTGTAATTGAGTAGTTTTTCTTAGAAATTGTAATTTACTAAGAATTAAAAATGTGTACTTTTACTTTCCCTTGAGTACATTATTTGTGTTGTATGGGTACTTTTACTCCACTACTTTCCTTTTATGCACCTGCAGTCACTATTTTTTCTTAGAAAAAATCAGACCTGTGATTCCTGTCCAATCAAAATCACACATAGAAGGTAAATCGCATCATAATAAACTACCTCAAGACATGGGCGATTTATAATTGTAGCAAACTGTTTGGAAGTCCAAAATCTTTACATGCAACATCCAGCAGGCACAAGATGTCAACATGACGTCAGATTGACGTTGTACCCCAACATCGTGGCGATGTTGCATTTTGTTTGTAAATGAAAATTTGGTTGACATCAGAACTCAACGTCAGTCTGACGTCAGTGCCCAACAACCAACTAAATCAACCAAATATCAACATCTAATGATATTACAGCTTGACATTGTGTGGACGGTACCACTATGACGTCTATCAGACATTGAATTTTGGTTGTCATGCTTGCCGAATAAATGTCAGTATTTGACTTCACTATGACGTTGGTTTAAGATGTTGGCTCGACATTAGAGTTTGGTCACTTTTTACCACAACTGAAAATTAACCAAACATCAACCTCATTTGACATTGGTATTTGACATTGGTATTGGAAATCAAAATAACTTGTCCTTAGACAATGACTAGACATTAAATTGTGGTCACCTGACGTCACAACCTAATATTAACGTCTTATGATGTTGTGTGCCTGCTGGGCAATAACTAAACGTTATGTTACGTTGACACACATCCACAAATTAGATGTAAATGTATCAGCTTTTCACAGCGTAAAACTCACTACTTACTACTCTTGAGTACTTTAGAAAAGTAGTTTTACTCATACTTTGAGTAATATTTACAACAGATACTTTTACTCTACTTGCACTACATTTTTAGGCAAGTAATGGTACTTTTTCTTAAGTATGATTTTCCAGTACTCTTTCTATTACTGAGTAAAAGTTTAATTTACAGTAATAGATCAGTACAATGGAATATCAATATAAATATATGAATAATTTTTATTGTTTATTGTTTATTGTTTTACTGTTTTGTTTGATTATATGAAAGAAGGGGCAGCAGGGTGGCGCAGTGGGTAGCACAATCGCCTCACAGCAAGAAGGCTGCTGATTCAAGCCCTGGCTGGGTCAATTGGCATTTCTGTGTGTTTGCATGTTCTCCCCGTGTTTGCATGGGTTTCCTCCGGGTGCTCTGGTTTCCCCCCACAAATCCAAAGACATGCACTATAGGTGAATTGGGTAAGCTAAAATTGTCCACAGTGAATGAGTGTGTAGTGGTGTTTCTCAGTGATGGGTTGCAGCTAGAAAGGGCATCTCCTGCGTAAAACATATGTTGGAAGTTGGTGGTTCATTCCGCTGTGGCGACCCCAGATTAATAAAGAGACTAAGCCGAAAAGAAAATGAATGAATGAATATGAAATAAACATTTAGCTAGTTTTTGTCTATTAGATGAGGAAACCCTGTATTTCCCTGCAAATAGCTTCTTGGGTTTATTATAAAAACACGATGTACATATAAACTGTCTACATATAACAAGTTTCTCCGTATTTCTCTTTTTGTCTTCACATTTTTTACTCTCTGTTTGATTTATTGTTGTTTATTTATAGGTTTATAGTGTCTATGTTTTTTATTATGGGCAGCATGGTGGCACAATGATTAGCCTTACAGCAAGAAGGTCGCTGGTGTGAGTCCCGGCTGGAGTTTGCATGTTCTCCCCGTGTTTGTGTGGGTTTCCTCTGGGTGGTCCGGTTTCCCCCACAGTCCAAATACATGCGGTGTGGGTGTATGGGTGTTTCCCAGTACTAGGTTGCGGTTGGAAGGGCATCCGCTGTGTAAAGCATATGCTGGATAAGTTGGCGGTTCATTCCAATGGCAACCCCTGATAACTAAGGGACTAAGACAAAGGAAAATGAACTAATGTTTTGAATGTTTTTTTTTATTATTGTTATTTCATTCATTAATTTTCCTTCAGCTTCCTTTGTCCCTTTATTCATCATGGGTCGCCACAGCGGAATGAACCGCAAACTTATCCAGCATATGTTTTACGCAGCAAATGCCCTTCCAGCTGCAACCAAGTACTTCGAAATTATTGTTATTTTATTACTATTATTATTTTAAATGCACATCATTTAATTCTGTGGATAGTTTGGAAAAGTGCTTTTTTCTGTGACTTTTTTAAGTGTATACAATCATTCATTCAACTAATTTGTTCAAAACATTATTTGATGCAGGAATGAGGAAAGTGGCTGTCTTAATAAATGAAATGTTAAATCATCCACTGGGACTTACTTAAGCATTAAGGAAGGAATCGAGTGACTCCTAATGAAGGAAAGATGAAACAGTCCACTTTGTTTGATATTGTTTAAACAGAATGTAATATATTTATATGTATGTATATAGATAGATTCATTGATTTTGATGACTGTAATGGATTTAAGTTGATTAGAAGTAGTTGGACTGCAAACGTTAAATATTTTTTAAAATCTGTTCTGATTATTCAACAGTGGTGTGACAAAACAATACATAAAGAGTAATTAAAAATGTTAAAAACATACATAAAAAGATTAATGCCACATCTATGTCACCCCACAGCCCAAGCTGAAGCTAAGCAGGGCTGAGCCTGGCCAGTACCTGGATGGTAGACCACATGGGAACCACATAGGTTGCTGTTGGTAGTGGTGTTAGTGAGGCCAGTACAGGGAGCTCAACCTGTGGTCTGTGTGAGTCTTAATGCTCCAGTATAGTGAAGGGGACACTATACTGTCAGCGAGTGACCTCTTTCGGGGTGAGATGTTAAACCGAGGTCTTGACTCTCTGTGGTCATTAAAAAATCCCATGGCACTTCTCGTAAAGAGTAGGAGTGTAACTCCGGTGTCCTGGCCAAATGCAATCCATCAGCCCTAACCGACCATGGCCTAACAATCATCCCCATCCACTGAATTGGCTGTATTATTGTCTCTACACTCCACCAATAGCTGATGTGTGGTGAGCGCACTGCCGCCCGTATCCAGTGGCTGCTGTTGCATCATCCAAGTGGATGCTGCACTCTGGTCCTCCTCATGATTGTGAAGCGATTTGGGTGTATGGCCATACATAATAAATGTACTATGTAGATACACATTACATAAGGGGGCACTGAATTAATTTTATAATATATTATTACACTGTAAAAATCCATAAATTAGCAGTTTTCTGTATTTTTTTATTCATGTTTTTAATTTTTATGTTTCCCTGTTTAGTTAAGGCCTTATGGGCTCTTGATATGTCTTTCAACAGCTTTTAACCTTGAAAAGTTTGACTTTTATTAACATTTTTAAGTGATATGTTGTCTTTAGCATTAGTGTTGTATATTACGGTACAAACTGCCAGTACATTTTCTGTTATTTTACAGACTTATTTCTCTATATATTATTTCTTATACATTATATTATTTCAAACTACTAAAATGTCAATACAATTGCACTAAGTTTATCTGTAGAAATTAATTTTCAACACCACATAGTCAACAGAGCAGACATCAAGGTCCCATAATGCAATTCACAACCATAAATAAACTGAAAACACTTGTGAATCACAAAATACGGAAACTATTAATCAACAGATATTAATTTTTACAATTTAATACTCATGTTTTATTATGGTTTAACAATGCAATTACAAACAAAAGGACTGAAGACAATCTGCTCTATATTGATATTTCTACCAGCTTATGATGAGCTGCCATCGCTCATTTTTTTTGTTTGTTTTAGCTTGAATAGATGTTGTTGCAGACTTTGTGATCTCAGTGATAACCTGCTGGAATCCCCATATGAACATTATATTTAAAAATGAGGGTTGCCTTTCATGAAGTCGTCTGTTCTCTCTTCCGGTCTCTTGGCACATTCACTCATGCGACAATCTCTGTTGCTCTATCAGCACGTCGGCTGCATTAATGCACTGTGTGAGCCATTGATTTCTAATTACTCTGAAGTCCACTCTGGGGATAAATATTGTGTGGCGCGGCCATCGTGTGGCTTATTGTAATCAGAGTGAGTATTGATTGGCTGTCCGGCCTGCAGAAGTAATCTGTTTTAAATACACTGGGACCAGAGTGAATGGGGCAAAGCAGCCTGTGTTCTGACTGGGTTCAGATTTAGTCCTGTGAGACGCCAGGATAAGCTGATATGAAACAATGCATTAGAATATGAGATTTATGTTTTAAGGCCTTTGTTTCTACATAGGCAGCATTTTTTCTGAGAAAGTTTGGAAGTGAAATGGAACCTCATAAATGAGTGATTTAGGATGCTTGATATAGAGTCACAGTTGACTGTAATGGAGTTTGGTGTCAGCATGATTTTAAGTTAACACTGAGACAGTCTAATGAGTATGAACACATAAAAAAAAATATTGGGTGCAGTAGTGCATGTTTAATTCATCTAATTATCTTTGTAATCAGCTTTTCTCTTTTTGTCTGAGCAATGGAAAAACATTTTAAGTGTCTTTATTTTGTGAGGATGTTGCTTGCAATGCAGTAATAACAAACTTCACTTAAAAAAA
>CAIGQZ010032409.1:16844782-16862072 GCA_903798205.1 Danio tinwini
ATATATATATATATATATATATATATATATATATATATTTATTTATTTATTACTTTATTAATCCGGGATCGCCACAGCAGAATGAACCACCAACTTATCCAGCACGTTTTTTACACAGCGGATCCCCTTCCAGCCGCAACCCATCTCTGGGAAACATCCACACACACACACTCATTCACACTTAAACACTATGGGCAATTAAGCTTACCCAATTCACCTGTACCACATGTCTTTGGACTGTGGGGGAAACCGGAGCACCCGGAGGAAACCCACGCGAACACAGGGAGAACATGCAAACTCCACACAGAAACACCTACTGACCCAGCCGAGGCTCGAACCAGCGACCTTCTTGCTGTGAGGCAACAGCACTACCTACTACACCACTGCATCGCCTTATATATATATTGAAAAATATATATTGCATCAAGCTAAAAAAACATCTAAGGAGATTAATGAAACTGCTAAAATTCAAATGCACTATATTTAAAACATTTTAATTAAAAACTTGAAGGATAGTGGGGAACATCATTGAGGAAGATATGTGGTCAGAAAAAAATCTTCAATGATCCAACATTTAAACATCTGATAATGAGCATTTCTACATGCACAATGCAAGGCAAAGTTAAGTTAAGTTTAAAGCTGTGTTAATCCCCTTGGGGCAATTTATTCTGAATCATGGTGCTTCACATATAACAAGAATGACACAACACAATAATTACCAACACTTAACACCAAGTACACGAACAAAAAACTGAAAGAAAAATAAGAAGAAGCAGAAAAGAAAAAAATGATAAAAGATTCACTAACAATAATAATTTATATCAAACTAATTATAATTATTATTAATAATAAATAACCATTCAACAATTAACTACATTTATCACGTAAACAAATTGCTTCAGGCACAAAAGTAAATTTATAATGATTTGTGGAACATCTTATTGTCCTTAGACGTTGCTTCAGTGACATCCACTCAAAATATTTCTTTAAGAAGTGTGTGCTGTCTCCTAGTATCTCAAAGCATCTAGAAACTCAAAGGATACGGACTATACAGCTGTGTGGTCTTAGGAAAAACATTTATTAGTGAAGCTAGTTGGACAAAAAAAGGTTCCGTTTGCTGGGGAGCATAAAGATTTGACCCTGGACCAGTGGAAGAAGGAGGCCATGTGGTCTGATGAGTCCAGATTTACCCTGTTCCATAGGGATGGACACATCAGGGTAAGAAAAGATGCAGGTGATGCACCCATCATGCCTAGTGCCTACCATACAAGACTGTGGGGACAGGCTCCAAAACGGCACAAGCATTTTTGAAGATGACAAGATTCGTCAGCCTCAAATTGTAAAAGAGTGGATCAGGGTGCATAAGATATATATTTTTTACTAATGGTTTGGTCACCGTGCACAGAGTCCAGACCTTAACCCTATTGAGAATCTATGGGATGTGCTGCAGAAGACTGGAATAAATATTGTGACATATAATAGAAGCATATTAAAACGATGCCATGGCAATTTTGTGCCGTAATCCAAGCTAAAGGCGGCCCAACAAAATATTAGTGTATGACTTTTTTATTGCCACAAGTCAAACAAGATCAATGGGGCTAAACCTTTGTCTGCATGATTCTGATATGAACATAAATAGAAAATTCCAAGGTGCACCTTTCATATTTTCAGAGTAGGCAGTGATTTTCTCTGCACACTGTAATGTATGGCTCTTGAGAGCACTTCAGCTCTCTCTTTCCCCATGTTTTGAAAGGTCTGGATGCTAAACTTTCTCTTTCTGTCTCTCTCTCTCTCTCTCTCTCTCTCTCTCTCTCTCTGTTCTCCATGCTAAAACTGCTTTTAACAAACAGCCTCTCATTATACTGTCTCCTACAATTTTCCACTGAATATTATAATCACAATAATTATATTAGTTCTTAAATATTGAAAAAAATATTAGAACATTTTCAGAAACGCTTTATGTACCATTATGACTCCTAAAAAACCATGTGAATATGAGTAGTCATGTTTTTTAAGCCATTCAATCAAGTAATTTAGTTCTTTACTGGTACAGCTGTATAGAAGTCAATTTTTTTTTCTTTACCCTAAAATGTACATTTCCCTCCTCTCTACCTCAGCAAAGGCAAAGATAATTGCATTTTGATAGACGATTAATGTTAATGTGGGCTCATTAATCTTTGAAAAGCACTTAAGACCATGTCTTTGGTGAGACGTACCTTCAGTGTGTACAGAAGGAGGATGAAGGCAGCAGAATGCCTGCCAGTCGTGGTCATTGTTCTGATTGTCACTTTCTTTGTGTTTGTTCGTATTTGCTTCAGAAGCTTGTGATTTAATGAATGCGTGTGAATGTGTGTGTGCGCAAGAGTGTGCGTAATTCATGAAGCCAATCTGATGAATCACCAAAATAATTATTCATTTTGTGTTCAGTTTACATCAAGAAGTTGCACAGCTTGTAGATGTTCCTTTTGAATCTACTTTCTGACTAAGAAATGTGTTGCTGAAGTCTCAATTATTAATTTTACCAACAAAACAATATAAACTTTCGTATAGAAATCAATGATGTCCAGCAAAATTGATTTGGTTGTTTGGATCACACTGTAAAAAGTGATTACTAACAAAGGTGAGTAAACCCTTTGCCTTAAAAATGACAAGTCGAGTTTACTTAAAAAATGTAAGTATTTCTGTTTTAACTTAAAGCTGTTAAGTTCGTTTAACTTAATTTGTATAAGTATACATGTAGTTCATTTATTTAACAATTTGAAGGCAATCAGTTTACTCACTTTTTCAACTAATCCCCTTTTACAGTGCAATAGCTACGTTTCCATCCACCTATTGTTATGCTCTTAAAAATCGGTTGATGGAAACACCAAGATGTGCATCATTTTTGAAAATGCACATTAAAAAAACATATGCGCATAACTGAGTAGGATAAAATTTAATTCGATAAGACAAGACTACGATGGAAACACTTTTACCAAACAAATTTCAGTATGCGCATTGAAATAAATCATGTGATTGTGTTATAAGAGATCATGTGATGGTAAAAATGTGTGTGAATGGACAAACCAGCAGAATTACCTTCAGAATTGTCAAGAGCGCCTGTGCTCCGCGTCTCACACCTTCAAATGCCACTACGTGTTCATTGCGTGTTGACATTTGTCTTCTGAGGTGCAAGTCATTTATTAAATAAAGAAAAGATTCACGCAAATTCCATTTTTACTTTTGATATCTGGTGCCAGTTTATCAGGAAGTGACTATTCTGTTGGATAAAAACGCGGTCTAATTACATCATGACCAATCAAATACTCTCTGGTATCTGACACGCCCCGCCTCCTTTAAAACATTTCACGTTTGATAAGCTTGAGTTCAAACACTCTCACTAACATTCTCACTGGCAGAGCTGTAATAAAAAAAACGCTATTGGCTGTTTTTTTTTTTAAGGGGGAGGAGCTACACTATGACCCACCCTCTCTTGAGATTGTAATCTCGGGGTCAAACATTGAATAAAAGCTCTTTAAGAATTTTGATTGGCATGACTAACTAGAACAGTTGTTAATCAACACTTTATTCGCATGCCTTTTATGTGATATTTTAGTTTTATGCATAAATTTAATTCACATTTTTGGATGGAAACATAGCTACTGTATTGTGCTTTGATTTCATGTAAGTTACAGGTTATTCAGTCTTTGTGCCAATAAACTCTTTATCAGGGAAGTGCAAGGATGTCATTTCATAAGGGATAAAACAAAAACATAGGAATCAACAGTTCTGATTTCATGGTGACAATAGGACAACATTACAGTACAAAGGTTACAGTGTGTATCGTATTTTAACCTACTTTTCATGTTTTTACATAAAACATTATAACAAAAAGGAAGCTAATTTTAAAATAAACAGCATTTATTTGAAATATAAACCTTCTGTTACATTATAACTACCATTTCTAATCAATTTACACAAATGCAAGCATTAACTTATTTTCTAAAAAAAAAGTTATACTTACCCAAAAACTTTTGACCAGTACAGTATGTCTACATGTGATAAAATGTGGTCTTGTGGGAAAGCATGAAGAGAAGGAAGTGATTTTTTTTTTCATCAGCAGGCACAGAGGGTGTAATCCCCACACCATTACCTCGGATTACACTTGCTTGCTGTGGAAAGATTTCATACGCATGGCATAAAGAGATTTGTTCCCTCTTCCTTCACAGTTCTGCAGACATTTGTGTATTTCAAAGCAGACAGATTAGCATATCTTCTACAGACTGTTGGACTGGGCACTGACCTCAACCTGGAGGGACACTACGGACTTATTGTTTAATTTATCATATCTGACTATTCTCTTCCAGGCTACCTACATAAGTGGCTTTATAGGTCCCATGAAATGAAAATTAAGGTTTTTTTAGATGTTAGTATCAGTAATTGTTAGTTTTTAGTATATTTATAAGCCATATTGAGCTCCAGAACAATGACAAAATTTACGTTTAGGAGATAAAAAAAACTGATATAAACATTTAAAACTTGTAGTTTGTTACTTCCGCCTAAATGAATCAATAGTTTTATTCACGTCACATCATACCTTACTTTCTCATCAAATTGTGACCAATCAAATGCTCTCTAGTATCTGACATGCCCCGCCACCTTCAAGACACTTCACATTTGATAAGCTTGAGTTCAAACACTCTCACTGGCAGAGCTGTGATAAAAAAAAATGTAAAACGCTATTTGCTGTTTTTTTTGTTTTTTTTAAGGGAAGGAGCAATATGTCCCACCCTTTCTTGAGATTCATAATCATCAAACATTGAATAAAAATGCACATTTCAAAGCCCTTCACAAGACCTTTAATAGGCAGGACTAACTAGAACCATTGTTAATCATCAACTTGTGGGAGATGCATCAATATCTGTGTGTGTGCGCGTTATGTGATATATTGCCCCTGATACATACCCACCATGCAATTTTGTTTCAGATGCCACCTTTTGAGTTTAAATGAACACTCCACTATGTTTGAAAATAGGCTCATTTTAAAACTATATTTATTCTCCATTATAATTACAAAATAATAGTTAAGCAGTGTCTAAAAATCTTGCAAACTTAATATTATTGTGCCTGCTGCAGCCATGGTCCGGCAACAAAGTTTCTTTATTATTGCGCTAAAATGAGAATATTTTTCCAAGACATATTAGTAGAAAACAGCGCCTTTTAATTTTCTGTCTGTCTTGGAACACAATGTAACTACAGAAGAGTCGAACTTTAAATAGGAAAATTATCGGCAATTTTTGAGCAAGATGCTAATTGTCTAGTCTAATTCAATAATTTAAAAGCTAAAAGTGCTCCTACTAGACCTGGAAATGGGCTGAATGGATTCAAAAATAGTTGACCTCAACTGTTTAACTCTATAATATATCAATCTATACAAACACAACTCAACATGATACGACACATGACTGGCACAGGACAGAAATAATTAATTAACAGACAAGTGAACAGGATAACTGAAAATGGGTTAACAAGTAGGGTGTGACTAGACAATAGACAGGAGAGCAAATGGCACAAAGAGACAACACAAGCCATGTGCTCACATGAAAACAGGACTAGAACACGCAGCCAATGATAAAACCCATTAACGGCGTGTTCACATGAAACACAACCCTAAAGCAAGCAACCAACATAAAAACATGAAGCCAAGTGCTCTACACAACACCAAGACAAGACAGAATTCAAGACACAAGCACATGATAAATAAAACACTTACCATGCACTCACATGCATCATGCATGTTCCCAATCCCAGCACCAACCGAAATTGAAACCAACTAGACTAGAGCTCGGAGACAGAAAACACAATGCTGCGAATAAAACACCAGGATGAGAGCGTGCATCCTGAGCATGCTCAGACCTTGCACGTCCGCGCCAAGCAACCAAGGCCAAGATGTCGCTCAAATGAAAGACGAAGACACTAGACAGGACTAATGTCTAGACTCAGAATCCTGACAATAAGTCTATATAGCCTTTAAGAAGGCCATTTTTTTCTTAACAGAAGAAATGTCTTAGCCACATTTTTGTACCTAAAGCATCATCCTCTTTCCCAGTTTAACCCAAACTCATTTATATACAGCTGAAATAAACCCTATTCTCATACTGTTTTAGCCAGTACGCTGGTGTGTTCTCGATTTATCTTAAACTGGGATTTCTCTTTCTCTTTCAGAGCTGCTGCCTCTTGGTAATAACTACTCACAGATCTGGCTGTGCTGCAGATCATAGACCGTTGACATGCTGAAAAAAAAGCCTCTTTAGTTATTTATTGTACAATTTACGTGCCGTTGTTTTGTTCACAATTAGAATTGAGCTCTCACTCAAGTTTGACATAAAATCATATTAGCATAGATACCTTTTCTTGGGAAAGAATAGAAAATGAGAAGAATATCCAGCAGATTTTTTATGATGAAAAAGTATTTCTTTTATGTGTTGTTTTGCACTTCACATAAAAGCAAAACAATCTGATATTTCCCCCAGCCATTTGAATATAATTCATTTAAAATAAAGTTCATTTGAAAGTAAAAAGGATGCAAGCAATTCAGCAATAAGATGATTACACAGGCATGTGGAATCACAAATCTAAATGTGCATTTTAAAAGTTTATAGTATTGCAGAAAGTTCAAATTGAATGTGGTAATTCTTTTTCTCAACTGATGCTATATATATATAGCAGAAATCTTGTTTAACCTGTGTTGTTCTTTAGTATATACTTACTCTTACTCTTACTTATTCCCATGGACATTTATATCGAAGTTGATATTTAGCCGCACCAACAAATCTCCTCCAGTACGATCAGTTCTCCACATCTACTTCAGTAGCCCCAATCCTCTCCATGTCAACCTTTACTTGATTCCACTATCTTTGTTTCGGTTTCACAGGGTTTTCTTAAGTATATACTAGTATAAAAATTACAGTTTTGATATCCTCGTAGTTTAGCTTAGTTCAGTTTTAATGTTAATAATAATAAAAAATTGATATTGATAAAGACTTAAAGTAGAAAGGAAAGGATATATAAATATTACATGTAGAAGTTACACACACAAAAAAGAAATAAAAATCAGAAATGTTACTAAATGCAACTTTGTTAAATATTAAAAAATATTTTTTGTTTATTAATCATATTTGTATTCTGCAAGCTCTGTTGACTTTCGATGTTGAAAATTCAAGTCTGCAGTTTAACAAAGTGGTTTTATTGTTATTTTAGTAGTTTTATTGTTATTTAAAACATATCCCCGTATACATTTCTGGAGAGTGCTAACTATGTAGCCAGAGCTACATATAGCTGCATTTCGTCTTTAAAGAGCTCCTATTATACATTAAAAAGGGTAATTTTTCGGTTTTATGGGTATTCACCAGCAGGCTAATATGCATGCAAGGTCAAAAAAAACTTTCATTGTCTTATAATATGCATTTATTTTTACCTAATTATCCCAGCGACTCCCATGTGATCCTATCGTTCAGTGATTCATTTATTCCCAAACCCCTTCTTAGCGCGAAGCTAATCTGCGCTGATTGGACCGATGACAGCCTGTTGCGATTGGTCAGCGTGCGATTGGTCTGCGCGCACAACCATTATGTTTTGTATCGATGTCACGCCAATACGGCTAAAGACTCATTCAGACGATTCATTTAAACCACTATGAGTCTTTTTTTTTTTTAGATGAATCAATAGTTTTAAAAACTGTCCACTTTCAGATTTAAACTTTAGCTGGATATTTCACTTCACTTAGAGCTGTGTTACACACTACATGGAAGGTCAATTTCAAAAACCCATAATAGGGGCTCTTTAAAACAAATGCTACGGGGGGGCCGCATGACACCGGCGACGGCTTCTGTTACTTTTCGCGCTACCAGCTGACCGCTTACCTCCATGTGGATGGCTTTCCCACTGTTGCCAGTTTGCTCAGTGGCTCAATGCATACGTTGGCAGATTTGAGACGCAGAGAGGAGTTGACCGTAACGACAGGGTTTTAGTCTTGCGACGGATAATTTCAGAAAGCAGCTAAAACAAAAACAAAAGACAAAAAAATTTAAAAAGTAAAAAACAAGGTTAGAACATGGTAAGATCTGAAAATGTGGTAAAAATCAGTCGGCCATGAGGGCTTTTCTTTTTCTGGGTTGCTTTTGAAAAAACTGTCGGGTTTACCTGCGTCGATTCACTCCCTTTCATGAATTCTCTCGCGGAGCATCATGGGATGCGCACTTCAGAATCTCCCCGGAAGTAGTAAGTCATCCGGGTACTTCTCGCATACTGATTTTCGAATTCTATGAATTCGGACATACTACTCGGCTCGCATACTGATTTTAGCGTACTGCAAACATACACAACAATGATAAATAAAAAATAAAAGTTTTGCTTTTAAAAAGTAAACAAAGTTTGTTTGTTTGTTTGTTTTAAAAATAGCCTCTTCAATTTTCTGTTAAATAAACCCCTCAGTATAACATGCATTGTCAATTCTTTATCTACCAAGAGCAACATGGTGCTTCACACATGATGTAATACTCTTCCTCCTATGCATGTATTCTCAGTTATTTGATATTTAAAAGCTCTTGAAACCAGACTCTTTTAGCAATGACAGACGTGCTCGTCTCATCTCGGAGAGCATCTGTGATGGGTTACGCTGGACCTCTCAAATTGTATTTCCCCACTTTTACAATCTCGCTCTTCTAGTAAAACCATTTTGCCACAAGCTGTCCTTACCTCTCTCCACCAATCACATTAAGATTTAAATTCCATCCAGCCACCGGCTCAAGGGCACTTGAAAGGGAAGAGGAGAGAGGCTGTTTTCTTGCGAATGGAGAGCGGCCCCTGCGAAAGGCCTCCATGCCACGCTTTTGGACTTAAATCGATTACATGCATTGTTCGCTCCTTCAGAAAATTGATGTCTGGAGTTTTCATTGTTTTGCGATACACAGCCATGCCTGAGAAGAGACTCATCGCTTATCAATGTGTACAATCTCCATTAATAATGCTGTGACTTTTTGCTAGCGTAATCCCTCCATAAAACGTCTTTGAAAGTGATAAAAGAAACAAACAAAGTTGATTTTAATGCAAATGCCTTCTTTCTCACCCTTTACAAACTCTTTCAGATGATGAATCTTTATTAAATCATGACATTAATGCAGAAATGCCTTATGATTTGCATGTTCTCCCCGTGTTCGCTTGGGTTATAAAGACATGTGGTATAGGTAAATTGACTGTTGTATATGTGTGTGAATGAGTGTGTATGGATGTTTCCTTGTACTAGGTTGCAGCTGGAAGGGCATCTGCTGTGTAAATCATATGCTGGATGAGTTGGCGGTTCATTCCACTGTGGTGACCCCTGATAAATAAAGGGACCAAGCTGAAGGAAAATGAATGTATTTTCCAGTCATATTGTTATAAGTACAGGCAAGACAGGGGTTTAATAAAGAAATCCAAAACAGGAAAGACAAGCCAGGGTGTGAGAAATGCATACAACAAGTGACAAAAAAAGACTAAAACAGAGGGATTAAATGCGCAAGGCTAACACATTTAAAGGGGGTGGTGATAATCAAACACCATAGCAACAAACAAGGATTAGGATATAAGCTTGTGGCACTGAAAACGTAATGAGGTGAACAAAGCAAAGAGGGAGGACAACAGGGATCGAGATATTGTAGTCTTGTTGTAGACCTTATTTAGCACATACAAATAATAATAAATTAGAAAAAAGAAATCTGATTATTCAACTTAATACTGTAAACAGTATTCTTTAATTTAATGTTAGCAGCATAATTATTTGCATTTTGACATTTCTTGACATAATTTTTTTTTTTTGTCTAATTGTATTTTTTTATTTTTAAAAAACCTGATCGGTGCAATAGCCTAGTGGTTAGAGAGCTGAAATATGGTGCAGTAGCAAGTCAGAGTGTCATGAGTTCGAATCCCGGCTCCAGGACATTTCCCAACCCTAAGACCGCCCTCCCCTCTCTCCAACTTTGCATCCTGGCTCAATACTGTCCTCTCTAAAAAAAAGCCAAAAATAAATATTTAAAAATAACAACAACAAAAAAAATGAAATGCTGTAATTAAAATAAATATGTGAAAAAAGCAAACTTTAAATTAAAATAAAATAATATTTATGTGGAAAATATTTGATAACTGAAGTTAAGTTACCATTATAGAAAAAAAATATATTTAACAAAATAAGTAAAAAAAAATGAACGTGTAAGTTACCTACCTTAATTTAAGGTCAATATTATAATGTTATCAAGACCTTTACATCAAAATGCATCATAATTTAGAAGTAACTGACAATTTTTTGTCCTGTTTTTAACACCTCATAAGAACATTGTTTAAGTGGGCGTGGCTGATTGTAGACTCAGAAGTAAACACCCACTGTTGTGATTGGCTAACAGTTTTACATATAAACAAGGCTAAACAGACAGTGAATTGAAATCAGATGTTGATCTAAGGAGGTGGAGCTTATGCCTCATTACATCATAAAGTAGAACGTTGCAGAACTTATCGTTTTGTTAGACTGCCTTCAATATAAGCTGATTTTAGAGAAACAACAAAGTTTTGAGCTCTGAAACGTATAGGATGTGCTCATAGTACTGTGAACGCTTATATGTCAAGCGATCAAGGGAATGTTGGTTTTCATTTCATGACTCCTTAATAAACATTGTACTCAATGTCATTCTTATATCATTTTAAAATGTTAAGATTTTTAAGTATATTTGACTAATGTATGCAAATTAGATTTAGAATTAATTTGAAGTCTGGTTTGCCATTTGTTTGTTTGTTTGTTTGTTTGTTTGTTTGTTATGTATAGTAAGAGGGAAAAAGTGTGATTCCATGGTTTGTCAACCCATTCACCTGTGTGATGTACACTTATAATCACACAATGTTTTCTCAAGAACATGAAGCGTTTATATGTAAGTGTCTGGTGCATATGGAGAGGAAAATAGAGTGTCTCCTAGGTGGTTTCTCAAGCCCACTCACTTGTGTCAAGCACACTCAGAATTTCTCGTTTTCCCAGAAGAGATAATGATGGAATCATCATATCTGTGTTTAATATCCATCAAGACTTACCATTTTTTACTGTGTGTGTTGATGCAGGGTATGATGTACTTGGAGGAGCGGAGACTCGTGCACAGGGATCTGGCTGCTCGAAACGTCCTAGTAAAGTCACCTAACCACATCAAGATCACTGACTTCGGTCTGGCTCGCCTTCTGGATGCAAATGAGAAGGAATACAATGCAGATGGAGGCAAGGTCAGTACAGCATGACCCCGACAAGACAAAGGGCACACACTTAACCTTTAGCATAGTATCAGTTATTATTAATTTGAACACTGCTTAGAGTAATCAAGACATATGTTGCCGTTTGTGTCTTTTGGTGGGCTAATTAACAACATTTGCTGTAACCAAACACACACACCACCAGAATAGAAATTTTATTCACAAGTATTTAAAGGTTCACAGGTTCTTAATGGCCCTGCTGGTGCGAGCTTACATGACTTACAGACTAATCGGGACACTGCCCACATCTTATGAAAGGTCAATTTCATTCTATTTCAGAATTTATTGTAGTACTTGGCACTATTCTCAGCATGTCAGTAAGAAATGTGTGCTTTTCTTTTTCTGAGTGATCAGATTTATGCCAGACTATATATTCAGTACACTATGTATAATGTTTGATAGTGGACAGCCACCAACATCAAATCTGGGATGTACAAAGTTTTTAATCTAGTTAGTGCAAACTGATGCCATTGACCAACAGGTAGACAGAAAGTATACATGTATACAGATTTCAAACATGGCAAATTGAAAGAAAAATTGTGGTTTGGGTTCTGCTTGGTGAAAGTATTTAATAAACAAATTACAGTTTTTCTCAGTCACCTTGGTGCATTTCTCACAACACTATTTACATTTGCACGACAGTAATGCATTTATCAAAACAATAAGTCATTTGTGCACATTATAGTAGCAGTTTCTCATTCCTTCCAGCAATTTGCAAATGCTTTTGGACATGCATCAGTTGCTTTCATACAACTCTCTGCTGTTTGTAACATTATCATTTGCTTATGTCATGTCAGTCAAAATTAACTAAACTTTTGAATGCTGAATAGTCATTCCATATAAAACTAATAGTCTTCATTTCATTACTTCCGTCATTACACACAAACATGTTAAACTAGTTATCAAAATCTGTCAAAAATGTTATAAACAAATTTAAATCTTTTTTTTCCTGAAAATGTCTTCTAAATTGAACAATTTCATGAATGATTTACAGACCTGTGTATATTGTAGGTTTAGTTTCAGTATGTATTGCAATATTGTTTACAGTTTTTGTTTGTTGTAAATAAGGTATTTATCCTTTTGCACAATGCTGCGAATAAATTAGAATTGCAAAGAGCAAATGCAGTAAAAATGTGAAACATACAGTATTCAGTGTCTTGTACTCAGAACATCACTAAATGCAGTGATGTCTAACTTTACTGTAGTTTTCAAATGGCTGTACAAATCGTATATATAGTGCTGTCTTGAGCATTTTCAGGATGTGTCACCAAAATCAGACTTTTTTGCATTGGAAATAAAGTAAGTTGGAATAAACCGTCATAAAGAAAACATGACAAAGACATTTGACTATCCTGTTCATAAACAATGGTGTAAGGACTTTTCATCTTGATGACACTGACACTTTCATTGACATGAATACTTGCTTTTGAGGAATGAGCTATCCATTTTGAGCAAGTGATACGCTTTTGCAAGTTATCAACTAGGTTTTGCAGTTTGTACTAATTGTTTTGAGAAATGCATTAACTGTTGTGCAAATGTAAATAGTGTTGTGTGAAATGCACCAAAGCCACTGAGAAAAACTGTAAATAAGCAGTGCCAACAGTTGTGCATTTTGGTGTGTTTATACTAATGCTGTCAAAATTAGCGCTTTAGCACATATGATTCATTTGAAATATTTAACACATTAAAAAAAACACAATTAACGTGGTTGCAGTTTTTTTACTGTTATGGCCAAAAAGGGCAGCACGGTGGCGCAGTGGATAGCACAATTGTCTCACAGCAAGAAGGTCGCTGGTTCGAGCCTCGCCTGGGTCAGTTGGCATTTCTGTGTGGAGTTTGTATGTTTTCCCCGTGTTCGCGTGGGTTTCCTCCGGGTGCTCCAGTTTCCAAAGTCCAAAAACATGTGGTATAGGAGAATTGGGTAAGCGAAATTGTCCTTTGTGTATATGTGTGAATGGGTGTGTGTGGATGTTTCCCAGTGATGGGTTGCTGCTGGAAGGGCATCCACTGCGTAAAACATATGCTAGATAAGTTGGAGGTTCATTCAGCCAAAGTTAAAAAATAAAAAAAATAAGGACTGTTAGATGGAAAGTTTCCGTATAAAACGGTTAACATCACATCAACAGGCTATCCAGCATTTCCTCCAGAATTTCATGTAATTTTGGGTGTTTCATTTTTTACTGCAGTTCGGCAGTTACACTTTTATTCAGCAACATATTGTTCATGCTCTGTGACAATTATTAGATGAGAATGAAGTAAGAACTGGTGGAAAAGTGCTGTTTTAATGGAATTTGATACCGCACGCCGAATGGAAAGAAGAAACCTCTGCATTTTGTGATGCTGGTGTCATTAGGTTAGACGTGTTTTGCCCCTTACACGTAACTTTTGTAAAGCATCTGCTTTACGTTGCTGTGTCAGAATCCTTGCTTGTAAAATATAGCCACACTTTAGTTTGCTTAGTTTAAGCAAATTTGATGAACGCGATCATGCGTGTTGATGAATCTGAAGGGAGTCGCTCACCGGATGCGCTATACTGCACGCGTTGCCTACATCTGTGCATTCCCTAGCAACAAAAATAAACTCCTAACATCGCTGACGGAGTCCCTCAAAGTTGTTTAGAATTAAATGTTTAGAGATGGTGTGACCAAACTCGCTGTAAGAATTCTATAGTCTTTGGTATGACACAGCGCGTACGTATGTGTGCTTTTCATGTACCCTTGATGCTTCTTACGTCCAAAATTCATATGCTGATTTGGTCCGGTGCAGACCAGTTACATGGCACCGGTAATCAACCCTACTTGTGAGAGTACTACTGTTCTAGAGTACCCTACTGTTCTCACTCTCAGGTCACCATTCAAAACAAAAGGGCTGTCTCAGCAACTGGCAGAATGTAAAGGAGGACTAAGCAAAATTGTTTCTACTTTATAATTAATGTTCTTAACTCTCAGCTTTCAGCATTACAATTTTACAATGAGTACAATTGTTTGTATTCATAGCTTTATTCATATAATTTTCTAATTTCCATATTTGCAATGCCTGTATTTTGGGATTTTATTGCATTCCACTTAGAATCCAACATGGAAATCATTTTTGTTTTGAAATTTAAATGGCACTTACATGCCTGTGTTTTTATTTCTGTAATAAACATGGCTTTTGTCTTGAGTTTACATTCATTTACATTTTATATTTGAATAGCCAAAATTACAAGTTTCAGTTTAATTGTGATTAATTTGTTCATTTTTTCTAACCGATCGACAGCAAAAGTTTTTACTTTTGTTTCTGGAAGCTAGTTGCTAAATATTTTCCACCTAAAAATTTGGAAAGCATTGATTGGTCATGAGGCAACGTACATTAAGTACACAATGCCTTTTTTGTTTCCACAGTGCAGCAGTACAGTAATTTAGGAGTTAAAAACCTCATAATAATAGTGTTTATTGTAACAGAAGAAAAAAGTGTAGACTGAATCCAGTATTATGGTGACAAAATTATATTTATGAAGAGGTAATTTGCAAAAACAAGTAATCAGTAGAGTTTCAAGAAGGTAAAAACATGATTTTGTTTTAAATATAATATGACATGATAAATAAAAAAGACCATCTAAACAGAATAGAATGTTAAACAGAACATCTAATGTACATTTAAGATAAAAATAAGGAACAAAACTATTTAATATAGCAATATAATTTTTGATGTGCCATACTGTATACTTTTTGTAACGTCATGCACTTCTTACAGGAGCCTTAACTTTGACAGTGTTTTACTTTAAAGTTATGTGTACGGTTAAATTAAGCCATTTCTAACTATATATGGAAAGAAGCTTCCAGTTATTAGTTAACAAGTCTTTACTGTAATGCATCCAAAATGAAACCACATCCAAAATCTTCATTAGGCTGTTAAACAACTCAAATAAACTGTTCAAAACTAACAACCCCATAACATCACACTAAACCAAACAACAGCATAGCAACAAACCGTTAACAACCCACAACACCTCAAGATTCTGTAAAGAGAGTTTTACACAAGCAAACGTCAGTCTTCCATCATCTTTACACATTTTCAATTCAACAAACCTCCCACCCCTGCTGCTGCTGCTGTCATTTTCCTTCACTCGATGAACACATTGATTTGATCTTATTCATCTGAATCTCCCTCTTGTTTCCATACAAGAACAGAGTGTCTTGGGAATCCATTCAGCGCCAGCCATCTACCATTTTAAATCAGCCATGTTTGTTCTCTCACACAGGAGAAACTCTGAAGCTTTAGTGTGGTTTGATACCCGGCAGCTTCTTATTTTCCCCCTTTAAAGAAAAAGATGAAAAGAATCCGATACCACTGATTATTCCATTTCTGAAATATTAACTTGCCAGACTTAATACATAATGCATGATACTGTGATAAGGTTTGGTTTTAGCGATGTAAGCTTTGAAGAAACTTTGTCATGTCGTGTAAATAAACAATAATGCAGGGCTCATTGTGCTCACTTGATGAATGCAGTTTTTTGTGTTCACTTTATTACGTTTTCATGTACTGTACCATTGTGTTTTTTTATTTAACACAAGCTGCTGAAGTATTGCCTCTTGCTTTGTCAGATGCCTATAAAATGGATGGCTTTGGAGTGCATCCACTATAGGAAATTCACCCACCAGAGTGACGTATGGAGTTACGGTAAGGCGGCTCTACATTAGAGTTAAATATATTCATATTTAAAGTATTTTTTTGTTAATGCAGTTTGGTCATTCACACACTTCATTCTTGAGCACCAACCTGACAGAATGTGTATAGGTTTTTAAAAATATATATAATTACTTGCTTTTCATCCAGGAGTGACTATCTGGGAGTTGATGACATTTGGAGGAAAGCCGTATGATGGTATTCCTACCCGAGAGATCCCGGACCTGCTGGAGAAAGGAGAAAGGCTTCCTCAGCCTCCCATCTGCACTATTGACGTCTACATGGTCATGGTCAAATGTAAGGGAGAATTATATGATATGATTATATGATTCCTGATTCTTGTGGTATTCTAGTATAGCAACCTTATGACAGTTTGATTAATATTCAATTATCCATGCAAATAAAATTATATGAATTTCATAGTAAACGGTTTGTTAAATATGATACACACATTTTCACATGTCAAGAGTATTAGCAATTTATGTAGTTTTACATTTAGAGTGGATTTTCATTATTAGGCCTTTTAAATTTTTTTAATAAATGGCAGCTTAAATTATTTTGCAACAAAAAAGCATTTTGATATTGGTAAAGTTGCTTTTGCGAAGCATTAAATCACTAGCATATTTGCGGTTTAAACGTGTGCATGACTGCATAAATTATTATTCCTTTCCTTAAAAAAATTAGAATATTGGTCGTGTGTGTGTGTGTGTGTGTGCGTGTGTGTGTGCGTGTATGTGTGTGTGTATACACATAAAGTCCCCCTTTGATTTTTTTTTATATTTCCCAAATGATGTTTAATAGAGCAAGGACATTTTCACAGTATGTCTGATAATATTTTTTTCTTCTAGTGAAAGAGTTAATTATTTTATTTCGGCTAGAATAAAAGCTGTTTTTTTTTTTTTTTTACATTTTAAGGTCAAAATTATTAGCCCCTTTAAGCTAACTTTTTTTTTCTATAGTCTACAGAACAAACCATCATAATAAAATAACTTGCCTAATTATCCTAACCTGCCTAGTCAACCTAATTAACCTAGTTAAGCCTTTAAATGTCACTTTAAGCTGTATAGAAGTGTCTTGAAAAATATCTAGTAAAATATTATTTACTGTCATTATGCCAAAGATAAAATAAATCATTTATTAGATATGAACTATTAAAACTATTATGATTAGGAATGTGTTGAAAAATATCTTCTCTCCGTTAAACAGAAATTAGGGAAAAATAAACATGGGAGCTTATAATTCAGGGGGTCTAAAAATTCTGACTTCAACTGTATAGATAGATAGATAGATAGATAGATAGATAGATAGATAGATAGAT
>CAIGQZ010032409.1:16888868-16911411 GCA_903798205.1 Danio tinwini
CCCCCCCCCCCCCCCCCCCCCCCCCCCCCCAGATTTATAGCAGATCTATACAGGTGGAACAGATTGGAGGAGGGTATCTTAAAAGGCACTACAGATCGCTTACAAAAACGACACTGAGGTACTTAATTGTTAAGGAGCAAGCTTATTGGCTGCTAACAACCAATCATCTGGATTATGTAGTTGAAAGCAGATTGGATAGAATGTATCAGCCTGCATGCCCAATAGAATTTCAGGACAAAACTTTGTATTGTGGAACTGCCTGATAATCTGAATTCATTTTGCTTTGATAAAAATGTGTCTGGCTATCTTTTTATCTCGGTCTCATAGCTGTCAACCTTCCTGCTTTTTTCCCAGGATCCTCCCGTTTTTTACAGTTCTATCCCACTATCATGCCGTAATGGTATTTTCTCGTATTTTTTTCCCATATTTTTAATTTTACTTTAAAGGGTGGCAATAAAGAGCCATCCTCACTATATGCAACCCATACCGTCAAACCACCAGGGGATGCCCCTTGCTCTTAAATGTGAATCTGTTCTGTGCTTTTGTTTTATTTAGGCATAAAAACACTTTGAAATAAATATTAAAACTCTCTTCCTTTCCATTGCAGGCGCTGTTGCCCTTCTTATGCAATCCTCAAAACAGTCACGTAGCGGTGCATAACTGTCAGCTGACGTGCTCGATAGTGATAAATGGGCTCTATGCACAGCTAGAGTTTTAAAGCCAATGATAAACTTCCGGTGAAAGCGTCATGTGACTAATTTTAACTTCACAAGGTTGTTTTTACAGCGTCAATGTTGTAATGTAATTACAATACATTCAGTTAAAGAGACTTAAGCATTCATTTAGTTGTTCAAGCATAAAACGAAAGAAAGTAATCAGTAATTACTCACTTTGTAATCAGCGCCGTCAGTAGCACAGAAATTCCATTTAAAATACTGGGGTTAAATAAACTGTCATGTTTTAAAGACATTGCGGGGGGAAATGGAACTTAATGCAGTGCTTCTTGTCCGATCTGAGACCCACTTCATATCGTATATCTAACAGGCAGTAAATATTGCTGATTTTTAAAGAAATCAGATCTTAAACATGGCAATTTTTTAATGGAAAGACAGTTCACCAGAAGCCCTTGGGCTGCTTGGCTAAAAATTAAAAGTCTGTGTGCATATAACCCATAGATGCTGTTTCCCAAACGGATTTTGTTCTTGTGATTTGAAGCGGAGTGAAAGTCTGGGTTTTAAGACAAGTACTTTTGTCTTAAATGAGCATAAACAAGTTAGAAAGCAATCGAATGTCTTTCATTATAATGTTAGATGTGTGCATTAAAGTGGCACCTCTGTTATTTAATGTAATCAAACTGAGATTAACTGTAATTAAACTGAAATTATAAAAAATTAAATGAGACATTCATTTGTTGCTCTTTAATCAGAAAGTTCAAGTTATATGGTGAAGAAAAGATTAAAGAGATTTGACATCTTGATTCTATTTCTTTATAATAGCTATTAGTTTTAATTGTTAAAACTGTTTGCTAATTTATTTGCAGCTTTTTTCTAATGTATACTGTTGATTCTATCCTTTGTAAATAATAATAATAATAATAATAATAATAATAATAATAATAAAAATAACACATATTACTGACAGTTTAACTGATAATTTACAATGAAACAGCTCCAGATGAACATATTTAGTTGTTTTAATATAATATTTAATAGAATATTAATTGGGGGATTTTTGGGGGGACGGGGCCCACATCCCATTGTTGACTAGTATGCTCTATCTGTAAAGTTGCTTTGACACCATTTGCGTTGTATGAAGCGACAGAGATCCAAAGAGGGCTTGACTTATTGTAAATTAAATAAAGTAAATGGTTAACAAAAATCATTTGCTTATTATCATCAATCTGTTTTAATTGTGCAATAGTCATGAATTCATAACTGCAAAAATAATTGTATTAAATTAATGCTTATATGACTGACTTCTTATTGGATACATTTAATGTCATGGTGGCTTAGTGGTTAGCACTGTCGTCTCAAAGCAAGAAGGTCACTGGTTCGAGTCCTGGCTGGGTCAGTTGGCATTTCTGTGTGGAGTTTGAATGTTCTCCCCATGCTGGCGTGGGTTTCCTCTGGGTGCTCCGGTTTCCCCCACAGTCCAAAGGCATGCGCTATAGGTGAATTAAATAAACTTAATTGGCGGTAGTGTATGAGTGGGTGTGTGAATGCAAGAGTGTATGGGTGTTTTCGCTATGTAAAACATATGCTGGAAAAGATGGCGGTTCATTCCTCTGTCGCAACCCCTGATGAATAAAGGGACTAAGCCGAAGGAAAATGAATGACTGGTATAATGTGTACGGTAATATTAAAGTGAATTGGAAAACTTATGAAAGCAGTAAAAAAGGTAACACTTTAAAATAAGCCCATTAGTCCATAAATGTATTTACGAACATGAACAAACAAGCAGTAATACATTAATAATGGTATGTATTCATCGATAGTTAATGTTATTTTAATTTAGTTCATGTTAACTCACTTTGCATTTACTAATGTTAACAAGCACAACTTTGGATTTTAATAATGCAACAGTTAATGTTGAACCATGATTAATAAATGCTTTACAAGATTACTCATACTTAATGTCGATAAATACATGAACTTGAAATTAGCAAAGTTAAGTTTATTTATAAACAAATTTCGAGAGGATCACATGCTTATGATTGCTTGCAGCTGGCCCCGCATTATTCAATTTATGATTCACCAATCAGACGATTCCTAAGCCACTATAAATACCCTAGGTTCCATATAACAGCCATTTTGAAGAATCTTACCATCCAAAAACATGCAACTTAAGTTAATTGACTAATCCAAATCAGCACCATAGACATGCTCCTAGTATGTAGTTATCTCTTAAGAGCAATCACTATCTGTTCATTAGCTACCACAGTAGGGGTGTTCTCGAGATCTACCTGAGCTCAAACTCCCCTTTCGCCTTGCAAACGCGAGGGAGCCCTGGGCTCGAGGATCTTATGAGCTTAGGGCTCTCTCCCAGGACAGCATGCCAAACAAGCTTTATAATCAATCATCAGTTAAGTGTGAACTCTTGAATGGACCATTATTCTAAAGTGTTACCAAAAAACAATATAAAGATCTGCTGCAATCCTGCTACCATACTACTTCATTATGAAAACGTTCACAGAGACAGGCAGAAGGAAAGAGTCTGAGGACTAGGAAGAAGAAAAAACAAATATTTTAATTGTGATGAGATTTTTAATTGCACCAAGAGAGTTGTGTTCCTACACCCTCATCTGTTGATTCGCTGTTGCCAAGTTTTCATTAAATCTTATAAACTGTATTAATATTTGGTGCCTCGCTAACATAAAATATTTGCCTCTCTTGAAGTCTTTAATTGTAAAGCAAACAGGGATAGATCACTCCAGAGATACTAAAAGGCTTGCCTGTGTTTCTGCAGAACCAGTTCGCCTATCAAGACGGAAGCTTTGGCATGGAGGAGATGATGGCCACTATCCCGCGGGTTGTGGCTGTGTCTGCAGTCAGTCCAGGCTGCTCCACTCAGAAGCAATCGAAGGGCCAACAGGGGGCCTCGGGGTCCTCTGAGGCGTTTGAAGACAGCCGCTGTAATGGCACTCTCAGGAAGAAGGCTTCACCCAGGGCAAGCACTGGGGACGACAGCAGCGGCCAGCGCTACAGTGCAGATCCCACTGTGATACTCTGTGAGCATGGAGCAAGAGCCGAGACTGACCAGGATGGATACATGAGCGCCATGCAGGACAAAAAGCCCTCAGGTAATTGAAGAATAAAACCCGAGCAAGCAGGAATCATTGATCTAAAAGAGCTCACATAGATTTCTGTTCTGTTTTTTTTTACACTTGGAATTATTTATCTAGTGTCGTTAGTAACCCTGGGTTGTCTTTGTTCAATGATTCACACTGTTTGTGCTTTTATATGCTTGGTTATGATTAATACTGTGCAGATTTGTTTTGAGCTTTTGCTTGTAAACCCTGCATATTTACAAGGTTAATAATATTGGATGAACAAATACATCATCAAACCAGTTTTAATAACAGCTTGTCCATCTGTGTTCATTTTACACATTACTGTTTTAAAGACATAGTTCACCAAAAATTAACATTCTGTCATCTTTGGCATATCTTAATGTTGTTTCAAAGCTGCGGGACTTACTTTCCTATGTGGAACACAAAATAATGTTTTTAGTAAAACATTTGCTTTTAAGTTTGCTGCAAACCAAACCAATTTTGTTTATCATTGCTTGAGTTGTATGAAAAAACTGAAGCAATTCTCAAAATATTTTAAATGATATTTCTCAAATTAGTTAGTTTTGCATATTACCAAAAATCGTCATACATTAAACAAAGTTTTTTAAAATGCTGTAAATATTTAGTTTGAACTTTTGTTTGATCTCTTTAAGTCTTATGATATAATTTTTTCAAAGAAAACAAGAAAGCATGTATGCCATCACTTAGCTTTTTTGGCTCCCAAATCAGATTTTACATTTTAATGAATTGAGGATTTTTTTTTTTTTGTATTAAAATTTTAAATAAAATATTATACATCCCAGTTGTAAGAGCAACAAATAATAACTTGACTTCTAGTTGATCATTTGGAAAAGTGGCAGAAGGTAGATTTTTCAGATGAAGCATCTGTTGAACTGCATCACAGTCATCACAAATAATGCTATTGGAACCCACATTGACTCAAGATTCTCACAGAAATCAGTGAAGTTTGGTGAAGGAACAGTCATGGTTTGGGGTAATATTCAGTATGGGGTGTGCAAGAGATCTGCAGAGTGGATGGCAACATCAAACACCTGAGCTATCAAGACATTTGTGCTGTCCATAACATTACAAACCACAGGAGAGGGCAAATTCTTCAGAAGGATAGCGCTCCTTCTCATACTTTAGTCTCCACATCAAAGTTCCTGAAAGCAAAGAAGGTCAAGGTGCTCCAGGATTGGCCAGCCTAGTCACCAGACATGAACATTATTGAGCATGTCTGGGGTAAGATGGAGGAGGAGGCAATGACGATGAATCCAAAAAAATCTTGATGAACTCTGGGAGTCCTACAGGAACACTTTCTTTGCCATTCCAGATGACTTTATTAATAAGTTATTTGAGTCAGACACAATAATAATTCTTTTTCCACTGCACCATGGCTTTATATTCTATACTGTACATTATTTCTGTTAAGTGACAAGACTTTTAAGCAAAGCCAGACCTTACTGTCCTAATTAAATAATTAAAAAAGCCATGATCATATTTTATTTTGGTAAAACAAGCATAATCTAGAGGCCTTTGCCTTTCATATGTCACTTCGGATATCAAATGATCAACTAGAAGTTAAGTTATTATTTGTTCATCCTAAAACTTGAATAGGTGACAAGACTTTGGTCAGGTAATGTATACTAATTTAATTACTAAATTAAAATGCTTACCAATTTTCCCTTTATAGTGCTTGTAAATGTTTCTGTGATTGAACACAGTTCATTTATATTTATTGAGAAAGGTTTTGAGCCAGTTGTGGTTTTGTTACTAAGTGAAGTTTATTTATAAACTAATTTCGAGAGGATCACATGATTATGATTGAACACGACTGGTCATGCATTAACCATGTATGACCAACCAATCAGACGATTTCTAACCCACTATAAAGAGCCAGGGTTTCTTAATACAGTCATCTTCGTTTGAAGAATCCCCCCTTCCACCGCTACTCCTCCTCTTTTCCTTCATAGGGCAGCACGGTGGCCCAGTGACTAGCACCGCAGCCTCACAGCAAGAACGTCACCAGTTCAAGTCCTTTAACAGACTGGCTGTCATTCTGTGTGAAGTTAGCATGTTCTTCATGTGCTTGCGTGGGTTTCCCCCGGGTTCTCCGGTTCTTCCCACGTTCTAAAAAGCATGCACTACAAGTTAATTGAACAATCTAAATTTAGCACTAGTCAAACTTTTATCTATCAGCATATCTCTCCGTAGCAATTATTTTCTGTCATCAACTCTTACAAAAGGGGGGGAGTTCTCGAGATCTACCTGAGCTCAAAGCTCCCCTCTCGCCCTGCAAACGGGAGGGAGCCCAGGGCTCAAGGACCTTTTGAGCTCAGGGCTCTCTCCCGGGACAGCATGCCAAACTTGCTTATAATCAATCATCAGCTAAGTGTGAACTCTTGAAACCATTGCATAAAAAATGCACCCATTGTCCAATGTAACTTAATATATTGTAAGAACTAGGAGGAAAGCCTATTAGTTTAATTGCATTAACCATGCTAAACAACTATCACTGTATATCTTCACAGTGTTTACTGTAGCTACAGCCCACCAAACTGAGGTTATTTACCTCTAAAGCAAGAGTAAACATTTTTCAGGCGTTTTAAAATGTTACTTTTAAAGGTTGCTCTTTTCTCATGCACTGAGGCAGAAATCTTGTCTTCACTTAGATTAACAAACTTTTTTTAGTTATATCCATATCTATATTCTTAAGCTTTTAGTTATTTCATTTTTTTACAGTGAGGTTTGTTAATATATCCGTCACCAGATTCATAAAACATGTTCTACCTACAAACATGAATAAAAAATGTTAGGCTATAGACAACATGTTATGATATATGGAGTGATTTAAAAAATGTATCTACTGAAAAAATATATTTCTGCTGTGGAAAATATGCTAATTAGTTAAAAAGAAATTAGATAATTTCTCATTTGCATATTTAAACAACATTTCAGAAAATTTGTAAGACAAAATGATTGTCTTTATGTACTCATTAATCAACAGAGGTGATCATTCAGAATGACATCTATTAGTTAATCAATATGATTACCATTTTACAGTGTCTTGTCTTAACTAAGGTTTTAGGTTTGTATGATAAGATTTGGCTAATTTGCATTAAGTTTTGCACAGGCTCACAAAAGCAAATTTGTGCTTTAAATAATAATGACTTCTCTAATCTAAAGCTCAAAATATTGATGTTATTAGCTTGCACTTTACATTGACCCTAACGTTTGCGTAAAAAATGAATATAGGCTTATATAGACCATTTTGAGGGATGTAAACAATAACAATGGTCCTAATGTATTTCCTGTTTTACATTTTTGATTTCCATACCTCCTGACAATCCTGAAAGGTCCACATATTGATAAATAACATTATGACAGCTGTTTTAATGTTGAGATATGTTTGAATTGCCTCTTGTTACAGTTAATAAAATAGTTGGACAGCAAGCAGGAAATTGTCATGGGCCAATGACATGAAATGGTTGATAATACTTTATTTTGATGGTCCATTTGAGTATAAGTAGACTGTCTGCTTAATATCTGTTTATACTGCTGCTAAACAGACATTTAAATGACTATAAGAAACTTTGCAAGTACATGTCAACTTACACTAACCCTAACCCCAACCCCATCCCCAACCTAACAGTCTACTTACATTCTAATGAGAATTAGTTGGCATGCAGATGCAATGTAACTCATATTCAACAAACGAACCATCAAAATAAAGTGTGACCAAATGCTCTATATAGTATATACTGTTGGAGTATGTAGGCTTAAAGGGGTAGTTTAACCAAAAATGTAAATTCTGTCATGATTTACTCACCCTTTACTTGTTCCAAACATGTTTGACTTTCTTCTGTCGAACACAAAATAAGATATTTAAAAGAAAGCTGGAAACCTATAACCATTGACTTCCATAGCATTTGTTTTTCCTACTATAAAAACTTGACTGTTACTGACTTTCAGCTTTCTTCAAAATATCTTGTTTAGTGTTCAACAGAATAAGGAAACTCATAAATGTTTGGATCCCCTTGAGGCTGAGTAAATAGTGGCTACATTTTCACTTTTGGGTGAACTACTCCTTTAACTTGTACTTCAGCAATTCTCTTCACAGACTTCTGAATTAACAATCGTTGGGACTTCAGAGAGTCATATACTGAGGAAAAACTAAGATCAATGGTGGTCGGCATTACTTTAGAGCACAATGTTCTCAGTCTGCTTGCCTCTTCTTATCTTCCTGCACTTTCTTTTCTGTAACAGATTTTCTCAATCCTGTGGAGGAAAACCCCTTCGTCACCCATCGCAGAAATGGAGAGGTCCACACTTTGGAGCGAGGCTACCATAGCACCTCCAACGGGCAGCCCAAGTTGGAGGATGAGTACGTCAACGACCCCCTGTACCTCAACACCTTTCATAACACTGGGGAAAAGAGTCACGATGCTTTGAGGAAGAACGGAGTCCCTGTGGTGCACACAGCAGCGGCGGCAGCAACAGTAGCAGCAGCGAATAGCATCACTTCCAACAGCCAGACCCTTTCCCAAACCATGCAGCCAGCAGCGTCCAGTGCCCACATCACAACGCAGCCCCTCTATCAAGGCAAACCAAGCATCTCCACCCTCTCAGGCCACACTCTTCACTCCGCCCATCCCGGACACGCTCTCCACCCGACGCACACTCTCCATCCTGCTCACACCGGGACCATCAAGGCCGACTTAAAGGCCAAAAAGACATTTGACAGTCCTGAGTACTGGCAGCACAGTCTTCCCCCTAAAGCTACTCTTCACAACCCGGAGTATCTGCAGGACTGCAGCACACGCTTCTTCTACCGGCAAAACGGTCGAATCCGACCTGCGGTGGCCGAGAACCAGGAGTATCTGTCTGATTATGCGCTAAAACCGGGCACTGTGTTGCCACCGCCTCCGTACCGCCAGAGGAACACTGTTGTGTAGCAACAACGGCCAAGACAACGTAGGAAAGATGGAGGTAAAGAGAGAGTCACTCTGGCTCTCACACCAGCATCCCGATCTCTAAACTGGATTTAACACCCAACCTCCTACGACCTGGAACTGATCCGCTTCAGTGAGCTTCTCCACCAGAGGCAACGGTCACAAATGGCCACAGCAGTCAAATCTCCTCTTCCTGCTTGTCTCTTCTTAACATTAAGACCTTTTTCCTCTCAACTTTTGAAAAAAAAAAACGAAACTCTTTCCGACGTACGGTAGATGTTACCCTCATCTCATTGAAAGCAAGTAAAGACCGAGGAACAATTTTTGTGCAATTCCATTGATCTTGTTTTGATTATTTGATTTTGAAGCTATGATATGATCTGTTGTAATTTATGACTTTGATTAGCATAGTTTACTTAAGCACTTCACAAGGCTGATGCAAAGCCTTCATACTGGAAATATCATTCTGGGCCAAGAGATTCAAAAGAGCCTAAAGGGTCACTACTAATTGAGACAGACCTGTCTGTATGCTATTATATACACCAAAACGTGTTCATTGTAGTGTGATGTCAACTGGGACCTTCACGGATGGCAGATCTTCAAAAGAGTGCATCTCAATTCATTTGTTTTTATGCACACGTATCATAATCCTCAAACAAGGCACCGTTTATTACTTCTATTGAGCCGCTCTTTCCTCATTTTGTTTTGTAAGACTGGAACACTTCCCGACTGCTCTATTGTATACCAACACGTGATGAAGAGAAACACACATGATAAGAACAATATCAGCTCGCATATGAACGAGGCAGTACAACAGCTCACCACAAAAAAAAAAATCAATGACTTCATAAAAGCTGATCTGCAACAGTCTACTGTAATAACATTTTTATTGTCGATCCAGCCAGCATTGATCCGTACGCTCATGGAGTTGTCACCTTAAGGTAGCCTTCCTTAGTTTGTCATTTAATGTGTGGAACGAAAAACCCAGATCGTGTCTACCTTGAACTTTAGAAGCTAAAATCAATACTAGCGACTGAAAGCGCAGGTGGATGTATGGCAGAGAAGAATGGATACTTACACAGCTACTGAGGCCCAGGTTTACATGAAAGACTCAACGGCACACAATGCCTGGCTTCTCTTCTGAAATATGGCCGGAAAACTGTTATAATATAAACTTTATACACGTGCGATTGGAGATGTTTGCGTTTGCAGCTTTTTCTAGCTGGGTTCAAACTGCGACAGTGGGGGATATTTGGAAGTCAAGATGACGGTGATAGCATCAAACAGTACCGTGAGGAACAAATCACTGTAATATTTGCCCCGAGGTCAGAGATGAAACTGTCTCAAATCTGTCATCTCAATTTGAACCATCTCCATATAATGACTTTTCTGTAAGAAGCATCTCATGAAGATACAAGTTTAGGATAATAATGCAGAATATTCCTCAAATGGTGGAAACCATCTTTGCTACATCTTCGATACCTACCACGCCATCCTACACTCTAAGGCCAGATTTGTGTATAGTTTTGAACACTGCCAGTAACTATGCTTTTCTGGTGAGAGAAATGCTAATATTAATAATAATAATAATAATAATGTTGTGTTGCTGGTTTGGAAATGTTAAATCGTTTTATAGCACTTAACAGCCTGGCACAGCCGCACCAACGGCACTGATTGAATTCTCTTTTATTATAGCTCACATGACCATAGCAAACATCACCAGCCCACTTTTTTTTTCTTTGTGTGACTTTTGTTGTTTATTTTGTACTTATGAATATGAAGGTTTACGGTTACATGGAGCACTTTAATTAAGGAGCATAACAAAGATTGAGTGCAGCTCTTTTCATTGAAGGTACTGCTGTTCCAATGTGATAACAGATTAGACAGATGACATTTTTGGCTGACTATTGGAAACAAAATCAGGGAGTGTTAGTGAAGCGCAGCAATTTTGCCAAACACAGATGTTTACTAATTGAAGTATTTATCTCTAACTTTAAAAATAAAGCAATTAGGGCAGCATTTTGTTTTAGGTGCAATGCAGTAAATGAATATCTATAACAAAACTAGTAGGCGCCTTTAAAGAAGCTGAAGCTGATGCTTTGTTTTAGCTCCTATAGTGTTTGGAAAGTAGTTATAAAGTAAGTAAAGTGTATTGAAATATGGCCAAATTATATTTTTATTCATTTATATTCACTCATTTTTGTATTTATGACAAACCCAACAAAGTGAAAAGCTTTTTAAAAGGCTTTTAGTTGGTTATGAAAGCCCAAAGAAGTGCAACCTTCATGAAAACCCTCGTGTATACTCTTATCAAGAGGGTCGAAGCTTTCGATGAACTATTGTGGGATGAATAGTCTTTCTCTGAATTAAAATAAAAGACATATATGTGCACATGCTACTGATAACATCACCGTAGATCAGGATGTCTGAATATCTAGATACTGTATGTAGTAGCTGCTGTGAATACAGGGAGGGTAAAGATCAAGTTAAAAGAAGAACAACTTGACTAAAACGCAGGGAGAAGGATCCTCAAAATACAAGGGTGATGGTTTGCGAAGGCGTGCACCATCAGAGACTGTTAGAAAATAAGACTTGGGGTAATTTTGGAAACATTTTCATGTTGTAGGAACTCTGGGAAATGGGGTTGAATGGAGCACAAACATTCTGTCTCGCCGCACATTGTTCACTGCTGAATCACTTTTAGCAGAATCTAGAACACGAGACAGACGTCTTGGCATGAACTTGTGTAAATATTCCTGAAGGGGCTTGGAGATTATGTGAAGAGAGTGGTGAGACACTGTTAAAGGCATTTTTTTTTTACGTTGCATTAAAAATCTGAGGGGTGAGTTCACTAAGAATGAAGTTTTTTGCAAACAAGCCTGATTCACCAAAACAATTATGAATAGAAGGTCACAAAGCATGGCCACAAAATGTGCTAAATTCAATGTTTACATCCAGATCTTACAGATGTTGGTTTTGGAAAATGGAGGAAAGTTTAAACTCTAGCACAGCAGTTCAGACACTTCAGTTTGTCACAATCAGCATTTGAATTTTTAAAGTCAATCATCCATTTGATTTTTAGCCAGCTGAAAAACACCTTTGTATTTTGTCTGTGCTCATCTAAAAAGCATAGCTGTGGGACCTTGAGAGTTTTTTTTTTTTTTGCAGTGTTTGATCAGGCCTGTAGACAGGATGGGTTTGGGTGATTCGAACACCACCCCAATGCCAAAATTCAGAATTTGTCAGTTGTTTGTCTCTTACATGAGCTCTCTATATTGACTGCTATGCCATTATAATTGTGAAAACAACTATTCGAAGAAGATTTTAAGATCAATCGGCTTCACAACTATCACAGTTTGTCCTTTTCATGACAACTATTTTCCAACAGCCAGCTGTGCAAGAAAATGCACGCTCAACCTGAGACGTGAGCAATTTAAGAAGTCATCTTTCATTTTAATCTTGTTAGTTATAGAAAAAAACATTTTACAAGTAAAAGTTAGTGTATTCTTAACATTTGACCTATTATTGAAACACAGAATGGCCAACAAAGATGTGTATATTATACAAAAATATAAGTATCCAAGAATTTTCAGATGTCTTTTTTATGAGAGGCTGGAAAATTTTTGAAACACCTCATTATTATTGTTATTATTATTATTAATATTATAATTATTATTATGTCTCATTCATATATTGTTTAGATAGACAAATTTTGACTTCTGAGGAAATGTGCTCACCTGTAATGCATTTCCCAAACAATGACATAACATGTGGCTGAACTATCATAGTATGATGCATTGTTTGAGAAAAGAATGATGTAGTTACGAGTGTTTCCCAAAACTGTAGTTGCTTTGTTGCAGATCCATCGTGTATACCATGTTAGTTATAACATAAAACATCCATAATGACTCTAAACAGGGTGGAGTAACTACTATAGAGAAAAAAAACCCAAATTAATGCAAATTATATTGTTTTACATGCACATGCATTTGAAAAAAAATCTAATATTGCTTTTGGTAAAAACTTGCATTCTTTTTTTCATTTTAAATTGAAATATATGTAAATGGCACATGTAATATGTAAATATTATTAAGAATTATTCTATATTCCATTCTAAAACATAAAATCAGTTAGCTAACACTCTAATCTCATATATAAATCATATAAATTCTTAATGTTTGTATTTTACAGTAGGTTATTTATTAAGAAATCCTAAAAAAAAATCATACTTTAATAATAATAATAATAATAATAATTTTTGTATTTGTTTATTTATAATTTTTTTATTTTAAACATTTTTGAAAAGTCTACTTTAAAATAGTTGTAAAATGTTCTAACAAACAGGTCCATGTCATATACAGTACAGATACATTTCTTTATAAATAACCTACTATAAATTAAAAGCATTAACGTATGCTATATATTTTTGCTTACATAAGTTTTCGAGGCGTAATATAAATTCCGCTTTTAAATAATAGGTCACCTATAGCTTTCGTCATGAGCCACGGCTGCATTCAAAATGGCATAAAAGGTAACACAATCGTCAATATGCTGAAACTGCAAAAAAGACTTACAAAAGCAAATTACACCTAAGAAAGATGATTTTAATGTTTGTTTGTTTTTTTAACATTCCAAGTTTACATGTTGGAACATTTGAAAGTATTAGGGCATAGAGGGGATAACTGGGAATAGCACACAACCAGGAACTATGCTTCTACTGTAACTACAGCTCTAGAGGTGTAGTTGCAAGCGTACAGGTTTGCGATGCAGTTTGTGAATGTTCATTGGAACAATGGATTTGGGAAACGCCAAATCACAAACTATGTTTTATAATGATAGAACTTGTAACCTTAGTTAGCTAACGATGGTTCTCAGAAACACACCCCAGTTTGATATTTGCCTAATAAATGACAAAAAGCAACAGTTTTAAAACAACAAGTTTTAACAGATTTCTAAAATATTTGTGTTTGTCTTAGATGGTCTAAAAAGTATTTTCCCCAACCTAAATATATACTTCTATACTTTATTTATTCAATTTTTTACATAAAAAAAACTAACCTCGTAACATTATATATACAGCAGAAATATAAAACTTACAGTTTAAATACATATGTGTAAATAAATACTCAAATATAGTTCGATAAGCAATTTGACAAAAATTATTGGAAATATTGTTGTTGCATAAAAAAGCGTGCATTTATGATGTCAGCCAACAAGCTAATCCATCTCAAATTAGTGGATAAAATGACACTAAAATGCTAATTTAAACCTCAAAATTAAATATAATATGGAGGGAATAAATGCAAATGAAGGGATAGCCCAGTGGCTCAGTGGTTAACGCTGTGGCCTCACAGCAAAATGGTTGCTGGTTTTGAGTCCCGGCTGGGCTAGTTGGCATTCTGTGTGGAGTTGTTCTCCCCATGTTTGTGTGGGTTTCCTCAGGGTTGGGTGTTTCCCAGTACTGGGTTGCAGCATGTAGGGCATCTGCTGAGTAAAACACATGCTGGAATAGTTGGCGGTTCATTCCACTGTGGCAACCCCTGATAAATAAGGGACTTAGTCGAAGGAAAATTATTGAATGAATGAAATGCAAATGATAAAACTAATCTCTTTCACTAGGCTGGCTATCCATAGTGTTGATAGTTGGCTTGTTCTTTTTTCACAGTGATTGAATGTCCAGCCTAAACAACAGTAATAAGTGCTGTTTTTTTTCTTAACATTCTTCAAATATCCTCAACAAGAAAGAAAACACTCAGTAACAAAAAAAAAACAAGCACACACAACAATGACATTGTCATTCAGCATCTGTGCTGAACTCTTTTACATTTATGAACTGGAATGTGGTTGATTGGTACGAATTCAGAAATTTGCATGAAAAAGTGGTGCAAGTGTTTAGTGAATTCACCCTTTGATCATTTCCTGTGTCATTTTTTTTAATAGTTGTAATATATACATTATTTAAGCCTATAAAATCCCCTTCATTAAGTAGACCCTACAACTCGACAGGGTTTTTATACTGACCCTTGCTGTCATATGTTTTACAGTATAGAGAGGCAATAAGCTTTATGAAATGCAGTTATAATCACAGTACTGTTAGGGTGTTTATGGTGTGTAAACGCTTATTGTTTAACACCAGCGATTAAATGAATTAGCAGTGTTATTAAGTATCTGATCTGATCATGTATTTGCATATCATAGATGGGAATGAGCACGTTTATTTGGCCCCTTCTCCTCATTGCATTTTCCTTTGCTCACTGGATCATATTTTTGCATGTGACAAGGTAGTCGGAAAGCATTGGTAGACTAAGCACATATTAAAAAAATGAACAAGTCATTTTATATCACAAATAAATGGGAAGAAAAGCCTCTTCCTGCAACAGTGACATTTGGAATGGCTGTTCCTCATGATTTTACTACTGTACGTCAATGAGAAAATGTGAATAGTATTTTTATAGACAAGTCAAATTGGCCAGATGTATTTGTAAATAGCTGGGAAACGTATGCTCTTTTCTTAGTTTTTTTTTTTTTTGGACTGACCTTTTAATTTTCTCATTGCGTTTTGTTCACTTCTATCGTGTGTGATCGGTTATTCTTATTTGATGGCTGTATATATCTGTAATTTGAACAGCACATATTTGATTTTGTAGATCTTGCAGGTTCTTTTAGTACTTCGGTGTGTTTTTTCGTGACCGTATGTAGCCCGACATTTTATTTAATTTTTTTGTACCTGTGTGTATTCTTTAACCTCATGCTCAAGAGGTAACAGATGTTTTCTTTCTTCAGGTATAGCCTTTCCATCACCCTCACGATTCTCTCTTTTTGTACAGAAATCCAGCGTGGGGAATCTGCGGCTATGTGACGATAGCGTTTGTATCTCTCTGAAGTCCACTTAGACTTTAGTCCTGGTCATATCGGTATAGCGTCTAGTTCTTTCTCAGTATGTAATTCATATTCCTGCACAATCTCCTTTCGAATCTGCAGCCAAGCGAACCGTGAGCTCAGGCTTAGCCGAGGGCTGCGAGGTGAAAAACCACCCAGAGTCCCTGAGCTCAGACATCTCAAATACATCCGCCATGGTGAGATTCCTTAGTCAGAGTGTATTATTCACGCTGTCAAATGGACTAATTGCCTGCAGTGTTCATTTGGCCACGTTGCTGTTGAGTGACGGCTCGTCAAAACTAAAGTCAAGTCTTGTCATTTTTGATCCAGGCCTACAGGGAGAGCTGAGATGCCCATCTTCTGCACTGGTCACAAGTAAATTGCTCCACCACAGCTTTCCCATTCCCCGAAGCTAGAGCATTTAAATACTGTTTCACAGTTTTGTTACCTGAATCTATATTTTTAATTTAATATAAATAAATAAATACAACACCTGATATGCTAGTCTCTGTGTGTGTTTTTTATTAGTATTATTATTCCTCTGAAAGGGAATCCATCTCGGAGTCTTTACACATGACATTAAGATGGCTCAGAGATTTTTGCTTTTGAATGTCAAAATCTGACATTTTTCCCAGCATTTTGAATGTCTTGATGGATTGTGGGAGTCTGCAGCCATTTCAAGGCAATGGTTCAGAATTTCACTCTCTATAGCACTTGTGAATGCTTTTAGATTTTTGAAATCACATACTACAACCTTTTAAAGCATCGTAAAAAAAAAAAAAAAAAGCTGGGATAGAACATCAAAATGTCACCGTGAACCACTAGAAGACATTCTGACCAACACTTAGTTGTATTAGCCTTGGTTTTGTTTAATTCAAGCTCTGCTATGATGGTAATAGTTTTAAAATGCCATGTAAGGTAGTTCCAGCAAGTACAGGTGCTCATGCAGTTATTTTATTATATAACAATAAGAAATGTTTGTATGTCTCTCTGAAGAAAAAATCTATTTATTCTGATCATGGAAGCCAGGGTAGAATAATTAACCCAACTTCACTATGGCTTAAACATATTGCAGGGTCATTATTCACCTTATTCTTCAATGCTGGAGTGGGCTCTCTCCTGCAATTGTTTTGAAACTTGAGTTGGAAATATCAAATGCCAGAAGAAAATGACACTTTTCAACATCAATCAGCTGTTTTTAAAAAAAAATCAATTTCCATTAAAAATCAATGAAAGTGAATGAGACCGGAACTCTCATGTTAAGATTAAACCAGTTTTGCCAGGGAGGCAAAAGTGACACAGAAGCCGCTGATTAAGATGAAGGGTGATTTTTTTATTTTTTATTTTTGGCACAAATGTGAAAAAAATTCAACACAGGCTCATTCTGAAAACGTAGCCTCATGGACGTTTCTGGAGACCACAAATTATATAGCCGGAGATGCGTATGGCTTCATTTTTTTTTTTAACAAACGCTACGAGGTAGTATAACACCATTCCTTTTCGTGCTTACCAGCTGACCGCTTACCTCCGTGTGGAGGATTTTCCCGCTGCAACCAGTTTGTCCCATTAGCTCGTCATGTTACGTCGGCGGACTTGAGACACAGAGAGGAGTTGACCACGATGACGACGATGATGGGGTTTGACTCCAAGGAAGAATGGTTCCAGAAATCAGGTAAGACAAAAACAGAATCCAAAAAATAAAATGAACAAGTAAATAACAGGGTGACAATGCAGTAAAATCCGAAAACGTGGTAAAAATCAGACGAGGGCTTTTCTTTTTCTGGACGGCTTTTGTAAACTGTTGGTTGGGTTTAGGGACAAAAGTAGGTGGCCGGGTCAATCGATAAAATTGGTTGAGTTTAGGGAAGGAGGAGAGTGGGTCAGTCAGTCGATTGGCCGGCCGGCCATTCAGTCAGACAGACAATCAGTCGACAGTGGCCACTGGTGGGTTTACGCGAGAACAGCGGACACGAACGGCACTCGCGAAAGAAATTTAAGATGTGAAAAAGCGCACACAGCGGCCTCTCGCGGATTCACAAAAACAAAAACTGCAAATATACGTTCCTCCCGGGACATATTTTGCGGTTTTCAGAAACATCCACAGGAATACGTTTTTAGAATGAGTCTGGGTTGAAAAAATCCCAGCAAAAAGGTGAAAGTGACAAAATAACAATTGAGAAAAATAAACTGCATTATATTTATTTACAGTATTTACAGGCTTTTTTAAAATATCTAATCAAAAAGATTTAAACAAAATCTGTCAAGAACTTAATATCTCCACACAATGCACACTACTCCTACAACTACACACTAGGCTTCAAAGCATGTATCAAAAAATTATCTTGCAGTGAAGCAGTGTACCGGAGCTTGATTTGTTTTGCCATAATCACGTGATCAGTGACGTCCGAAGCTTAATTTTTGCCTATACCCACGTGACATCTTAAATTTTTATTCTAAGGTTTAAGCACCTTCGTGGGTCAGTAAAGTGTATAGCGAGAGATAAGGCATTGATTACATACATTTATACTGTTTCAAAGCACTGCACCGGTCCCGCGCATCAGTAATTCAACTAAAATACAATAGAAAATTTATAGTAAACAGCTTTTGATCTAGACTAATGTGTATTAGTGTATAATTTACAACTATTTTTAAAGAATGTTACAGTATAGTGTAACTGAGGTTGGGTTGGGATACGATAAACGTAAATATGCTTGTATACCTTGGATTTTACTTCAGTCATCTGTGGTGTAATGTAACAGCTTATATGTAAAAAAACTACAGTAATTGAGTATATTGTTTAAATCACTATTATTATATTACTATAGAAACAAGTTGGTCTGTTGTGAACATTATGCAACACAAACACTGTGTGCGAAATCTCATACTTCCATACAATATAGTACACTAAAATCAGTATTCAAGCTAAGTAGTGTCCAAATTCATAGAATTCTAAAATCAGTATGCGAGAAGTACCTGGATGACCTACTACTTCCAGTGAGATTCTGAAATGTGCATCGGATGGACGCTACGCTATCCCATGATGCCCTGTGAGATAATTCATGAAAAGGAGTGAAGCGACACAACTGACGCGGGTAGATCATGTGATCATGACAAAACGGCAGATGTAGTACATCCGAGTTCAATTCATACTGCTCGCATTCATACTGTATAGAACATACTTTTCTAACGGCCGAGTTGTACATTTAAATTCAAATGCAGTACCTGCTGAGTAGTAGGCGGTTTTGAACGCAGCTATTGCTTTCCGACACTTTAACCAGCAGAGGTACTTATCAAGCTCTGATTTGGAAAGCTTCGAGTAATGAACCTTTTTCCGATACAGTTGAGTTGAAAGGTTCAATGGTTCAGAAAGCTTCATTTCACCATCACTATGGCTTAAAAACATTAACCCAGGGTCATTATTCACCTTGTTCTTTAATGCAGAAGTGGACTCCCTTCTGCTATTGTTTTGAATATTGAGTTGGAAATATCAAATGTAAATTTGTTATTACCAATTAAAATCTATGAAAGTGAATGAAACCGGAACTCTCATGGATTGAACCAGTGGATGAGAAGCAAAAGTGACAAGAAGCCACTGATGAAGGTGAAGGGTGATTTATTTGGCACAAATGTGAAAGAAAACTGATGAAAGTAACAAAAAAACAATTAAGAAAAATAAACTCTACAATATTTACAAGGTATTTTACAGGCTTGGTGAGCTAAATCAAAAAGATCTGAACAAAATCTGTCAGTAACTCAATATCTCCAAACAACGCACACCACTCCTACAACCACCCATTCTGGGCATCATCTTCTTCTTCTTGATTTAACTCATTTTAAAAAAAGCATTATCACCACCTACTGTACCGGATGTAACCCTGATGATGAGTCTGAATAAAAAATTAATAAAAAATAAGAATACGAGAAGAGAGGGAGACAAAAAAAAACTTTGGATGTTTCACACCCTGCTGAAAAATCCAGCTTAAACCAGCCTAAGATGGTTGGCTGGTTTTAGCTGGTCGACCAGCCTGTTTTAAGCTGTACATGGCTGGTTTTGGCTGGTTTTAGATGGTCAACTCCCAGCCTGACCAGCTAAGACCAGGCTGGAAATGGCTGGAAACCAGCCTGGAAATGACCAAAACCCCTCTAAAACCAGGCTGGTCGACAAGCTAAAACCAGCCAACCAGCTTAGGCTGGTTTAAGCTGGATTTTTCAATAGGGCATTCTCCAATCTTTGCATTCAGACAACATACTCATGTCAGCGCTGCGTGTTCAGCTCCTCTAACATATAGGGTCTTTATGGCCATGATTGAGAATACTCTGCGCAAGTGTTTGGGAGCCATTTTATATCATTGGCCCCACCCATGGACTATACCATTTTATTGTTTGGTATGGTAATATGTAGCCAAATATACACGTAAATGACATTAAACAAAATATTTATGAATTAAGGTCAATAAGTATGCATACATAACTCAAAATACAACACAACAAACAACCAGTATAAACATAAATAATAGAACAATGAGTTTTATCACTAGCCATGAGGTCATGACCCTGATGAGGTCACCCCAAAATGGCCGCTCTGAATGGATGGTGGGAAAATATTGCATAAATGTCTTAGGTTGCAGGCTGCACTGGTTTGGTTCTGAGAAATGGATACAGGTGAGTGTTTGTAACCCTTCTATGGTTTGTTTTTTAATAAATGCTGTTTAAAGGAACATGTCTCTGGTTATTGTGGAACGATGATATGGGATACTGTTTGAATTGGATTTTTGTGTGAAAAAGGGTACATAAACACAGTGATAACCTTAGACCGTAGAAAAAAAAAATACACAAACACACCTGCACAATACAGTGACGGCCCTACACAGATCCATGTATACATATTTGTTTGCCTGCAATCAAACCATGTTTGAAAGTGTATGCATATTAGTGTAGGGGTGCAATATGTGTATGTAACAGTCCCAGTGTATTTCTCAGTCCTAAACTGTGACATCTCAAGCTATTAAGGTTCCAATGGCTGCACCAGCTCTTTTGTGACAAAATAAGGAACAAACAAGGAGTAAGCTTTGGGTTGTACCTCTTAGACTAGAAAGAGGCCAATACACTATAAATACAAGTAAGTTTCAGAACTGAATTGTTTATAGTTTCACACTGCTCTAGGGTTAACAATTAATTCTACTGACATTTCACATGTCATTCCTAAACTCTTTTGGTTAAACACGATTATTTGCGGTGTTAGGGTCATTGATAGGATGAATGCAGTGAATGGCCTGTATTCTAGCCTCTAGTGTCACAGAATATGATGGTCACAGAATTTGGCGTAACAGGCTATATTGTATATTGCCAACTATCAAGTTCTTTGTTTCTTTAGCTTTGGAATGAACTCTTCAAACAGTGGTATAAAAATAAGTGTTGACAGTCTCTTCTTAATTACAACTATTTTATTTATCCCCCTCTCAGATGCTGAAACGAGTGTTTATAGACCATACAACACACTGTTAAAGATCTACTTAATCCATCAAGTGAAGAACAACTTGACCTAAACAGTGAGAAGGATCCTGGAAATGTAAGGGTGATGGCTTGCCTTTTTTGGAAATATTTTCATTTTCTGGAAACACTTGTAAATGGGGTTTGAATGGAGCACAAACATTCTGTCTCACTGCCCATCATTCCCTGCTGACTCAATTTTAGCAGAATCTAGGAGAACACGAGACAGACATCTTGTAAATATTGACATGAACTTGAAAATATTCCTAAATGGAGAGGATCATTTGAAGAGTGGTGAGATTTTGGTGAAGGCTTGTGTTTTTAAAAAACATTACACATTAAGCATTACAAATCTGGAAATGATGAAAAAAAAACACTGTACCATGCAGTGCACATACTGTTTAGTAAGATATGGTCCTGTAGTCAGCCATTGTTTAGGTGCCAATAGAATATGCATAACACTACCATTTGCACAAATACTGTTTTTGTAGTTTGCATAGAGACAATATTGTTTGCACTTTGAAATCTGTTGTCAAAAGTTAGCATTTTTAGGCTCCCAAAAAGCTGTTACGCTATAAATGCATATGATGTTTTTGTTTTTAGTTAAAACCATTGTTGTTAAACTCCCCTATAGTTCTTCCTTGAGTTATTTGACATCTCACATTTTAGCATTAAGGAGCTATGCAAATGCTCCGTTACATACTCCACCATGAGAAACAATTGCCTTCTGAATAGGGCTTTAGACTGCAATCTGATGCAGGTTCTTGCACCCTTACCGGAATTGCTTTGCAATCACCTTAAAACTTTATATCTCTGATAATCATAACACAAAATGATAAAGCATGATTATTTGTTGTGTGCTTGTGCATAACAAATTCTGCTCTTTTCCCTTTTTCCCTGCAGTGACGTTTTATGGTATTGTCACAGGAAATCCAATATTGTAAGAGGCTGTGATCAGTATTGTCTCTCTTTTTTCCCTCTCATACTGAGTCAAATCAATTTTCTCAAGCACATAATTGAACGTGATAGACGCAATCCATCATTTTCCAGCCCTCCCCCCTTTTACCTGTGACATTCTGTATGGATTTTCCCTGCAAGAGAAATTATCTGATATAAATATTATCTGATCTCTCCAACTGGGAGGATGTACTCTTTCTGTTTTGTGTACCTGTCTTCTAAAATCCTCTGTAATCTACCATCAAATAATCAAATGATCATAGTCGCATTACTTGTGTGAACAGGGCCTGAAAAATGCTGAGAAATTAATGCTTGTTATTAAAGGATTAGTTCTAGCAAAAATTATATCATTGTATCCTTCCTATCATATATACCAGATATACCACTGATTAGGATTGTTGTTGTTTGTTTTTTGTTTGTTTGTTTGTTTGTTTGTTTTTTTACCAAAGAGGCCTTTTTCTTTCTTTCTTTTTTT
>CAIGQZ010032409.1:16946411-16972738 GCA_903798205.1 Danio tinwini
AGAGAATATTAAAGTGAATGGGTGTTTCCCAGTACTGGTTTGTGGCTGAAAGGGTATCTGCTGTGTAAAACTTAAGCTGGAATAGTTGACGGTTCTTTCTGCTATGGAAAGCCCTGATAAATAAGGGACTAAGCCAAAGGAAAATGAATGCATGTTTTTGTTAAATCTAAAATTTGCATACCGTCAAAGTCAATAAATGGTGTACACCATCAAAACCCATAAAACGTTAAAATATATATTTTTATTATAATCCACACCAAATGATTATTTAATACTTGTATATCATGTACTGTATGCATCATGAGCCTTTTAGTATTTTTTTAACAATTTATTGTTGTTTTTAGAGAAACATTTTGGGTGAAATGAGTTTGTTTTCTCACTTGTTGCAGTTTGTTTGGGCAGGTGTGAATGTTGCAATCGCACTCAAGTGCGCACAATAAGCGGACCAAAAAAGCGTAGCGAGATCTACTTGAAGAAGTGGTCCCGGTACGCTTTCAAACAAAGCCTGGAGTGGTTCGTTTGTGGTGAGAACATGATCCGAACCAGAACAGACCCAACCACAAAAAGTACTGTGCCTTTTTGGACTAATCCAGCTATCGTAGTCCGATGCGCTGTGCATTATGTGATGTGGAGGAAAAATATTTGTTGACAGCGCTTTACCAACAATTTTAAACAGAGGAAAAAAACATTACTGTGATGGAATGTTGGTAATATTTCCGGTAGATGACCATGTCACAGTTTAGCAAAATTAATTCACGTATCCGCCTGAAGTCACTTGTGATGCGCCTTCGCCGTTTGCTATGCATTAAAACATTGTTTTCAGCCACAGCTGAAAAATATATTGTTCCCTCTATGCGAATCCTGTTTTAGCAGTAAATAACCAGTCTGAAAGTAACCTCATCATTATACCATTTCATATGACACTGCAATTCTAAGATTCTGACTGTGCATGACAGTTTGTGCAGTTCATGACAGAAAACTGATAGGCTGAACAAATAACACCGATTACCGTTTGGGATTTCTTTGCTGTCACAAGAAATGCAAACAAGTGAAGACTCTTCATGCGTGAGAAGAAAATCCACCCTTAACACTTTACGCTGACTACTGTATGTTATTTAATAAACAGTTTGCCACAAACACACTGACAAGTCTGTGAAGAACATCTCTCCGGAGCAGTACACTGAAAAAGAGTAATTTCATTTCATGTGTAAATATCTGCTTGATGTCGGCAAGTGTAGATTCACCAAAATGTAAACTGACAGCCTAGACAAGCAATTACAGTTCTTTGTGCGGTTTACAGGTGATGGACATGAAGCAGAGAACCTCAAACCTGCAAGCGGATGCCAACGACCTACGAGAATCAGTGTGCACTTCAAATTCAGTGCGCACTGACAAGAGGGATGAAGTGTGTTTGTCTGCATTTCCTTACGTGCCGAGACTACAAGCAGGAAACACATACACACGCAAAGGGAAGACAATCGTTCTGGGTGTGATGTCAATTTTTATGTGCGTCTCCTGTGGCGGAGTTGCTTTCACTTGTCAGCCTGCTTGTTTAAGAACTCTCCTGTAAGGGCTCAGATCATCTCCAGATTGAAGATTCTTTTGGGTCGATTCTTTCTGCATGCACATATATCAAGCCTGCTGGAGAAGGGAAATGAGGTGGAAAGAGATGCCCACCCATTGATCAGTTCTGCTCTGATGTTCTTACTCACATCCTGCATATGCAAATAGTATTTTAGCTTAAAATAATGACAAGTTTCTGTTGCTGTAAGCATGGTTTTATGCTTATGTGGTGAATTGATTGTGACTCCTCTTAAAGAGGTCATCAAATGCACTTTTAATAATGAAATGATACTATGAAATTGCTACTCAGCATTGTTTAAAATGTGTGTGTGTGTGTGTGTGTGTATATATATATATATGTGTGTGTGTGTTAGAAAAGTATTTGTAAAAACGAACATTTACCATCCTCCATTTCACTCCCCCTAAAAAGGCTCCATTTGAATGGGCGTTACCTCTGGCAGAAACTAATGAAAATGCCTGCTGCTGGGATTAAGAGCATTTCCTATGCACTATTTAAAAGGTTAGTCATACCAGTGGTAATTTATTGCAAAAAATCGATAATGATAATTATTGAATTATTGAATATTTTTAACAATACATTTAGGAATATTAGGATTTTTTATTTAACCACCTTATTTTAATTTACCAACATTACTAAGGCAAATAGTTTTAATAGTCAAAAACAAAAATATTTAAACAATCTCATCTCTTTATAATAAAATAAACATAAGTGTTAAAGAGACTCTTAAACTTAATAAAATGTTACAAAGTGTCTGCAATGCTAAAGGTTGATCAACATCTGTAAGGTGTCAATAATAATGATACAGTAAACCATTCTCATGACATCCTTTTTCATTTACAATTTTCTCACTGCTGCTATACGGCACTCATTTTCACGTGTGTTGCACTGCAGTGTTTGGATGCGGTTAGTTTGTCTGAGGTAATTAGTCTACCGTTACTAAAATGTGTATATTCAATGCAAAGTCTGAAGCACATTGATTAGTTCTACTTACATAAATCGCGATGCGCTCAGGGCATTCAGAAAAGTTAAGATGTTTTTCAACTAGGTGTACCTGCAAAATGCACGCCGCTCCCATGTGCGCGTCGTGCACGTGCCTCCATTGGAAATTACAAACTGACACCCTAAGCTTATTGGCATTGCTTCCAAGGCGTGCGCTCAGCAGCCAAGTTTTAATAAAACTATAGCCTTTATAGCGAAACTTCATACTAAACTTTTTAAATTATCGATATTGACAATGGTGTTCAGTCAATAAATACCGATATCCATTTTATTGCCCAGCCCTACTCAGTCTCAACTTTACTATCACGTTTAGGGTAACTAAAATTGCAGCAAGGTGCCATAACACAGGCAAAGTTCCACGTACACATTACCAAATTATTACCACAAAACATACAATACATCATTTTTAGGTGCAATACATAAAATTTTGATCTCCCTCTCCTAATGACCTATTGGTCACCATTGTAAAATAATTTCTATTTCTGTTTGGCCTGCATATATAGGAACACTAAAACAACATCCTGATGGCAGCAGCTGAAAAACAGAATACAATGGATGATCTGGGGTGCATAAGATAATAAATTTTGATAATAAAAAAAACTAAAATCAGTGTAAATATTTTAAAAAATACATCAAAATACAAACATCATAAATACTACAAAAACTATAATAATAATAAGGCATAAAATATAGTCATAAAGAAGGCTTGAATAAAAAGATGAGTCTTAAGATGAGGATATTAGTATTCCTCATGTCAGAGGAATATAATTTCATTCCCAAGCTTCTGCAGAGCTAAAAGAGCTAGCTTCCATTGTGGTTAAACGTACGTGGCAGTACCAGATTTTTCTTGGGTGCAGATCCTGAACCATATCTATTTGAACAGGAGTACGGTACACAAGTTTCAGGCACTGCATAATACCATTGCGTATGCTGCAGCCATGGTATGGCAGCAAAGTTCCTTGATTTATTATTCTGGAATGAAAATATGAGTCCTAGACATAGCAGCCTAGAAAATTTTGTTGGTTATAGCACATTGTGCACAGGAGAATCAAGTTTTAAAATAAGAAAATTAACAAAACTCAGGTAATTTATGAGCGAAATGCTTCTGGTCTAATCTGATTTAATGAGCTATGCTAAGCTAAACTAAAAGTGCTCTTGCCAGACACAGAGATTGGCTTAGTGGTTTAAAAAATTGTAAACTTTTTTTTTTTTTAACTGTTGTTACTTTAAAATGGTCTTCCTTTAATACACATTTCCTTTATCACAAATAACGAATATTTTTTTTAAAATTTCGATTCAAAGTGACATAAGGACATTAGTATTAGGAACCACGATTTCAGCCAAAAAAAAGTCTTCTAAAGAAAAAAAAAAAGTTGCCTATATCTTGTATAGCCTGAGAGTGAGTGAATTCAGACAGCAGGTACCAGCATTCATATAGATGTGAACTGTTCCTTTAAATTGCTGTTTCACACAGCTTCTTATAAACTCTGTGACCAGGATATAAACAAAGCTTTTAAATTTTAATTATTATTACCCAAAACGTTTTCCCACCATAAATGGCCACATGCATTTTGAATATCTTCTAACAAATCAGATATTTCTTAGGATTGGCAATTTATTTTCATTTCCTTGTGAGAGAGTGCTGTCTGATTGCCGTTTAATGAAATACTTTTACAAAACCTGTCCTGAGGGAAATGTCCTGGTGCAGCACTGGTGCGGAGCAAGCATACTTGATAAGGTAATTGATAGATTACGTGTCCCCCTCCACTGAGCTGAAGAGTGCCGCCCTCTTCTGTGCATAAAGGGGCATTATTGGTGAAAGAGGCTTTTGGGGGGGGGGGGGGGGTCGTTTCCATTAATGTGATTAATGAACTAATTACCGAGATGAAAAACGAGAGGTGAGGTGTGTGCTTGCATGTGGATGTGAGTGTCTGATTGTGAACCTGAATTAGTGGCACACATAAACACAGACAGCATAACAATGATGTGCAGACTTGGGTTCTGCTCATCTATAAGCGATGCTGACGTAATGCAGTTTGAGTCTTTCACCGATAAATACACCCGCCATAATAATGTTACAGTATGTTGTCGTATTTTCATACGTTTGCATCAGTCTATAACAGCCGCCCAGTCCTCGGAAGCTGGTCACCCAGGAGATTTATGTAAAGGCTGAAATGAATACTCCAGGGAAATGGCTCCATAAATCCAATGAAACTTACATTTGTACCAGCAGTAATCACACAAACCCAAAACACTTTTATGGATCCCTTCTGACGCTGGCTTAAATTCTGCCCCTGGCGATGGAAGGGTTTGTCGGTACATGAAGTATGGTTCCTATAAAATTTTACTTGGGAACATATGAGTTTTATGAAAGAATAATTGAACATCTAGTTAAGAAACAGACAAGAACACTGTTTTTTGTTTACAAGGCCTTTAAAGGGGATGCTTGGGCTCATAAGTGGGCGGTTAGAACACCATTCTGAATTGCAGGTTGGTAAAACGGCTACTGAAAATGGGCCTCAATTATGTTTCTAACAATTAAGCTTGTTTTGCAATCGCCTAGCGCTAGTTAGATCATGTACACACTAAAAGATGCTTCAAGTCAACATCAATATCAATGAGAGTAGGCCTACTTTAAAAATTAACCACTGCCAAAACTTGTCTTTGTGGACAATGTTAGGGATTCTCTATTTTCAACAGCAAACAAACTAAAGTATTAGACTTACCTCCAAGAGCAAAGCTATTATTATCTTTCCCCATTACTGGCATCAAACAATCACACATCTTATCCTGGCACGAAGACCTGTGATGGACGTGAAATAGTCCATAAGTAAAAATCCCTCTAAACAGTTATAGTTTGCCTCCTATTCTTTGTAGTGAATCCATTGTTGCCTTTTTGATATTATTGGGGATTGCATGCCAGCTGCCATGCTGAAGAGTGCCAAGGCAGATGGCATAGCAGCAGGAGGTATTTGGGAGTGAGGAAAAATACATTCAATGTGGTGAGGAATCTGTCTTTCCTTTCTCTCATTCTTCTCTGCTCACAGTAAGGGCTGTTTAATCCAGTGCTTCCCTACCTGGCCGCAGCAAGGGGAACACTGCTGTATTCATTAGTAAAGCACATCTTTTGCTTTTAATATGGAAAGTAGAGTCTTGGAATTTTAAATGGATAAAACAAATGAATAGGTCAAATGTGAGAGTTTAAATAGGAAATATTAACACATTGCATTGTCAAAGTGGTATTTTAGTCTTTGTTCATCTTGTCAAGTGTGTGGTCACATTTGTGAAACTACAAGGCCAAAAAGTTTGAGTATTGTATATAACTCCAATCTGAAACTTTCAAATAAGCACTTCAAAATCACATGACCAGTGGAAAATGACTTAAATCTACTGTATATGTAAAAACCTTCCACTTCTCTTGCTAGACAACCTCTGTTAATCTCACTGACAACTGGGTTGCAACAAGGGTTGGGTGATGTCGGCCAATTTGGCATCGTATGATGTCTAATGTGAAACATCGCGATGGATGATCGTCATCGTACACAGCAAAAAAAAATCATTGTACATTTAACTCAATTTGAGTTTAACTTAACACTCCATGGGTGTACATATTACTCCCTCCATTTTGGAGTTAAAATAACACTTTCCAAAGTGTGAAATTTGTACATTACTCTCAGAGTTCATTTTAACACAGCAAGAATTTATTCATACATCGAACTGGAGTGTATTACCCTTCAAAGTTTTAATATATTACCTTTTTTCCTATATAATCAATTAGTGTGTGTGTGACAGGTGAACAAATATTTTGAAAATAGTTTTAATTTATTAAATGTTCTTTCATTTTTTCAGAAATAATTTCAACACATTCAACTCTTTGCATTTTAAAATGCAACAAGACATGTTCTAAGTTTGAGTAAAACATACTGGTTTGATCATTGTTTCTCTTAAATAACCGGTTCGAGTAAAAAACTGGACTTCCCATCACTAATGGGAAATACACTGCATAGTTTAACACTGGATTAAAAAGTACTCCGGTTTTAACACTGAACAACACTTAAAAAAATATATACTGTATATTTACCACCCGAATTTTCGCTGTGTAGGTGGCGGTGAATTAATTATTTAGGAATAATTCATTCATTCATAACAAATTAATTATTTGTAGCCTACCGTTTCAACTACCTGACCCGCATAGTCTTCGTTTTACCCATAAATAAATCATAAATAATAATAAAGATAAGTTACACACAAATTACCACTTGTCAATCACTTTTTTCGCTGGACTCTGGCTTGAATAGGCAGAGTGATCGGTGTCGTTATAATGGCGTTGACAAACTTGGTTGTTAAAAAAAAACGTGCACAACCAACAGGAACCAGCCAACAGTATCTGAAAAATTACTAATAAAAAAGCATGAAAGCAAAAGATTAAAGCAGTGTACTGACGCTATAGCACGTTACCTGATAGATTTTAAAAGACAGAAGAGTCGTTAGATAGAGACAAGATTAGTTAAATATCACGTTTAACAATCCAGCGCCACATTCTTGTCCGACGTGCACTGCTCTCTGGGGTTTTGTGCTCAAAGCACCTGTGACTGCTGGAGTTCAAACGCCTGCATACGCTGCAGCGCATGACAGAGTGTGTGTGGTCACGTGATGTGCATTTTCAGCAGTATAGTGTGGAAGGAGGGCTTTTCAGAAATGCTAGATGACATTTTAAAACTAAAACGTATTAGTGTAAACAGGGCCATGTGTATTTTTTGCAAGCGGGTTGCTCCTGTGACAGGTCGGGGCGGAAGCCTCTTCTATCTTGCGGTGTAGAGGCTGAACAAAGTTTCTGCCACCTTTTTCAGTCTGCGGCCACTGTTTTGGCACAGTTTGGGTCTATCCTCTCTTTTGGAATGCCTGGAAAAAGTGAGTCCATCCATTTCATTCCAGGCCTACCTCTTCAATGTCTTGCTTGGGTTCTTGCCTCTAGCATCTGCTTTGGAACCCTGTAGTTTTTCATCCTGACACCCGAACCATCTCATCTTATGCCTGTCAATTACTGTATTTCAGTCAGTGGTTCGACTTGTAGGTTTATTACCCAGTCTCTACAAGTTTTAACAGTGACTCGTCTAAGAAACTGCATCTCTATCGCCCGCAATCTGTTGTTCCTGCTGCTAGTAATTGCCCAAGACTCACACCTATAGGTTAGAGTAGACACACAGGTGGAGTTATAAACAGCTAGCTTTGTTCTGGTGGAGATTTCTATCTTTCCTAAAAGGCTCTGTTTAAAGTATGATATAGTCTTATCAGATGCAGCGACCCTCACGTTTAGGTCCTTATCAGGTTTCCCATCCTCACTTAACACTGTTCTAAGGTATTTGAACTCTTCCACTTACTTCAAGACAATGTTGCATATTAACAATGATGCTAAAGGCCACAGCCCCTAGCGTCAGTCACTATTGGGCGTATTGAGACAAGGAGAGTGAGGTTTACTTGCTCAGCACTTACTAGGTGGCCTCTGTTACACTTTACCTCAATCTGGATCATGGCATCAACATTAAGCTTGCTTTTTTGCTCAAACCATGATGTCTGGAATAGGAGAATGGTGCATTAACAATAACCCTAAAGACACCTCCAGTGGTTCTTACACCATGCTGATTGAGATTTGAATTGGCATCTAATGAATGGGTGGTGGACATGATAAAAAATCACTGAAGACCATAGCCTCTTGTTTGTTGCACCAGAGGATTAATAATCTTACTAGCTGGCTTCAGCTGCATAACATTTGGTTATGCAAATTCCTATTGTAATGACTAGATTTCATGGTTAAATTTAAATGGTTATTGTGACCACACCATAACAATGAATTGAGTTGCATAAAAAAACACATTAACAGACCAATAATCTGTGCAAGCGTTGCTGCCAGAATACACTTATATTTGATGGGACTGCTATTACCAGTGCTAGTACCAGTGTTCCAGGTTTACCTTGCTCCATATAAATATTGCAGACCCCAAGTCAATGATCATTTTTAGTTGAAAAAAGGTGTCTTAGCCAGCAATGTTTAGTAGATCAGTAAGCACCACTGAATGTTACACAACCTAGTTAATTTTTAACTGACTATAAGAAACTTTGCAAGTACGTGCCAACTTACAGTACACTAACCCTAACCCCAACCCTAACCCCAACCTCACAGTCTACTTATAATCGAATGAGAATTAGTTGACATGTAGATGCAATGTAACTTAAATTCAACAAACAGACAATCAAAATAAAGTGTGACTAATACCTGCTTTCTCTCAAGTTCAAAGCAAACTTAAATGCCGAAGCATTATAGATATGTATATAAAATAACCTATGCAATATATTAACATCATAAAATTTATAAAATAATCAGCAGGTAAAATTAATGATGGAAAAGGAGTAAAAACAGACAATATCTCTGAAAAAAATCATAATTAAAAGATTAAAACTTCTAGATTATTAAATAAGGCAAATGCATTGCTTAACCATTACTAATGGTGTGCATATATTTTGCAGTCAGTTGAGGCCAGTCATTTCGTCCTCTCTGAGTATATACTGTACTGAAGTTTTTCTGAATTGTTTAGATTAAAGAATCTATTATTTAATTTTTTTTTCTCTTAGTCTCATGGCTGTGTGCACTGTCAGCTGTGAAGCAAGCGGAAAGTTGTCTTTAATAAAAGAGTAATGCAAAAACGCATACAAGCTTTAAAACATTTTAGGACAGTGGTTCTCAAACTGTGGTACGTGTACCACTAGTAGTATGCAGGCTTTCTTCTAGTACTCGGAGGAATCGCTGAATAATTAGTTAAAAAATGAACACTTTTACCCCTTTGACGTGTACAATAACACTGATGTGATCAGTAAATTGATTTTAATAGACTAAACCTTTTATTTTATTTTCAATCTTCTCATGTTTGTTATGTATTCTATCATTCGAAACTATTTCCCTCCCCATATTTGTAACGGTTGTTGAGGGCGTATTTTTATATCCCAACGTTGACAGGTATGGTTTAATCCTACTCTAGCATGCAGTAAGCAGATTTAAGTTCTAATTTAAATATGTAAATCCAAATTATACATTTAAAATACAAGTTAATGTTTAGATTTCAAAGATATACAAATAAGTCATTTACACATATATTTCAAAATGTATCAAAAAAGTTTATATATGAAGCAACGTTTCCAGGTTTTGATGAATAGGTACTACTATATGTTAAAGGGCACCTAGGTTACCACTTTTTCCAGATTTAATATGTCTTTTGTGTCTCCAGAATGTGTCTGTAAAGTTTCATCTCAAAACACCCATCAGATTTTTTTATTATATCTGTCAAAAATTTCTATTCAGTAGCATTTAGCATTAGCTAGCGGTTTTTGTGTACTGCGCCTTTAAGGCTAGTCCTTCACGCCCACCATTTTCACATGCCTGGCAGCCGCTCCCTCGACTGCATCAGACAACAGACAAACATGAAGGAATAAGATCTCACGTAACGTTTGTGAGGAAAAACTACAGTAAGAACTTTACCAATGAGTATTTGATGCATGTTGTGGAGTTGCAAGGATGAGTCACACACAATGTCGTTACAAAGTTCTCACACACACACGCACACACACAGCGCTGACAGGCACACACACACACAGCGCGCCTTTAGCACTGTTTTTGCACGCAAATGTGACAGGATACAGGTTAATCTCCACTGCTGTATTTATCTGTTATGTTAATGTACAAAATAAACCTGATTTAACGTCCACAAACCGGGATTGAAGCGTCTTTTATAATTGTTCTGACACGCGGCGATGAAGTAAACTGAAGTAAATTGCTGTAATTGTTTTAAAACATTTTAAACTTGTAAAACTCACTTTTGATCACATTTGATGATGATTGATGATCCTAGCAAACTAAACAGACTTTTATTTACGGTTGCTTAGTGTGCACACGTCCTGGTTCTGTGTCTGGTTGATATGATTATACACGTTACTACAGAGACGCGGGGGGATCGCACTCCTACATCAAGTTGCGGTCGGTCTGAAAACAGCTCCAATTGGTCCACCGTTTTTATGTTGTTAAATTGAAAAAGAAGCACTGGGTGTGTTTATATCACCTCAATATGACAGTCTATACACCATACATACACATATGTCTGTCCAAACAGCTTGGAAAGTAGATTTTTCATCATAGATGCCCTTTAATGCTTTACATTTAAGTACAGCAGTTTTCTGTTTACTTTTTGTGATCAATGCCATTTTTTATTAACTTTTAAAAACATGTTTTATTTTTACCTGTAAGCACAGTGCAGTGTTAATGTTCAAACTATTTATAATGTTTAAAATGTCTGACAATAATAAATATTTATAATAAGAAGAATTAATCTGCCACGTTTTTGAAATTTGCAGAGCTATAGCTGGTTAATTAGGCCTACTACACTACATTTCAATACCGGTCATTATATTGGTACTTGGAGAGACAATTTCTTTCTGAGGTGGTACTTGGTGAAAAAAGTTTGAGAACCACTCTTTTAGGAGATTTAGAAACCCAATGGGAATTTAAATCCCAAAAAGGAGTGTATCTGGAGGTCTGCAAAGCAAGTGAGACTGTCTGTTGGAGTGCTGACAAGTCTCGCGCACACAGAACAAAACGGGTAAAGGAGAGAAGATTTTCTGCTTGAAACCTTTTCAACGTCAACTGGTGACATACTTTGTTTACTGCTTAATGATATATGGGAAGGCCCTTTTCTTTCATCACTTTTTCTCCTGTTTAAAGCATAGATAAGGAGGGTAGAATTGTTGTTTTATTTTCAAATCTTTATTTTTGGTTTATGTAAAAGATGCCTAATATTAAGTAGCGTACTTTGTTTTGTTTGTGGTTTTGGCCTTTTGTTCCCTTACCACCTTGGTTTTTGATATTGGAAATATTTGTTTAAGGCCGTACTCACACTATGTACAGTTGCCATGAACTGGGCCAAAGCACGCTTTCCCCCCCTCCCGTCTCCCCCGACGGCCCGCACTCTTATTTATTCGGGCCTGGGCATGCTTGCGTCATCGATGATGCGCTGCTTAAGCGCTCTCGCTCAGCACAGTGGAGATTTCTTTAGTTATATCGTTTAAGTCGTTTAATATGGGGTGACACACAGTCTAATATTTCGCCGAACAGATCAGCCACTTTTAACACTCATAAACAATCATAAAGTCCTCGTGCTGCAGAAATTAGAAGGTTTGCTGAAGGCGCAGCTGACGTGCAGTGAGGGGTTTGTGTCTTTAATAATATACAACAGTTTGTGTTCATTGAACAGTACAAATGATTAATTAATCCATATGAAACAGTCCCTTAAAAGTCACGTCTTGCTTTCAGTTTTGGGCTCAGGCACGCTTGCGCTCACATTGTAAGCGTACCTGAGCCTAAGTGAGACAGATTCAGAGCACTCACACTTCTCAAAATATCTGGGAAACGGGCCTGGGCACGGTTCGGAGAGCATAGTGTGACATAAATCTGTTACCCCTTTTCAACAACTTCGCCTGTGTGTGTGTGTGTGCTTGGGGAGCAGGAAAGGGGACTCCAGGTGACCTCTTTTAATAAACAGTCATCCTATGTATGTAGCGCAGTGCTTCCGCTACGTAACATAGGTCTATATTGGGTGGATACAAATAAAGTGTAAAAGGATGTTAATAATAGTAAAAAAATGTTCACTAAATATACTTAGGCGGCCGTTAATATACCACACATATCTACGTGTGGGAAGCACTGATGGGGCTACACTGCTAATTAATTTCATTCACTGACTCCTGCTTCATAATGTAGAACTGCTGTATGTAGTGTGCATCTACTATAGTTGGCTGAAAAAGTGTTGCCTCAGGAATCCAACTATTCACTGGGTTTAAACACCCAATGGATGTTTCTGTTACGATCACATCTGTAGTCAGCTGTACTTGCCCAGAGGGGATGGCTGTCACCACGCAAGAACCCAGCGCAGACAACCGTACTGTCAGTTAAAATAGACTTTACACTTTCACGCGCTCTCTGCGCCGCTTGTCCTTCATCTCAGAATAGGAAAAAAAAATCTCCATTGCATTTCCATTTGGGACAAAGAATTTGTGTTTGTAGAAGATTCTGTTTATTTTCTGTCTGGCCCAAAGCTTGGATCAGAGGAGATGAAAAGGCTTAGTAGCGTAAAGCTCTCCTCCTTGCCGCTACATTTGCAGTAGTTATTCATTCATGACAAAACCCATTCACGCCTTGACAGGTTACGGTCCTCTGATGTATGGCGCCTGCTCCCGGTGATGCACTACTCAACCTCAGGCCTGCTCGCCCTGGTAGCATTTCACGTCTGACGGCTGCTGCTGGCTCGAGTGGGCACAGTGCGGCAGTGGCATTTGATACACAGCGTAGAAAACGCGCTGATGAGAGCAGCCATGGAGAAATGTGTTGAGATCACTTTTTCAGAGTAATAGCCGGTCGTTGCATTATGAATATGAATCTGTCGGGGTAATCAACATTTTCCTGCTTGCTTGTGCCATTTATTCAGATTTCACCACCTGAGTGCATATCCTCAAATATTTATTTGCCAGACTTCATGATTGCTCAGTTTCATGACACGCCGTAGGGATTTTTTTAGCCACCTAAAAATTCAGAAGATAACACAAGTTGTTTTTCTCTTATGGTGAAATGTAAAATCACCAGAAAGTTGTTAAATCAAGTTTTTGTGTACCTGTGTAAACAAATTAATTTCTACTAATCACATTTTAAGTAACCAAAGTCATTGCATGTGCCTGAAGTGCATTGCCAAGATTGCAAACCTTTGCATTAGAGCAGTATTTCCCAACGCGGGAGTTGCACTGCAATGAGGCAAGGATGACCTGTTGAATTCTTAAAATCAAATTAATATTATTAAACTGGGCATCACGGTGTCTCAGTGGTTAGCACTGTCGCCTCTAAGCTAGAAGGTCGAGTTCCCAGCTGGGCCTGCTGGCATTTCTTTGTGGAGTTTGCATGTTCTCTCCGTGTCCACATGGGTTTGTATCCTCCAAATTTTACAGTATGTCTGATAATATTTTTTCTTTTAAAGAAAGTCTCATTTGTTTCATTTCAGCAAAGGTCAAAATTATTAGCCCCTTTAAGCTATATGTTTTTTCGATAGTCTACAGAACAAAACATCTTTATACAATAACTTGCCTAATTACCCTAACCTGCCTAGTTAACCTAATTACCCTAGTTAAGCCTTTAAATGTCACTTTAAGCTGTATAGAAGTGTCTTAAAGTGTTATTAGAAATGAGTTTTTAAAACTATTATGTTTTGAAAAGTGTTGAAAAAATCTTCTCTCTGTTAAACAGAAATTGGGGGAAAATAAACAGGAGGATAATAATTCAATTCAATTCATCTTTATTTCTATGGCACTTTTACAATGTAGATCGTGTCAAAGCAGCTTCACACAGAATATTATAGTAAATTGAATCAGTGTCAGTCCAGTTTTCAAGAGTTTAAGTTCAGTTTAGTTCAGTTCAGTTTGGTTTAATTTTCACTGCTGAAAATCCAAACACGAAGAGTAATCCATCGATGCACAGCTCCACAAGTCCCGAACCATGCAAGCCAGTGGCGACATCGGTGACAGCGGCGAGGAACAAACTTCACCAATTGGTGAAAGTGAAGGATAAAAAACCTTGAGAGAAACCACGCTTAGTTGGGCACGACCATTTCTATGCAAAGACTCGTCTGTCACTGGGGTCTTACAGGAATCAGTCTCATGCTCTCCGCTTCTCCATGACCACCACAGCAGCTGCTCAGGATACGGCCTGGTCCAGAATTATTGAAACCTTGGAAAAAAAAAAAAAAAAGACTAACATAAGCGCTGATGCCGTTCAAATTACAATGTCTTTTGGGAAGTGTTCCCGGCTCCGGTTGCCCTAAATAATGCAGACTAACATTTCTTTAGAGGATTTGGATTTCAAAAGCATTTGTATTTTATGTGCATGCTAATGCAATGAGATGTGTCTTTAATCTAGTTTTAAACTGACAGGGGGGCTAATAATTCTGACTTCAACTGTACATTAAAAATACATACAGGTCACAACTAAATGTTGGAGATGATCTCTAAGACTGGCAGTCTCCAAAATAAAACCAAGAATGGACTTGCTGAACTCTAAAAGTTGTGTTCACCCATCTCATTTGGTGAGGTTAATGTTCAAGTAATGTTGAATTTTTAGGGCGTATTTACACTAGGTACATTTGCCTTGAAGCATGATTGTCCCCTCTCCCGCTTGGCCTGCACTCACACTGCATTTTGCTTGCCGAACCTGAGCACACATCGATTATGTGACTGTTCATTTTAACAGGAAGAGAAGCGCTCTCGCTCAGCACAGTGTAGTTGCTTTAGTTTTATTGTTTTAGTCGTTTGATATGCAGTAACACGCAGTCAAACACTTTGTCGAACAGGTCCACAACTTTTGACGCTAATAAATTATCATAAAAGTCATTGTGCTGCATGTATCAGGAGGTTTGCTAAAGGTGCAGCTGATGTGCAACGAGTGTTTTGAGTCTTTAATAAACTACGACAACACTCAAACTTGTCAAACAAACCGGGAAATGCACTTGGGCACAGTTCGTGTGAGTGCACTTTTAGTCTGGTACAGTTTTGTCAGTATGCTTGGTTTTATAGATCTTTTGATGTGTACGTTGTTGCATGCAATAATTGTATTTATAACCAACTCGTGGGGGTCACGAGTCACTAGCATTGATATTTTTGCCGTCATGCTGAAAAGTTGGGGAACCTTTTCATTAAAGAACCAAGTAGCATTTTCAAACTAATAATTTTCAAAAAAAAAAAAAGTGTGTGTATATATATATATATATATATATATATTTGTTGATATACAAGTATGTGTTACAGTTAGAAGCATTCAATTTTACTCAACTCGAGAGCACTTTCAACCAATCAAAATGGGTACCAAAGTGCTGTACATAAAAACACAAAATACATGCAAACATACAAGGAACCAAAGTACATAAACTCACAACACATAATTAAAAGCTAAAGAAACCAAGTGTGTTTTCAGTGACTTCTGAAAAGACTCAAAAGTTGGAGATGTTTTTAAGGAGAGTGGAAGATCGTTCCAATGTCTTGGAGCTGCTACTGAAAAAGCTGTATCACCTCAACATTTCAAGCGTAACCGAGGAACTTGCAAATAGAGTCGATCCTTAGAGCGAAGAGATCTCACTGGTTGGTGTAAATTAATTAGCTCAGCTAATTTTAGCACATTTCTAATTGACAGCTCTAGTCAAAATTCCCTGGTTTATACAGTAATAAAACACATTACTCCTTATTTATGCGAGTCGTTGAATCATTAATTCAATTTCCTGATACTTCCTTATTTATTAGGGGTCGCCACAGGAGAATAAACTGCCAACTTAACCAGAATATGTTTTACGCAGCAGATGCCCTTACAGCTGCAACTCAGTGCTGGGAAACACTCATACACTCTCACATTCACACACACTTATACACTACGGTCAAAGTAGTTTATTTAATCCACCTATACCACATATACCACTTAAACCAGAGCACCCAGAGAAAACTCGAGGAGAACATGTAAACTCCACGCAGAAACGCCAATTGACCCAGCTGGGGCTCAAACCAGCGACCTTATTGCTGTGATGTGACAGTAATAACTACTGAGCCACCGTGCCATTCTGTCGGTAAATCACTAACTCGTTAAACAAACCATAATTAATATAGACGAATGTCATCACTGTGTTCAAGAAAGTTTACAACAAGGTAGATACAAAAGAGCTCCCATTTGTAATTGCATTGTGAAAAATTACTTTTTGGTATACCCAGCTAAATGTCCTTCAAAAAAATAATCTGTGCAAACCTGCACCTTTCTATTTATACAGCAGAAACGCTCTTGTCATGTTACATGCATTCAGTGCCTGGTAGCAGTATGTTCAAACTGCATTGAGAAGCAGCAGCATGGCTCTGTCTGCATAGATGAGAACACTATACTACACTGCCAGGTGCATATCTCTCCTCTTTTAGCACATTCCTGCAGTCGCTTCTCGTTCCCCGTCTCTAGTTCTCAAGCCCGGGCTAGCATTGTTCCTCATTTCTTATACATGGTTTTCTCTAGCGCTGCTGCTCCTGCCAGACAGAGAAAAACGAGCCTGGCCCATTAAATCCGTGTTTACTAGAGAACTCTTCTACAACGCTGCTGAATGCTACAATCAGATGAATAAAACATTGGCCCTGACTCTGCCCAGGAGATACTGACATCATAAGTTCAGACGAGACTTACTGTCATAGTCTTAAAGTAGGTAATGAAGTCAAGTTTGCTGCTGAGGTGCTGTTCGTGTGCAGTCGGCTGGTATAAGTAATTCTCTGTCGTTTTGTATAACAGCAGTGTGGGATATACTTTAGTTTCTGAGGCCAGAACAAAGTTTGGCAGCTCACTTTTGAGAGGTTTCAGACAGAATATAGTTGTTTTATACAGTATATGATAAAATGTGTAGGGAAATACATTTGTTTTAATTATTTATGAAAGCTTTATCAAATTTTGATAATAAACCAAATTATAAATCTTAATATTTGTCATTATAGTCATTAAAAGCGTATTTAATTACAGTAATTTTAAAAACAAATGTATGCAGAGTTAGCAACGGTCTCAAAGGTTTTGTTTGTTTGTTTTGCTTTGTGTAAAATATTTGCTGGAAGGTATTGAGAGGTTTTAAACCTAGTGCTAAAGGGAAATTGTATGAATTATATGTATGCTTATGTTTGTTGGCTTTGGGATGCCAGACAATAGCTAAGGTCTTCCAAATTCTTAAAAGCCCTCTGAAAATAATTGCTTTATTCACCTCCATCTTCATGTCAGAGTTGCATGAATAATTTGCAAATTCAAACTCAGACTACTTGAGGTTTTTTTATATAGCTATTTATGTTGAAGAGTACACTACCTGACAAAAGTCTTGTCATCCATTCCAGTTGTAAAAGCAACAAATAAAAACCTGACTTCTAGTTGATCATTTGGAAAAGTGGCAGAAGAGAGGTTTTTCAGATGAATCATCTGTTGAACTGCATCTCAATTATCACAAATACTGCAGAAAATCTATTGGAACCAGCATGGACCCAAGATTCTGACAGAAATCAGTTAAGTTTGGTAAAGGAAAAATATGGTTTCGGGTTACATTCAGTATGGGGGGTGTGAAAGATCTGCAGAGTAGATGGCAAAACAACAGCGTGAGGTATCAAGACATTGGTGCTGCCCATTACATTACAAACCACAGGACAGGGCAAATTCTTTAGCAGGATAGTGCTACTTCTCATATTCTACGTCATACCTCTACATCAAAGTTCCTAAAAGCAAAGAAGGTCAAGGTGCTCCAGGATTGGCCAGCCTAGTCACCAGACATAAACATTATTGAGCATGTCTAGGGTAAGATGGAGGCATTGAAGATAAATCCAAAGAATCTTGATGAACTTTAGGAGTCCTGCAAGAGCGCTTTTTTTGCCATTCCAGATGATTTTATTAATAAGTTATTTGAGTCATTGCAGAAATGTATGGATGCAGTCATCCAAGCTCATGGGAGTCATACACAATATATATTTTTTCCACTTCACTATGACTTTATATTCTATACTGCACATTATTTTTGTTAAGCGACAAGACTTTCCAGTCCAGTGTCACTGTCCTAATTAAATAATTAAAAATCATGGCATGATCATATTTTAATTTGGTAAATAAGCATAACCTAGAGGCCTCTGCCTTTCAAAGCCACTTCTGATAGCAAATGATCAACTACAAGGCAAGATATTATTTGTTGTTCCTAAAACTTGGATAGGCAACAAGACTTTTGTCAGGTAGTGTATGTAGATAGGAAATACATGGGATGTACCAAACGAATTGCTTCATCTGGAGTTGCATAATGTTTCCTTATTTGACTAGCATTATGCTGAAACAGTGTCACTATAATCAATTGCGCTGACACTCACAATGACAATTAAGGCTTGATGCCTTTTTAAAAGCCCTTAAATCTGCTTATGGGGCTCACTTGAACTTGAAAATATACTTTTGCTTCTTTTAACGCTGTTGTCTGTCATTAACCAAAACAACTAAGCAACTTTGGCAGCATTAGTCTCATTATAAAATTACACTTAAATACGTTGTAGTAGACTTTATGCCTGTATTGCCTTATTGCCATGACAACAATGAATTAAAACCTGATATTGAGACCTAGGAAACTATTTGGAGGTGGAACGAGAATTCCTCAGGCAAAGGTCAGAGGCATTTCCAACTAATATTAACATCAGCAATGCCACCTAAACAGCATAATTACAAACCTCTCACCAATGCAAATCCATTGTAAACAGTGCCATGACCAATGCAAATCCATTGTAAACAGTGCCATGACAACACATTACCTCTTCATTTTCAGGATTGTGTATCCACTGAGAGTTAATATTAGCTTCAGGAGAAGCTAATGGTCCATCTCTGTTTATACACTTTGTACAGGGAGGGAGGTTTTTGCTAATTATCTCTGTCGTTGGCTCAATATCAAATCAGGGCTCTTTCCAGCTAAAACCAATGGTTCAGCAAGTAGTGCAAACGTACACAAATAGAATAAAATAGGAAAGAATAAAAAGATCAGAAGCACTTAAGCCTCCATACATAATAGTTAAGAGAAAGATTGAAAAGCAGAAGCTTTCAGAAAAGCCTACTAAACATTTTATTCCAAAGGCCTATTGTACAGTTAGAATGCAGAAATTAGGAAGCTCTTCAAATGGGCTTCTCCAGGGAATATTTTACTCTGAAAGCATGGCAGAGGTTAGATCAGATGGATACAGAGTCTTCTTTTGTGGTTTGCAATTGAAGAACTGGTCCAAATTCTTTGGAAGGCAGTGAATTAAACCCTCTATGTCCTTCTGCCAAGCACATGACCCTCTCTTCTTCAGGGAAATGGCTTATTGGCTGGACTTCTTACCATGGAATCTCATGTTTATCAATGACCTACTCAAAGGCTGCATGATAAAATAAACGTCTCTATCACATGATTTGCATATTTATATACACACTGGAGGTCATTAGGGCAGCATTTTAAAGAGTTTTTTTGCTGTAATCAACAGATTAAGTTACTAATGAATGATGTCAGATGTATATGTTTGAATTAATTTACCATACATTAAATTCATGCATAATTGGGTTTTTCCCTTAATTACTGGTGCTTTTATATCTCTCGTGTTTACATTTTTTTATATAAAATCTCAGAGTTTTCAACTTTTTATGAACTAAGACAACCTAGTTGATTGGAAGATAGCTGAAAATTACTTTAAATAACAATTAATTAGCACTTTGGGGCTGTGCTGTGGGGCTGTTGTGATTTATAAATATTGTAATGTCATGAGAGTCTTACCATAAATATCCCTCACAGGATTTTATTTAATTAGTAACTTTTGTCACACTTGATGTATATTTTAACGGGTGTTTTCTGTAGGCCTAATCATGCTAAAATGTTCAGCTTTTTTTCTAATGTGCAAATAAATTAGGTTACATTTATATTACACTTTTATAGTCTTGCTGCTCCTTTTTTTTTTGTTCATAGCATGTTTATCTTAATGTTTAAACCTTTCAGTTTTAAGCATCAAACTTCATAACAACAAAAGGAAAAGCTAACATAAAAAATATTTAATATGAAGTTATTCATTTATAATGCATTCTCATCAGTTTAGTCTACCCCTCATTTAAACACAATAAATAAATGTGTGATGTTGCAAAATATTTTATTTGTAGGTTCAAGAGAATAAAAAAATCACATAAATATCTTGTGACGCTTGTATACGCTACCTACTGTTGGACAAAAAGGTGATACTCGTTTTATTATTTCTTATTTTTAATATTTTTCTTATTGTTTTTTTCTTGTTTTTTTTTTTTGTATGTCTGTCCACGAGGCCAATCTTATTTTTTTCGTAACTTAAAATGATCAAAAGTACCTACAAAATGTGTTATATAAACAGGCTTATTACATGACTGTCTGGAATACTTGCTGCTGATTGGTCAGTTGCGATATTCCAAGATATGTTATTCTGAGATAACAACTGCTACATAATGCAGGCTCATCTGGAAAATCACTTTGACTTCCACTAAAAACATTCAAATTCATATACTTAGATTCACATTCATTTGTATCTGCTTTTCTGGCATGCTTCTGTTTTTAACAGTTTGGCACCATCTTGTAAATGAATAATCTGTAGGGTAGTATCATTGAACCATTTTTGTCAGCTTTAATAAACCAGCTTGTTCTACCTGTATAAACCTGTATGTTCTATATAATGCCTCATTCACACGGGGCGTCAGCGTCAATGCTTCCCATTCACTTTAAATGGGTGACATCAGGCGTTGCAGAACTGCATTGTGGATCCGTCGCCGCCGCTTCAGTGGCTTTACTTGCTGCAGAAGTTGGGAACTTCTCAACATTTTTTAAGCGCCACAGACGTGTCAGCCAATCAGATCGCTTTATGCAAATACACCCGCTTAGACAGTAGTCGATTGCGGACTAATTTTATTGGCTGACGCTGCTATGACAATCGCATCAGCCCCAACTTCAGACATGCCCTTTGTCAAGCCTTGATGCTAAAGCCCCGTGTGAATCAGGCGTAAGAGATGATGATTTCTCTTTCATTTTTTCCCCTTTATTTGCAAACAATTCTTTTAAAGGGACTGCCTTTTTAAAGGAACTGTTTTACCTTTTTGAATCCATTTAGCATTAATATCATTGCGCCTGCTGGCAATGGCAACGTTTCATTTCCCATTGTTCTTGGTACATGATGTGAATGCGTACATTGGCTCTAGGAGTCAAACAACAAAAAAATAAGGTCAAGAATCTTGGTGTTATTCTGGAGTCAGATATGAGTTTCAGTAGTCATGTCAAAGCAGTAACTAAATCAGCATACAATCATCTCAAAAACATAGCAAGAATTAGATGCTTTAATCACCAGCAGGGTGGATTACTGTAATGGACTCCTCACTGGCCTTCCCGAAAAGACAGTCAGACAGTTGCAGCTCATCCAGAACGCTGCTGCCAGGATTCTGATTAGAACCAGAAAATCAGAGCACATCACACCTGTCCTCAGGTCTTTAAACTGGCTCCCAGTTACACTCAGATTTAAAAAAATTTATTACTAGTCTAAAAATCACTAAATGGCCTAGGACCTTAATACATTAAAGATATGCTCACTGAATACAAACCTAACAGATCACTCAGATCTTTAGAATCAAATAAATTAGAAATTCCAAGGGTTCAGTCAAAGCAGGGTGAATCCACCTTCAGCTACTATGCCCAATCCCCCACCCCCCTCTCCCCACACCCCCCCCCCCCCCCCCCGCCCCACACACACACACCACCCCCGCTGCTGAGATCAGCTTCCAGAAATGATCAGATGTGCTACAACATTAGGCACATTCAAATCAAGACGGAAAACATATCTGTTTAGCTGTGCGTTTACTGAATGAACACTGGGTTACATCCGACAAACTTGTTTTAACACATTTTAATCAGTTTTTATCTGTTTTTAATCATTTGTATTCTTTGTTGTTTTTATTTTCTTGTTTCTTTTATTTTTATTTAAAGCACTTTGAATGACCATTTTGTATGAAATTAGCTATATAAATAAACTTGCCTTGCCATACTACAAAATAGTCAATCCTTAAATAGGAAAACTATCATAATTCTTTTTGGAATTTTGAGCAAGATGCTAATCCGATTCAAACTTGATTCAATGATTTATGCTAAGCTAAAAGTGCTCCTGTTAGACATGGAGATCAGCTGAATGGATTAAAAAATTGTAAAACTCAACTGCTTAACTCGTAGGGGACTTGTAAAATAAGCATATTTCCAAAAAAAAAAGTGCAGTGTTCCTTTAAACTTCCTCTTCCTCTTGATGAAGTAACACTGCAGATTCTAAATCAAGCACTCCTCTAATGCTCATTCCTCTCCTTCCCTGTTGACTCCCCTAGAAATTATAGTATTTACTTGCTTTTGGAGCCTCCTCTTACCTGCTATATCCATCTCTGAGATATACCATCTGATGTCACCCGTGTAACTCATTGAACCTCTCCTGTAAAAAATGAGCGGTTTTGCATTGGAGATGAAAGCGCTGGCGTCTGCCTGCTGTTCAGATGTGATTGGCTTTAATGTGCTCAAACCAAGTTACAAATCTTCAGAGACAAGCGCAGCCATGGAATATTAACGGATGGTGGGGGAGACAGAAAAACTTTGACGCAGGCAGGTGTTGGCTAAACAGTTTGTCTTTTTTCATAAGATTACTGCAAAGTTCCAGATAACTCACTTTTTTTAAGATATTCTCTGGCATTGCTGTAGATTGTCACAAAGTTGGACTGTCTAACATTATATTTTTACTGTTTTTGGTTACTCTACAAACACTTTTGAATGTGCTATCCACACTTCTACTGTTATCACACCTGAAAATATAGGTTCCTATCACCCTATAGCAAAAATGGAGGGGGAATGTGAATGTGTTGGAATTTTTTTTCCTTAAAAATTTAACAGACTGGACTGAAAATGTGCTATGAATGTGCATGAGAAAAAATGGCTTCTTTGAACTTCCTTTCATTAATTCCTTCAAAGCATTTGCACTGTTAAATATTAAAGATTATTGGCCAAGACTTTTGAAGTTATGAAAATGCACAAAAACGTGTTTTAAGAACCAACTTTGCTGCAATTAACATGCTTAAGGGTCTTCTCGCTAACATTATTGAAGGTTTTAGTTGCTCTGCTTTTGGTTGCCCAAAGTCAAAGATTGAATGGAATTGAATGTTTGGCTGGTTAGGCCTTTCTGTGACCTTGATGTGCAATCTGGGATCAAAAAGTATCAGTTGGCTTAAAAACCTTTCAGGGTGGTGTTTTTTTTCCATATCATTATCTCAGCTGACTTTCTAGGATGTTTAACACATTTCTACTTAAGTATGCAGCTTTTTAGAAAGCAGTCTTCTGAGATGGTGAACAGGAACATTTTGTAACATAAGCATACACTTTATTAGCTGTTTGATAATAAAGTCAGGCCATTAAGTATAAGTTATGTTGTAGAGAGGAATACTTAAATTGTGTTATCATTCTGGTACATAGACTAATAAACAACCCTGCATATTTTGTTGTCCTTATTTTCTGTTTCTGGTTCAGTTAACATATGTTCCTAAATTAATCCAGTAGTGACACTTGTGATGTTTTAATTGTTGGTCCAAGGTATGTTATTTCAAGATAACAACTGCTATGTAATGCAGGCTCATCTTGGAATCACATTGACCATCACTGAAAATGTTCACATTCACACTAAAAGCAAGCTGGTGATTGAGTGCGAGTGGAGACAAATTTGCCTATTTATGCTATGAATTGGCCTTATTCTTCAAGTATGTGTGGGCGCAACCATTGGAATATTTTTGGCTTGAGACTTCTGGATTCATGTCCTTTAGTTTTTAGACATTAAAAACAGCTTGTTAATCTGCTTGCAAACTGATATTTTCTTATTATATTCTTCTACTTTTTATGTGTAATCTTGAACACAATTGTTTGTAGAGGAAGTAGTTTTCTGCCGTATAATTTGTTCCTAGTCAGTTCTCCCATTGACAACTGAATCGGTGTGTGTGGAAGGGTAATTATGTAATTACTACTAATAATTAATTGCACTTCTACTTTTGCCTAGACTATTACTTTTAATCTTAATATACACTCACCGGAAATCTTACTAGTACAGGTTTGGACTTCCTTTTGTCTTCAGAACTACCTTAATCCTTTGTGGCATAGATTTAACAAGGTACTGGAAATATTCTTCAGAGATTTTGGTCCATATTGACATGATAGCATCACGCAGTTGCCGTAGATTTATCGGCTGGACATCTATGATGTGAATCTCCCATTACACAACATCCTGAAGGTGCTCTATTTGATTGAGATTTAGTGACTGTGGAGGCCATTTGAGTACAGTGAACTCATTGTCATGTTCAAGAAACCAGTTTGAGATGATTCACACTTTGACATGACGCGTTATCCTGCTGGAAGTAGCCATCAGAAGATGGGTACACTGTGATCGTAAAGGGATGGACATGGTCAGCAATAATACTAAGGTAGGTTGTAGTGACACAATGCTCAATTGGTACTAATGAGTCCAAAGTGTGCCAAGAAAATATCCCCCACACCATTACACCACCACCAGCAGCTTGAACCATTGATACAAGGCAAGATGGATCCATGCTTTTATGTTGTTGATGCCAAATTCTGACCCTACCATCCAAATATCACAGCAAAAAATTGAGACTCATCAGACCAGGAAATGTTTTTCCAATCTTCTATTGTCCAATTTTGGTGAGCCTGTGCGAATTGTAGCCTCAGTTTCCCAATCATAGCTGACAGGACTGGCGATCCAGTGTGGCTTAGCTGAGCCGGTGTGGTCTTTGAGTTACTGTTGCCTTTCTATCAGCTCAAATCAGTCTGGCCATTCTCCTCTGACCTCTGGTATTAACAAGGCATTTTCGCCCACAGAACTGCTGCTCACTGGATATTTTCTTTTTCTGACCACTCTCTGTAAACCCTAGAGATGGTTGTGCGTGAAAATCCCAGTAGATCAGCAATTTCTGAAATACTCAGAGTTGCGGTCTGGCACCAACAATCATGCCACGTTCATAGTTACTTAAATCACCTGCCTTCCCCATTCTGATGCTCAGTTTGAACTGCAGCAGATCATCTTGACCATGTCTACATGCCTAAAAACATTGAGTTGCTGCCACGTGATTGGCTGATTAGAAATTTGCGTTAACGAGCAGTTGGACAGGTATACCTTATAAAGTGGCTGGTGAGTGTATGCATTAACCAATTGGAATTTCAAAAAATCCAGTTCAGCTGTTAGACAGGCATTTTAGCCCTAAAACTTTGGTTCAAATGGAACATTTCTGTTGCTGTCATGCGAACTAGGGACACAAATGATTGTTGTAATGGAGCACTCTTGTTGTTTTTAGCGGCTTTGTGTCGCTGTAGTTTACAATCCTCTTCCTCTCTACTTGCAGATGTTAGAGCAACAGATGGCTTCACTGTGATTTCATGCTTACAACTACTCCTCGAGCTTGAATCCCCTCTGGAGCAGTCACGGCCAGCAACTACTGTGGTGAATAAAAGTCATTTTGGCTGTCTGCGGGTAAATATCTATTGTGAATGGTGCGCTTTTAATGTGTCGCTCCAGGCAACAGAGTGAGATGTTGCTCCTGTGCTACGTGTCCAGAAAGACAAAAGAGTTTGATCTGAAAAGTAATTGAATGTTAAATTGTAGAAAAGAAACAAAGCTAAATATGAATCAGCAAGAGGCCATACAGCATTGGTAAACTATAAACTCTCTCAAATAATTGATGAAATGCAGCACTAAGTTGGTATTCCTCCAGTATTCTGATCTGCAGTTTTATAATCTGTAACCTTAAAGCCCAATACTATTTCTATTTTTGTAGCCCTACCCCTTCCCCTTGGCCCCTGGAGCTTTAAGGGGCCTTGGTCTTGAGTATTAAGGGGAAGGGCTTAAAATTTTGCCCCTAAGAAATGGGAAACCACTACAACACCTGCGCACTTCATCATATGTCATCACGATCTCTTGCTTCATATGTTATTGTATATATATATTTTTTTCTATATATATATATTTATCTCTCTATATATTTTTTATTATATATATATATATATATATATATATATATATATATATA
>CAIGQZ010032409.1:16973138-16990939 GCA_903798205.1 Danio tinwini
ATATATATATATATATATATATATATATGGATATATATATATATATACACACACACACACACACACACACAAGTACATACATATACACATACATTGCATACGTTAACTTTTCAAATCCCATTACTACATGCCCAATCATTAGGTTAGATAGGATCCACAATAGAAAAAAAAGTTATATGGTCTTTTGTCATACAGAGACTGATGCAGGTTTGGAATGACATGAAGGTTGACATGAGGATGACATGACTTTCAATTTCATATTACCTTGCAAGTCCAAGTTGGCACAGATGGCGAGTCCTGTGACATGCCTGTCCCTCACATGCCACCGTCTGATCAGACGAATTATCCAGGGTCACACTTCATAAATCAGAACAATGGCTTTTATTAAATCCGTCTTTTTCATTCTGATCTCTCATCCTCACTTCCACAAGTACAGGTATGCTAGACGAGGAAGAGCATTGTTCTTTTGAGTGTCACACTTTTGTGTTGCTCTGCTATCGTCGCCAACATGTATCAGTCACGGTAATGACAACAATGATGATTGAATCAGTCTGTAATTATGAATGCGTGCTGCTTGTCTCCTTGCTCCTACACGGATAAATCGGAAATGCTTGAAGGAACAGCAAGAGCCAGGAACGTGCTGTGCCTTATCATTTCCCAAAAAAGGCTGCATGCAGAATAAATAGTCTTAATTGGAGGAATACGACAGCGGCGGGCGTCTTTCGGTGTAACCTCATTTGAGCTCACGGCGCTTGTGTTTGCTCATTTAGTGTAACCTGATAAAAAGAGCTCTCAGGTGTTTCTGTCAAGCAATGTGTTCATGTTCTTGAGAAAAAATATAGAGGAGAACAGGGTAGTATTGCAGACCTGACTTCAGCTAAATTTGTTTAATGGGATGCATGTCAATTTCTAAAAACTACAGATCCTTTTTCTTTGTATGTTTTATTGTTTTGTTTTATTCTTTATTGACATGACTTGATTGATTCAGGTTTGGTTAGAGCTATGCAATTCAGACCACATATTCTGAACTCTTCAGATGCCTTTGGGAAAAAAAAAAAAAGGTTTTGCTAAATCTACACTGCCTGACAAATGCCTTGTCGTTGATTCCAGTTGCAAGAGCAACAAATAAAAGAAAAGTGTCAGAAGGTAGTTTTTTTTTCTGATGAATCAGCTGTTGAACTGCACCCCGATCATCACAAATACTGCTATTGGGATTCGCTTGGGCTCAAGGCTTTCACATAAATTAGTAAAGTTTGGTGAAGGAAAATCATGGTTTGGTGTTACATTCAGTATGGGGGCGTGCGAGAGATCTGCAGAGTAGTAGTAAGCCAACATCAACAGACTGAGGCATCAAGACGTTTGTGCTGCACATTATATTATAAAGCACAGGAGAGGGCAAATTCTTCAGCAGGATAGCGCTCCTTCTTATACTTCAGCCTCCACATCACAGTTCTTAAAAGCAAAGAAGGTCAAGATGCTCCAGTATTGGCCAGCCCAGTCACCAGACATGAACACAATTGAGCATGTTGAGGCAAGATTGAGGAGGCCTTGAAGATAAATCCAAAGAATCTTGATGAACTCTAGGAGTCCTGCCATTCCAGATGACTTTATTAATAAGTTATTTGAGTCATTGCAGAGATGTATGGATGCAGTCCTCCAAGCTCATGGGAGTCATACACAATATTCATTCTTTTTCCACTGCACTGTGACTTTATATTCTATACTGTACATTATTTCTGTAAAGTGACAAGACTTTTTGTCTAAGCAAAGTCAGAGCTTACTGTCCTAATTAAAAATCAAGGCATGATCATATTTTATTTTGGTAAAACAAATGTAATTTAGAGGCCTTTGCCTTTCATATCAAGCCACTTCTGATTCCAAATGATCAACTAGAAGTCAAGTTATTATTTGTTTTTCCTAAAACTTAGATAGGTGACAAGACTTTTGTCAGGTAGCGTAGAGTGTGTGTTTGAGCCCATTGCCTACCTAGGTATAGTGTTATAAGAAATTATAATCCCAAATACTGTCCTGAAAAGTACAGTAGGTATAAAAATCAAACAGTCACAACTGAATCAATAGGGAATGTAAAACCAATGAGTAAAAATAAAATTATAATGTAAGCAGACTCTATTTTTTTTATTAAAACTGAATTCATTCATTCATTTTCCTTCAGTTTAATTTCAATTTATCCAGCATATGTTTTACACAGTGGACACCCTTACAGCTGCAACCCAGCACTTGGAAACACCCATACACACTCATTCAAACACACGCTATGGCCAATTTAGTTTATGCGATTCAGCTATAGTGTATGTGAGGGGGAGTACATGCAAACTTCACACAGAAACGCCAACTGGCCCAGCCGGGCTCGAACCAGTGACCTTCTTGCTGTAAGGCAACAGCGCTAACCACTGTGCCACCATAAAACAAAATTCATCACATATAATATTGATCAGTAGCAAGGTAACTGCTTGGTCATGCATGTTTGAATGTGGTAGAATGAAACATTTATGTACACAACAGATGGCAAAATCTTATCAAAAACTGGACATGTACAGGGAGCCATACTCTACATTTAAGGCTACTTTTTTGCATTTGGATAGTGATATAATCAATTGTCAAGTGCTCATTAATATTATGCTATAATAAGCCCTGAATAGCATTGGCAATTGGCAAACACACAACAAAAATGAAAACAAACGCATGTACACGCTGAGGTAAAATGAAATATTGTTTTCTAAATGAGTTTAAAAATAGACTAATAATTTTAGCAGTATTAACATAAAAGTGAAATATAGCTATTCAAAATACATATTGCAAAAATAAAATTTTTACATCAATATTTTTGTCGACTAGTCGCACGCATTCCTTTAGTTTTGAAAATTAAAGTCTATTGTATGATTTAGTTGCAGATATGATGTTTTTATTATTAATATTGAACCACTTCTTTTTTAATTTACCTGTGAGACAAACCAACTTCATTAACTGGATGAAATATTGCCACTCCACGTGTTTTCTTTTCTTTTTTTTTTAAATACCACTTCTGTGGCCACAAAGCAAATTTTTTTTCTCTTTACACGAGAACCTAGATTTTGGTTTCTGATAAATTGCATGGTTGAGCATGAAGATTAGTTTGATCCATTCATTTGATGCTTATTTTAATATGCATGGAAAATAATGAGGTGATTTGCATAACGGATACATTTGTGCATGTAAAGTGCGATATGACTTTTTCATGTAAGCAAACTCTCAGGTTGACTGTAATTTCTAAAACAAAAAAATGCATCAGATGTACATACACAAGGTTTTATAAATGTCAATTTTTTTGTTTGCTTATAATATTTTTAGCATTGCATACTTTCACTTAAGTAGTTTTCTATGCCAATTGTTATAAATGAGGCCACAAGACTGGTAGGGGATAAAGTAAAGGTCCAGCAGACATTTTGGCCAGTATGATAACAAATAACATTGTATGTAAAGCTATGAAAATAAAAATAATAAAAAATTATATTCATTCATTTTTCTTCAGCTTAGTTTCTATTTCAGAGGTTGCCACAGTGGAATGAACCAACTATTCCAGCATATGTTTTACACAGCGGATGCCCACAACCCAGTATTGGGAAGCACCCATACACACTCATTCACATACACACACACTCATACACTCTGGATGCTTAAGTTTATTCAAGTCACCTATAGTGCATGTCTTTGAACTGCCAACTAACTCAGCCGGGACTCAGGGACCTTCTTACTCATAGGCGACAGTGCTAACCACTGAGCCACCATGCCGCCCCAAATATTAACATTATAATTAAAAAGTTATTATTTTTATACAAAAATGCACAAAATTGATAAAACGTTGCCATGTAGTCTTACATTAATTCAAAAACTTTCAAAAATAAATACTGTTCTGCATTATTCATCTGTGCACACTGAAAGCAAAGGATTTCCCCAAAAAAATTAAATCAAGTTTCAGTCACACTAATAATACATGTAAAAAAATGTTTCTTCAGCAGAAAATCAGAATGATTTCTGAAAAAATAATTAGACAGTTTCAAATAAATACCGTTTTTTTATTATTATTATTCTGTACATACTGAAAAAAGCTAAGGATTTCCTTAAAAATACTAATCAAGTTTCAGTCACACTAATAATAAATGTAATAAAAAAGTTGCTTAATAGAACATCTGAAGGATTTCTGAAAAAATAACTGGACACTTTCAAATAACTGCTCTTTTGAATGTTTTATTCATCTGTACATACTGAAAAAAGCTAAGCATTTCCTAAAATATTAATCCACAAGTTTTAGTCACACTAATAATAAACGTAAAAATTGTTGCTTGATAGAAAATCGGATTGATTTATGAAAAAATAATTAGGCACTTTGAAATAATTACTGCTCTTTTGAATGTTTTATTCTTCTGTACATACAGAAAAAAGCTAAGGATTTCCTTAAAAATACGAATCAAGTTTGTCACACTAATAAATGTAAAAAACTTCTTGAGCAGAAAATCTGAATGCTTTATGAACAAATAATTGGACACTTTCAAATAAATACTGCTCTTTTGAATGTTTTTTTTTTTCATCTGTACTGAAACTAAGGATTACCTAAAAAAATATTAATCAACACAAGTTTCAGTCACACTAATAATAAATGTAAAAAAGCCGTTTCTTGAGCAGAAAACCTGAATTATTACTGAAAATATAATTGGACGCTGAAATCATTAATAATGGTTGCTGGAGAGGTAGTTTATATCTCAAGGATAAACTACGTTTAAGATTATATTAAACTATGATCATTGAGAAATGACAGGTGTGCATTTTAATTGTGTTTTTCAGGCAACTGTATCTTTTTTTCACTCCTTAAACATGCATGTTTAGCCCAATAAACCCAAACACGAGGGCCTCAGTATTCACAAAGAGAATGATGTGTGCTGTAATTATGAACACATCTGAACAAATCTGTTATTATACACACACTGGCATGTTCCCAACACCTCAGCACAGATCCAAGAGCCTCTAATTGGTCATACCTCCTCCTGTCGTAGATCAATAATGAATGTATCTGAGCTAATAATACACCTAATTTGGACGGAGTGCAGTATAGGTTTTAGATGAAATGATGATATGTACACTAATGGCAAGGAAGTCCTTGAAGTATTTCAAAGACCTGGCTCCATGAGCTGCAAGAAAGAGAGAAAAATCTCAATGGCTGCTGTACTAAAGACTCTATTTCCATTTCGTCTCTCCAAATGAGCTTTAGCATTCATGTTTATATAAAAGTGAAAGACGTGCAGAAATTAGGACGTATATACGTATAATTTATACCATTGATCTGGTGATTACGGTGAGTTACTTCTGTGAATAACAAAGACATACATGTGAACACTGCAAATAAAGGCAAATATAACATTTCCTGAAAATGTTACCTCAGGTCATTCAAGTTGTAGATGACTTTTTACTTCCTATATACAGTGTAAAACCCAGTAATCAAAACTGGAGAACGGCAATGATTGTGGCTGCAAGAAAGATCAAAACTCGAATTTCTGAAGGTTTATAAAGTCTGTTGCTAAAAATAGCAAGTAAAAAACTTAGTCTCTCCCTGCTGTGATCTTGCTCCATGCTTTGTCAAGTTTCTTCCACAGTTCAGTCTCTGTAGTGGGTTTTTTAGGCAAAACTTTGACACCAAAGATTTTCTAGAGTTTGTAATCGAGTTTAGTTCAGGACACTGGTCTGGCCATTTCATTATTTCAATGTTCAACTTCAATGTTTTCAAATTTGTTGTGTGAAGGAAATTTGCATTTGAATTATAATATTGTCCTTTAAAATTGCTGGCTGATTGGGTGATAAATGCAGACATGTTGACAAACAAGCTTTTGAACATCATTTGCAGTCATGCCATGTAGAGGCCCAAGTCAAGTTGCTGCAGCAAAACAACCCTCAATCTATGACAAGTCCTCCTCCAGATTTCACTGACTTTGCATACTTTGGGTGCAGGCTTTCCCAAATTCTGACGATGATGTTTTTCAGAACTAGATCAAGTAAATGAAAAAAAGTGTCTTTGGAAAAGTTCCAGTTTTTAATCCACACTACATGCTCCTTAGCAAAGTTTCTCTTGTCTTTTAATTCTTTCTGCTGAGGAAGGTTTGGCCACTCTGAGCTTTCATTTCTCTTCTATTCTATGAAACACATCCTTACTCTGTTCAACAATGATTTGGTGGTCAATTTCAGCTTCAGCGTTGAACCCATTGTGCACTGACATTCTCCATCTTCACATTATCCTGTCCTCCCGTGCTGTTGTCTTTCATGGATGACCAGTCTTTTTGGGGGACTTAAATGGGTTAGTGATGTTGTGAAGGTGCAATATTCTAGAAATCACAGATTTAGAACAACCAACTTCTTTTGCTGTGCAGGCTGAAATGGCCCCTTGGGTTCTCTGGACAATTTGCTCTTGGAGGGTTTCTAACATAAAATGGCTCACCATTTTGTGGAAGCTGGATATTCAAGCTGCCAGTTAAATAGGATTTGTCAGATAATTAAGGAAATTACCACCAGGTGCAAATCTACACTAATTACTGGGAGGAATCTGATCTGAGAGTTATTTTGATCAGTTGTCTTTCAAATATCAAATATAGTTTTTGATACTGTGCTTCAGAATAGATTTACCTCATGAAATGGGCTTAAATATTATTGTTTGCAATTTTAGGTATTTATTTATTTAATAGAAACCTTACCTTTTAATGTCCTGCTTTAACAAGTCACCATTAACATTTTGCATAAACTATCAATTTAACACAAAAAGGCATTTTAAAGCTTTCTCTGTGTGAAGAGTCAAAAGAGCTGTCACCATTGTTCTACAAAACCTGTTTATATCTCAGAATGCAATCAATTATATATGTGAATTATAATATTTGCATCATGTGCCAGGAAAAGCATTTGTGCACAATATAACATCATCTAATAGCAGTAAAATGTACAGCTTTGTCTATTCCCTTTATTGTTACGCATACAGTAATGTGTCATTTGGCACAGATTGCCACAAGTAAACATGCATGACAGCAGACTTATACATTCGCTTATGCAAGAGCTCTTAGGGGGGGGGGGGGGAAACCTAGATAAACTAGAGATCGTTTTGCTTTAAATCCTTGTTGACATAAATTTCTTATTAACTGTTCAAAGCCTTGAAGTCTGCACAGTAAAACTTTCAGATTTTTGCAATGTTTTTATCCGCTGCACTTTAATGTTTAAAAAGAGCCAAAATTGTGCATGACTAAAGCACCCTATGTGACTTTCACATGATATCATGTGGATGTTTTTGAAATGGTGATTGAGGAAGGTTGACAGGGATGTCAGCAACAATTCTTCAGACCTAAAAGCAGCAATAGTGCTCTCTGCTGGTGAAATAGCCCCACTGACAGCCAGCAAGAGTAAACAAATAAGTTATAAGTTATTATTTGGCATACTCAGCACAATTAAATGTATGTTTTTAATGTATGCAGTGTTTTTTTTCAACATAATAACTGTTTAAAAGCAAAATAGCAACCTATAATACAAAGAACAGAAAAGGCTAGTGGTATAGGAAATGTTTATCAACATCAAATAGAAGACTACACATAAGGTGATGTACAGTATATTGGGAAAATATCATTTATTAAAGTAATATGTTCATAATGTTAGCTTGTATTGGGAATGTGTACCATGCAAAACACTGGAAGTTGATCCATGCAAAAAGAATACACAACTGGTTTAGTCCAAGTTATCAACAAAAGAATGGAAGAATCCTTCTTTCTAAATCTCTTTTTTTCTGAGAGATTTCTTAGTCTAATTGGAGCTCTGATTGTTCTGATGATTTAGTCTGTTGTGATTGGTCTACAGCTTACAGGATGTGTCAGGAACCAGAAGCCTTTCTGAGTTTTAACTCACTTAATCCTGGGAAGTTGTACAATCGCAATGATCAATTGGATGTTTTGTGATTAATCACTGCTGAAAATGCTTGTTAAATACATTGTGCAATAAGTTCTACTCTCTTGTGAACTCTAATTTGTAAACAAAGTCCGAATATGATATACTGTAAGATAGGGCTGCAAGATTAATTAAAAAAAGCTTGTGATCTCGATTTGACCCTCCACACAATCTTAATTCAGCATCTCTATGATTCAGTCAATTATATTTTTAAGTTCAGAATAAAGTTATAAACAATGTTTAGTTTGTTGCACATAACGATAGTTTGGGAGCCACGCGGGAACTAGGCTATGATTTGCACTCAGCAGTGAAAGTGAAACCGATAGCGCGTACTCATTTAAATGATCATATCGCATTTTAGAGTTATGATTACAACAAACATTTAATGTGTTTTTTCTTTCATAGCAAACACAGAGTGTTGTGCATGAGAATAAATGTTTAATAGTGTCAGTATAACTAGCTACTATAGCCTATAATATGTTAAATACAATGCAAGAGGGAATCTGATAATGACAAATGTCTCAATTTACGAGTGGAAAAATGGTCTAGTAATGTTCTCAATGGCAAATGACAAGCATGTCTCAAACATAATAATTCAACTTCAGAATTATGAATTTTTGCATCCTGATGTAATCACTTTACTGTGCATTAATGCTCAGGACAATTTTTAAGCATATTCAAGTCCACCAGTCCAAGTCTATACAAAATGTAGCATTTTAACCAACAGTAAACCTGTACATAGGCCTAATATTACTATTGTTGTTTTACCATATGTTTGAATAATAACGATAATAATAGTCTACTCATATTATCCTTTATTTTACATCTACAGAATTGTGAGAAAATTGTGATCTTGATTTTAAGCAAAAACAATCGTGATTATTATTTTAGCCAGAATTGTGCAGCCTTACTGTAAGAGTCATTATGCAACTTTAGTGATTGCGACAGGAGTGCTATGCCAACACAAGCCAAGTGTTAGATGGCTATTAAGGTAGACTCAAAGCAGCATCAAATTGACATTTAACATTGACATAAAATAAAAAACAATTACAGGACAACTGTAATCAATAGTAATTTACATGTTAGATGTCATTTTGATGCATTTTGACGTCAGGGTAGTTTACACGCATTGTAACAAGATACAAAATCCAGTGTAAAATTGTAATTTGCAACAAAGACTTTCAGATGAATAAAATTGTTCTTATTTTGGGTGACATTATATAATCTTTTATGCATCGAAATCTGAGACCAAGTTGGACGTACAAACATTCTCAAACTTTTCATTTATTTAATTAATGTTTTGTACATGACACAATCTAATATTGTGTTTTGTTACACTAGCCCTAAATCTAGCCTTTAATTAACATCTACACATGCACCAACCCTAAAACATAATGTAAAAACCATTAATAAAACAGTAAATAACATCAATAATTGAGCTAAAAAATAATGATGATATATTAATGACTATTTTCTCAGTAACCGAAGCAATAATCTTTCTATTCTTAATTCAAGTTCTTCCCAATTGGAGGTCAGGCTGCAGCGATATACTTTATACTTGATCAATTTTTGAAATAAAATTGGAATTGTTGATAAACTGATTTCAGCTCTTCAGAATCGGTTCATTCTTTATTTGTTAAGCACTTTAAGTTTACCTTCAAAAACTACAACATTGCACACAGCATGAAATATTATATTTAAAAAAGCTTTTATGAACAAACTACTTCTATGAGTCATTTCAGTTAATCGAACCACTGTGATCATGCATGTTTGATGGATTGAAAAGAAGTAACTCTGTTCCCCACACAAAAATGACTTTGACAGCATCTAAATTCACCAGTCTATTTTATTTTTTTTTAAAGGTGCAGTAGGTGATTGTCTTCAGAAACTTTTTCTGTTGTGCTGATGTCTCTTCACATTCCAATAGTAATGATTAAAGTAAATGATCTAAATGTGTTTATATGTATTTTTATATTCAGGGAAAGTCCAATTAGAATGTCAGGCAGACATTTCCCATAATTTTTATAAGTAGTCCAACTGTCTGTCAGCAAATGTAGATTTGTACATCTGCGCACCCTTGTTTACACAGACCGATCTGCCATTTGCGCGTGCACGCACGCTGCATTCATGTGCACATGAGAGGGAGTGACAGCAGTAAAAACAAATGCTGAATCAAAATGTTTTAAAACACTGAATCAATATTGGAGTTACTTTTGCATACTGGAGGAAGAAGGACACCATGACTGAAGTATTACTTTTAGACAGGTAATGTTATGTTGTAAAACTCTTTTAGTCGCGCAAAGCTTATGTAGATTTTGTTGTTTTATTAATGGGTTATATGCACAGAAGTGTTGTGCCACTGAAATCTTCCGGCAAAAGATTGATGTGACTATTTATAATAAAGGAACCTTTTACATCATCGATCATGTATATTTTTTATTTAGTTTAACAACAAAACATAAGTAAATAGCGCTATTCCGCCTAGCCTAATTTACTGTGGTGAAGTTGGTTTTATATTCACATCACATTGGTTCATTTGTGGACAATGGCAATCTGTGATGCACTCCTAATATTGTTTACCATGCTACTTTGAATATTTGGTCTGAAATAGCATGCAAGTATGGCTTAGTAACAAGTGTAATTTCTGCACGCTGCCGGCCAAAAACTAAGCATGTAGTAGTCTCTTTAGGACAAAGCACGTGAGAAAGTGAGACCAGCAATCCTTGCATGCATGAAATATTGAACATTATGACAAGTTTTGCATGCTACACAACTGAAAACGTGCTAGATATAATACAAATTTTCGTTTGGAATTGTAGTATTATTATAAAGTTTTTTAACTGACAAATGACATGATCTAGTGGGTTGTCCACTGTCATCTTTATGGTGCATGTTCGGGAGGGACTGTGTTTTCAAAGCTGTTATGCTAATGGTTATCATTTTGGCAGATCACCTACTGCTCTTTTAACTTTTGTCAATTGGTGGTTTGTTCCTCGCCACTGGCTTGCTTGGTTTGAAACTTGTGGAGCTGCGCATGAATGGATTTACTCTTTAGTGTTTGGACTTTCAGCAGAGATATTTAAACCACACTGAACTGAACTAAACTGAACTTCTGAACTCTGAAAACTGGACTGACGCAGTTTCAATTTACTAGAATGTCTGTTAAGCTGCTTTGACACAATCTACATTGTAAAAGTGCTATTGAAATAAAGATGAGTTGAATATTACATAGAGTAGATTCAAATGTAATTTGCTGTATGGCAAACAATGACGTCCATATGGTAAAGCAGGTAAAGTGCCTCCTAGTGGAGTTTGGAGGATCTAGATTATGTCAATGTTTGGCCTAGAATTTCTGGATCAGCCTTCTCTACCTCCCTGAGCAAATTCTGATCTGTGATTTACCAGAGAACAATAAAGCATCTGGCTGTCATAAAGTCTCTTTCTGTGCTGCTGTTTCACAGTCGCTCGTTGTGCCTGGTAATTCCACCAAATTATCCATCAACCCTCCACTTGGAGAGAATACAGTGTATTGTTCCCATGTAGCAATTCAAGCGCACCCAACTACAGAAACTAACTTTTAAAGTAATCATTGCAAAACCAAGCTGTGAGGAAACCACACATCTCAGTTGCTCTTGCCTTTCTGAATGCATGCTAGATTAATGTGTGTGGGGGTGATTGTGTTTGTTTTGGTGGCTGTCCTGCTCACAGATTGACGCTACTGCAGGTGTGTGTGAGGAACGAGTGCGACTCAAGCAGAAGGGTGATGTGATCACACTCGCGGTGCCCAGCAGGGGTGCGGAAGCCTAGCACTGGCAACATGCTAGTGACATGTGACGGACCGGAGGGGGTCTTCGCTGCACATCCCTCTGCCAGGAACATGTGCCAGGCAGAGGACGGCAGGCAGCACCGTCTATGCCAACCTGACTTTCTATGAACAAGGTGCAGCTCTGGAGGACAAAGATGATGTTAGGAATGAGTAAAAATATAAATGTTAAGTCTTCATTTAAATAGTTCTTAAAAGCAGACTCTGTGTATTTACATTGGCCACATGGCTACATGTTTTCCATTTATTTACGGTTGTGAATTGCATTGTGGGATGTTGATCTCTACTCTGACTTTTGATGTTGAAAATTTAACTCTACAGTTTAACAAAGACTTTTATTGACATTTTAGTATCTTAAAATAATTTAATTTGTTAGAAATAATGTACAAAGAAAACATTTTTTTCATACCATACAACACCAACATAGACAATATATCACTTTAGACTATTAAAAATGTTAATAAAAGTCACCTTTTCCAACTTTTCAAGGTTAAAAGTTGTTGGAAGAAAGATCAAGGTCTCATAATGCAATTCAAAAGCATGAAAAAATGGGGAAAAATATAGACATGAATTACAAAATATGGAAAACTGCTGATTTACAGACATTTTTACAGTGTACAGTAAATGCAGCTATTGAATTGATTAACAGGAAAGGTAGGGAACCTGTTTTGTGTTTAAAAATAATAATAAAAAAAGTTTAGCGAAAGTCCTTTAAGTTTAGCTTTTTACCTGCATCGGCATGCACACTTTGTTCAGTTCTGATCCTAGAAGTAGTTTACCTGTTTATTTTTTCCAAGTTTTTTTTCTTTTATCAGTAGACTCCATGGACCACCTTCTACATGGTGAATCATATCACAACAACATTACTAATTTTGATGTGAAGCAAAGCATGATGCATCAGACTAAATGACAAAGGTTCAAGCCTCAGCACTACACAGCTTGAGTGACAGAAACAACTAAACTCTCATGTAGCAGTGAGTGAAATGTAAAACTTGATTGAAAATAGGTTGTATGAACAGAAATGGATTTCAGGTTTATTGCAAGATATACATTTATACAAATATTTAAGTGTTTATATCTAATAAAAATCTATTTGCCCATGGAGAAAATGAGTGGAGCTTTTACTTCTGAAGCATTATTTTCATGAATCAAACAGTTTCATGATGCTTTTTATGATTTCTACAACAAATGACTCCTAGTTGGTTCTTTTTAGCCAATTGTGTCTATAATTATGAGTTGGTTCTTTATAATGAATCAAATGTACATTGTGACCAGTGTAGTCCATCTCCTGAAATAAACTAATCTTACAAGTAGATTCTTTTTAATAAATTAAGCAATTTCTTTTATTGATTTCAACTCCTTGTTGGTTTTAGTCAATCATTACTCTCATGAGCTGGTTCTTTTATAATGAATCTTATGTACCAGTGACCAGTGTAGTTTGATATCTGAAATAAATTTTACTAGTTGATTCTTTTCAGTGAATTAAACATACAACTTGGCTGGTGTAGTTTGATTGACACACTATATTATTTCAGCAGCATTAAATGTTCCACTTGGGAATAAACCTAAAACGTTCAAATATTTCTCAAAACAAAACACACTGATGGCCTGCTTTTCAGCAATTCATTCTTATGATGATCACAACCTTGCATATCTTGCACTGACAAACGGCTAAATCTTTGACAAATAAAGGACATCATTTGTAATAGTCTCCTTTAGCTCGCCTTGAGTGAGAGAATGCTTCTGGTATGTTTCTTTATACAACAAAACTACATTTGTCAAGCTGCAGACTTATTCTATAGTGTAGCTTATGAATCACCCATTTAATATAAAGAGCAGTATTGCTCTTGCAATTGGGTTTTGTCAGAGTGACATAAATGATACGGCAGGTGCAGTCTGCAAGAGCCATTTCTCAGGCTTGTTTTAAAGTAGAGTTTGTCTGGGGAAAGGAAGGGGACATCAGAGAGTGTGGCCCTAGAGCACGTACCGTGTTCTCATTACTGCTAACAGCCTTGAGCCTGCCTTCCCATTACGGAGAATTACGTACAATTGTATCAACTATTGGTCACGCAAGACAGAGCAGGCCGTTCTCTTTCACTAGATCTCAAGATTTTTTTTTTTTCCTCTGCTTGTTGTTTATGGATTTGTCCTAAACCTCAAAGGACAAATCAGACAGTCAAACTGGTACCTCTAGTACTGGTGACCTGCTGCACTTTCCAAATGAAGGTTATAATGCCTGGAGAAAACTGCTGTCATGAATATTGATTCTATGCAGAATCTGTCATCTTTGCTCATGGGCACTCCATTCTGCTGCCATGTCGCTTTAAGCCAATCTTATGCACTGTGACTAATCACTCTGGATATCCAGGGAAATTACATTAAACCATTACAAACTACAGATTTTTCAGTATTGACAGTAAACGCAAAACTAAAAATGTTTAGCTTTAATCACCAAACTTGTGAAGGAGCCAAAAGAAGCACAAACAAAGAATGCTGGAATTTGTTCATTTTTGGGGGCTGTATTATCACTTTTAGCAATTGAATTACTTCATTTATTTGTTTTGTTTTTGCTTCACTACATATAATTTTTTATTCTGCAACCTTTCACAAAATCTTGAAATTAAATTTTATAAAAAATATACTTTTAAATTATTCCTCATTGTTTTGAATCAGAATATGTCGTTTTTCGAGTCAAAAACCCTAATTCTACAGAGACTTATTATTAAGAAATCTTTAAATAAAATCTAAATATTTTGTTACTTTTGATTAGTTTAATCCATAAAAAAGTTCAATCCATAATTTAAAAAAACCTTAATCCAGTGGCTCCCAAAGTGGGGGTGATGGGACAATGACAGGGAGTCGCTTGGTGATTAAAAAAAAAGTCCAATAAATCTTATTAAACTATTAGAATATCCATATTTTCATCATAACCCACAGAAGTTAAAATAGTAGTTTTTAATAGTAAAAAACAACAACATGCAAATTAAAAGCCATCAGCCTTTAAATTTAATTTTATTTTTTTCATAGGCTTGGTGTGTTTACGTTAGATTAACAACACAGCAATAGCATCAGCTGCAGCAGATAGATTTCATAGCACCAGGTTAAATTTTCTGGCACCTTTATGGCAATCAAATATATTCAAAATAAATACAGCCCACAACTGAACATTGAGAATGATCTCTGATTGGCAGTCTCCAAAATTAAACCAAGAACACACTTGTCTCTTTAGTTGAGGTTAATATTAAATTAAACAAAATATTAAATGACTATAAAACTGATATGGTTGTTAGACTGTTGCACGTTTTTGTGTTGTCAATATGCTCGTGTTTATATAGGCCTATTGTTGTGTGCGCAAATATTTGTTGATTTACCTCAGAGGAATTTGGGGGTCACGAATCACTGGCACTGTTATTTTAGGGGTTGCAGGCTGAAAAGTTTGGGAACCCCTGCTTTAATACACTACATAAAATAAAAAAAGCCCAAATTCTTGTAAAGATTCAGTAAATACTTTTGAAAGGCAACAATAAACTGTAATAAAAAAATCTGTAGAAACAACTTTCCTTTGTAATTTCTTCAGCCGCATCAGGTTTGTGTGTTTACTACAGGCAATGCAATAGTTGCACTGCTATCTCTAATAGCAATACATTGAATTGCCGGCTGTAAACATGAACTCTGATGATCTGACAAGAAAAGGAAAACATTGGTGGAAAACGTTTTTTTTGGAGAACAAAATTGTTCTTGGAGCTTCGTATGATTACAGTTGAACCACTGAAGTCACTCACTATTCTTTATCTTAGACCCTTTTATTGATTTATTGATACCACAGCGGAATGAACCACCAATTACACCCATACACTCTCATTTATACACACAATAATACACTATTTGTTTACAATTTTGTTAATCTGACCTCTGGCGTCAACAAGACATTTGCGTTCACTGCCGCTTACTGGAAATGCTCTTTTTTTGGACCATTCTCTGTAAACCCTAGAGATTGTTGTGTGTGAAAATCCCAGTAGAACAGCAGTTTCTGAAATACTCAGACCAGTCCGTTTTGGACCAACACCCATGCCACGTTCAAAGTCACTTAAATCACCTGTCTTCCCTATTCTGATGCTCAGTTTGAACTGAAGCAGATCTTCTTGACCATGTCTACATGCCTAAATACATTGAGTTGCTGCCATGTGATTGGCTGATTAAAACTTTGCATTAACGAGCAGTTGGACAGGTGTACCTAATGTGTATGTCACATGTCTTTGGACTGGGGGGAACCAATGAACCACTGAAGTGACATGGAATATTATGACAGTGTTTTTGGTTGCTTTTCTGGACTTTTAACTTCTCCTGAGCCTTGCTGTCAATGGAGGGAAAGAGGAGGATGTCTCAGATTTCATCTAAAATAACTTCACTTGTATTCTGAAGATGGTCTCAGGGGAATGGAATTGGATTGACCTTTTAATGAAGCAAAATGCTATACCAGTAGTTTGTAATTGGACCATGCTTATGTTTTTGTTGCACTTCATGTCTTTCCTCTCCATAATTCTTCTTTCAAACTTCTCCCCTTACCTTTAAACTGAAGTATCATCACCTTTTAAATCCCTGAGTTTCCTCCATCCAGCATCCTGTCTTCCAGTCATCCCTCTCTCCGGCAGGCTGCAGGTTGGGAATATGAATTAGCTGACTGGCAGTAGGCGTTCTGCTTGGCTGACAGCTGTCATGAGCACTCAGGATGGATGGAGAGAGACAGAGAGGGATGAGTCTGTCAGCTCTCCTCCCTCATTCTCTGGAGGTGTTTCACTCCTTTAAGCGTTTGTATAATGAAGAGCTTCCTCCTGTGGCTCTTCCCGTTTAACACAATGCACTCGAGCAGGTACTGTGGGCCAGAGACTCTCCTGCTCTCTGACGGACCACATACTGAGATACTGTATTTCATCAGCAGCCAGGTGACTCTAAGGGGGGGTAATTCCTCCAAATCGCTGTGTTTCTGTGGCGCTATCAACACATTACTCAAGTTGAAGTGGACATGTCAGCATTAACTCAAGCAGTGGTGTTGGTTTGTTGGGGCACTAGAGTATATTTTTTCTGTGTCAGATGGAGGGAGCATTGGGGAATCTCTTGCTCTTAAACTGTTCATCCTAAATAGTTCATCTCAAAATAAAAATTTTGTTATTATAATTAATTTGTCACTAAAGGCCTTTTTTACACTGAACTGGACTCAATAAAGCAAGGTGAAACACTGATGAATGATGCTTTCACTGCAGTTATTTATAAGCTATAGCACACCTAATCTTGCACACCTCTTTACACACAAATCTAATTGGATGATGGGGTAAAAAATTTTATCAAAACTCTCTCTTTATTGTGGTCAACAGATCGCAAGACAAATTTGGCGCGACCAAGCGCAACTGTCATTTTCAAGTTTTGCACCACTTTATTCAAATAGCAAATCCATTTGTGCCACTTTGTGGACTCATGGGTGTTCTGGTCTAAAAATTAGGTGTGTTAAGGCGCGTTGCTTTTTTGAGAAACTAAAAAAGACTCCGCCAGTGACTAGATGAAAGCTGATCTAAAGCATGTTAGTTTTGCACCTATCCAGGTGCAAAACATGTACACATTGCTTAAAACACACAGGATGTACAGCAATAAACAAATATCTTTACATATATAAAAAATGAAAGGATTAAAATGTTACAAAATTATTTTCTACATAAATATAAAAACCACTACCCCCATGCCCGCATGTCGGGGGGGCTTTTTTCAGTTTATTCATGACAATTTTTTTAGATTTTTTTTAGATTAGATTCAACTTTATTGTCATCACACATGTACAAGTACAAGGAAACGAAATGCAGTTTAGGTCTAACCAGGAGTGCAATAGCAGCAAGTGCAGGATACAGGTATTAGTTATAAAGTGCAGTTATAGAAAAAACTATGGTGATATTTACAGATGGATGTACTATGAACATTACATACAGGTTGTGTTAGCTATGAACAGAGATTTACAATAGATGGATAA
>CAIGQZ010032409.1:17026994-17041529 GCA_903798205.1 Danio tinwini
TGTGTGTGTGTGTGTGTGTGTGTGTGTGTGTGTGTGTGTGTGTGTGTTCTTTTTTTTCTCAAACAGATTGATTTGATTAAATCATTCTAAATTCTCTTTTTCCATTTTGATAATGTTATAAGTGGAGGAAAAATACAAATTAAAAATGAAAGAAAATCAGTTTATGACCCCTTCAAAGCAAATATACACACACACACACACACACACACACACATATATATATATACAGTTCATCTGGAAAGTCACTTCTTCCACATTTTTGTATGTTACAGCCTTATTCCAAAATGGATTCATTTATTTCTTCAACATTCTACACACAATACACCATAATGACATTGTAAAAAAAAAAGATTTTTTTGAAATTGTTGCAAATTTATTACACAAAAAAAATAACTGAAAAATCTGGTGAACATAAGTATTCACAGCCTTTGCCGTGAAGCTCTAAATTGAGCTCATGTACATTCTGTTTCCACTGATCATTCTTGAGATGTTTCAGCAGCTTAATTGGAGTTCACCTGTGGTAAATTCAGTTGATTGGACATTATTTGAAAAGGCATACACCTGTCTATATAAGGTCCCAGGGTTGACAGTGCATGTCAAAGCACAAACCAAGCATGAAGACAACGGAATTGTCTGTAGACCTCAGAGACAGGATTGTCTCGAGGCACAAGGCTGGAACAGCACAGTGGTCATCCGTAAGTGGAAGATGTTTGGAACCACCAGGACTCTTCCTAGAGCTGGCCGGCCATCTAATCTGAGTGATCAGGGGAGAAGGGCCTTAGTCAGGGTGGTGATCAATAACCCAATGGTCATGGTTAATCAGCTATACTAATATACTTTGGCGAGATCTGAAAATGGCTGTACATTGTTGCTTCCCATCCAACCTAATTAAGCTTGAGAGGCACTGCAAAGAGGAATAGGCAAAAATTCCCAAAGGCAGGTGTGCCAAGCTTGTGGCATCATATTCAAGAAGACTTGAGGCTGTAATTGCTGCCAAAAGTGCATCAACAAAGTATTGAGCAAAGGCTGTGAATACTTATGTACATGTGATTTTTTTTTTCATTTTTTTATAAATATTTTTTTATAAATTTGCAACACAATTTTCACATTGTCATTATGGGGTGTTGTGTAGAAAATTTGAGGAAATAAATTAATTTAATCCATTTTGGAATAAGGCTGTAACATAAAAAAAAATGTGGAAAAAGTGAAGCGCTATGAATACTTTCCGGATCACTGTGTTTGTGTGTGTGTGTGTGTGTGTGTCTATATATATATATATACACACACTTTTGAATTGTATTATGATACCTTGATCTTTCCTCCAACAACGTTTGATGTTTATAAGAAAAACATAAAAAAATAAATAAAATAAAATGAAACAGCTTTATAAAAGTGCTATATAATTTGGATCTGTGTTGTAAAGTACGATACAAAAACCTGGTAATGATAAATGCCAGTACTGTTTCTGTTATTTTACAGACTTAAATCTCTCTATATTATTTGTTATACAATATATTGTTTCAAACTACTAAAATGTCAATAAAGGTTTAATTTTCATCATCAAACTTTTGACAGGGCAGAGATATCCCATAATGCAATTTTGAACTGTAAATAATCTGAAGGGAAAAAAGTGAATCACAAAATGCAGTACAGAACCTGTTTTTTTTTTTTTTTTTACTTATTCAATTTTTTATTCAATGTTAAAAATCACTGATCTTTATAGAATGACTCGGTTATAGATCAGTGATTAAAACCAAATACTGTACAAAAAGTATTACCCACAATTATGTGAATGTTTTGTCATGATTGTAATGCATACTGTATATAGCCCATAGAAAATAATTATAAGCTGTTATATGAGCAATACAAGGACACAGCCACATTAGCTGTTATCTTAAATATAAATTAACACCAATGTACAGTAACATTTTTATTAAACAATTCATCAGTAAGTATTATAATTATTAAAAGTGTTTAAATCACAATGTTTCAGAATGTCAGATAACCTGTAGATATAAAATACAATAGTGAACAGATCCCTCATACTCATAATATAGCTGGATTTCAGAGATAAACAGTTGCTTTATAATGAAACTTAAATTGCAGAATTGAAAGAGCACTCATTCTTATAATCATACCCATCCTCCTCCTCCTTCACTAATTTAATTTGTATACTCTTGGCTTCATTTAACACATTTTACCATGTTTAAATACGTTCCACATACACAACTTTTGCAAACGTTCCACAAATTCTGACTCAAAAATAAAATAAATTTGACCTTGTCCTGATAATGTACAAACATCAATAGCACCTGTTGGCTCAGCTGCATGTTCAGACTGCACACAACCTGCATTAGGCTGTTTGTTTCAACAATATATTCTATCTCAAAGTGAAATAACTCCAGGTTTTCATTCATTTGTGCAGATGTAAAGCACAGAGCTGTTTTGATTCAACAGCTGCAAAATAGCATTGGGGTCAAAATGGGCACATTCAGCATAATGCATTAACATGCCCTGCTGTAAATGAATGGCCATTAGCCAATACGAAATGGCTTAAATATGAGCTCTGTCGCTGCCACATGGGTGCCCCCTCATCTGGCTGGCATAAGGTGCCATCTGCCTGCTGGTGCACCAGACCTGCGATTGACACTGATATAATGACACTCAACCTGTAACTGCTTAAATGGATTACTCCTGAACACATAGGAATGTCCATTTAAGAAATAGCTGGAATGTCACCAAAATGTATACAGTAGTTTGTTGACTACAGTAGTTTGCCTTGTTTTTAAAATAATGACTCATATTTTACATGGATTTACAGATGTCCACTAAAGTGTAACAATAGCTTATATGGTCAAAAATCGGTCATATTTTTATAATGAAAGTAATATAATGAGATTAAAAAATGTATTATAATATTTTATGTGTGCACATTACAGCGTATTCTAAACACACATGAGGCGGCACCACAACACACAATAAAAGGCATCATTTTTTATGTTAAATATAGTTTTTGTCCTAACCATCAGTGAAGGCGACATAAAAAAAAGTATTTTAGAAACAATTTCTATTTCCACTACATTGCAGCAAACCAACAGCATAAACTAACTAAGTCAATAGCTATGTTTCCATCCAAAAATGCGAATTAAATTTATGAGCAAAATTGGAATATCGCATAAAAGAAGTGCGAATAAAGCAGCGTTTCCATCCATCAAAGCGAACAAAATCGTCATTTCCTGATTAACCAGCGCCAAATATAAACGGTAAAAGTGGAATTTAGGAGAAGCTGCATGAGTGTTTTCTTCATTTAATAAATGACATGCGCCTCAGAAAACAATCCTGACACACAGTGAAAGTGCGGTGGCATTTGAAGGCGTGAGATGCGGAGCACAGACGCTCTTCTGGAGTTCTGGAGGTCATTAATAATATATTAACACTAATACTGAACGGTTAAAGCATTTTAGAATGACCAGAACAACATTTCAGATGTTTTACAATGTGCTCAGCCTGCTGGTTTGTCCATTCACACACATTTTCATCATCACAATCACATGACTTTTTTTAATGTGCATACTGGAGTTTGTGCAGTAAAAGATGTTTCCATCGTAGTTTATGTGCATTTTTTCCTATCGAATAAAAAGTTTATCCTACTCGGTTATGCGCATACGTTTTTTTATGCACATTTTTAAAAAATTGATGCACATTTTGGTGTTTCCATTAACCGTTTTTTTATGCACATATCCAAAATGCTCATAAAAATAGGTGGATGGAAATGTCTGATCACCTCAGGTACCGATGTGCTTTATTCAGTGTTAAATGCTATAAATTTAAAAAGTGAAAGTAAAAGTTCACCCTCATTTCTTTCACCCTTGAAGCATAGGTCCGGTGTGCATGTATGAAGTGTCATTCGATTCTCCATCCGTCTGTCTGTGTGTTAACCTATCTAGTGTTCAATCCTGCTAAGAAGTGTCAAGCCTTATCAGAAATTCACCCTAGAGGGGTGTTTATGAGGGTTATATAGGTTTTAGTGTTAAGGTTTTGAGTTATTTGGTGTTAGTGTTTAGGGTTTAGTATCTAGAGTTATTTCAGGTTAGGGTTTAGGGTATGGAGTCTATGGTTATTTAGTGATAGGGTTTAGTATCTAGGGTTATGGTTTGAGGTTATTTAGTGTTAAGGTTTAGGGTTTAGAGTCTAGGGTTATTTAGTGATAGGGTTTAGGGTTATTTAGTGTAAGGCTTTTGGGTTAGGGTTTAGAATTTAGGGTTACGGTTTGGGGTTAATGTTCCTTAGCCTTAGGTTTAAGTTGCATAAAGGTAAGAGGGTAAGAGGGTAAAAGCAAGTTTCACCCTCAATTCTTTCACCCTCATTAGAATATTTGATCTGATTGGCCTAGACTTACATGGCTGTATGTTTTAAAACATAGGTCCAATGTGCCTGTATGAGGTGTTATTTGATTCTCTATCTATCTGTCTATCCATCCATCCATGTGTTTGTCAATCTAGTGTTCAAACCTGCTAAGAAGTGCCTTAGCAGAAATTCACCCTACAGGGCGCGCTTATGAGTGTTATTTAGGGTTTAGGGTTATTTAGTGTTAAGGTTTAGGGTTATTTGGTGTTAGCATTTAGTGTTTAGTGTCTAGGGTTAATTAGAGTCTAGGGTTATTTGGTGTTAGGGTTAATCCTGAAGCGTGGACACGGTGTTTCTCAGTGCGATTGTTATGGTGGAAAACTAAATTGACTGTATTTGCTTTTAGGCACAAATGTTGTTGTTTAGATTTAAATATGAGATTTATAAAAATAGCATCTACAATTTTCAATGCTGCTTTTATATTACCGTGGAAACTTGTTCTAGAATCTACCCATGGCTCTGATGAATGTTTCTATAGTAGTTAAACATGAAATATAATTAATTTAGGATGTCAATCTGATATTTAATATTTAACTGACAGTTCACAGAACATTGTTCCTCTATCAGACACAGACAAACGAGTTATAAGTCCATTCTTAAGACTTAAGATCCTCTGTTTTGTCATCATTTAGACATTACAATACTCTATATTATGGAATGAAGAAACAGAACATTATTTTATTAATTGTCCTGAAGTGAAGTACCGCCAAGCTGTTGTAAGTGCTATATGGCAGATATAATGACGCACAGGTCTATATAATTGTCTTTTTTTGAGCTATATAGTAATTCTTTAAGCTGCATGACATCATCAGGATTACTGATTTCATTGTCTATAGTCATTGATATATACACTAAATATTACATACGGACTTTGAGCATGCGTCAATGGCGCCTCCACATTTGTAAAATGCTCCAAGGACAAATGTCATTCAACAGCACTAGTAAAGACTAAAGCCAATCTGAAGATGCTGGAGTTTAGCACTGTGTACGGGTGTAGTAACAAGCAAACAAAGAAAACAAAGCACAAAGGCAGAACATTTCATAGGTACGATTTTGTATGTTACGAACTTTGGTGCTGAACAAATAATGATAATTATACAGTCACTTACGTTACTGCACTGACCATGAGGCAAAGTAAATTTGCACTAAATTCTAGGCTTATGCTAGTTTAGTTGAATAAAATCAGCAAATAATGTAAATTAAATATGACAACAAGATGCTGCAGTGCCAGAAACTTGTATTATTGTCAGCCAAGTTCACAAACTTATACTTATAAGGAAGGGTGCCTGATAACAGCACTTGTGCCTCAATGTGCGTACTGTCCACCCTAAATTATTGAATATTACAAATATTATATACTAGTGATTTTCACAAAGTACCACCTCAGACAAATATTGTCTTTCCAAGTACCACCATAATGAAATACAGTATTGATATACAGTAGCGTAATAGGCCTAATTAAGCAGCTGCAGCACTGCACAGTTAAAAAAAGAGGCAGATTAATTCCTATTATTAAGAATATGTATTATTTTCAGCCACTTTAAACATTTTAAATAGTTTGAACATTAACTGTGCTTGCAGACAAAAACAAAACAAAAAAAACTTCTATTTAAATTAGAATGTGCTTTTAAAAGTGAATTAAAAATGGCACTGTTCTTAAAAAGTACAAAGGAAACTGCCGTACTTGTAAAGTATTAATGTCTAGCTTATTCTTCAAAACCTGGAAATGTTGCTTGGACCTGATAAATATAGGCTATATCATATATAATTAACATTTTTTATACATTTTGAAAGTTGCAATTTTGAAGTTGCATGTACATATGACATATTTGTATGTCTTTGAAATCTAAACTTGTATTTTAAATAGATGATTTGGAATTACTTAAATTAGAAATTAGATCTGCTGCTTGTCATTTACAGTCGGCCTATGTGTGTCAGAAAAGTGAGTGATTAAATGCATACAGTACTTTACCAATTCATATGTGCGGTATTTCTGCGATCGGGTGAGAATGAGATCACATAAGTGAACTGTGAAGTTTGTGTTAACCGCGCACCGACTACTGTTTTCAAGCAGACTCGGGTACGGTTTGCAGTCCCACCGTCTGTGCACACGAAGAATAACTTTAATTATATTCTACCTCTAAGCTTTAAGCATGACAAAGTTGCCTAAGTCTACGTTCTGTGTCTTGTGCCATTTGAAACACATCCAAATTAAATCTGAAGACAAACTAAACCGAAAACCGCGTACACTGCTTTACAAAACCAATAACTTTATATATCGAAAACACGCATTATTTACACAACTACGAGCAAACATTTAAGACATTTGTAATGATTACTTTACCAGTGACGCAGCTTGGGGTTTGCAGTAACTGAAACACAACAGCACCGGTCTGCAGATGGGCTTCTCTAGCGCATGTGTATCTGCTCTGTAAGCGCCGTGCGCATCTTCCTCTGGCTCTGCGCAAAGCAGACTGATTTTTTACATCTGATGATGCGATGCACTAAAGTAAACATTAATAGCACACTAACATAATCGTACACTTCAGGGAACAGCCAATGCTGTATGATCACATAAGTCTTGGTGTTATTGTACGTGTCAAAGGGTTAAAACTGTTCATTTTATTATTTTATTATTCAGCGATTTTTCCAGGTACCACTGGAAGGAAGGCCGCGTACCACAGTTTGAGAACCACTGTTATACACCATTTAGATCAGAAAGGTGTTAGAATGAGAAGTAAAAGCAGGAGAGGGGGTGTGTTTCAGGACATGGATTAGAACAAATTTAACAGGGAGGGAGGATAATACATTTCCATGCACACAAACACTTGCTCTTTGTCAGCAATGCCCATGAAGTCATGCATCCATCGATGTAGAAAAGTGATGTAAAATTAGGGGTGTGAACCTACACTGGTCTCATGGTTCGGTTCAGTTACAGCTGTAACAGCCATTGATTCGGTTGAATTCGATATCTCGGTGCATTGACAATGCTTTTCATACATAATCAGATTTTTTCTTGACAACACAATAATTTTTTTTTATTAAAATCTATAAATATGTTTATATTTATATATTATTTGTAATACAATGTTGTCCTTTAATACAAGCAGTAAGATATATGAACTGTACTGCTAAAAAAAAACACTCTTTGTGAATGTTTTAGACAAAACTCCAATACATGCACAGAAGACAGCACAAGCATTCATAACAAATAAACTAATGTAAATATTATCCCGCTTGCTTTTTGAGCGCTGGCAAGTTCTTACACCGCTATGATTAGTCATTGTCTTCACCTGCTCAACAGAAAGGGCTGCGATTAGAAACGAAAGCGCCCCATGAGTGATGCTGGAAAATCAGCCGCGGGTCAAGGCCATCACACACTGGATGTACTGCTCAGGACCGCAACACATCGCGCACATGACAGTTGAAAGTATCGCACACCAGACGCGCACATTTGCAGGCTATAACGAAATGAAACTAATCAGATGGCGCTCAGTGGCGCGGTAGAATTATGAACAGTGTCCTGAGTCGTGTCTGGGCGCCAACTTGCGACTCTGGTGTGTGTACTCTAATTGAAACCTAATTTTAGAATTTTGAAATGCGTGGCGCTGTGCAACGCGTCGCTGAGCGGCACTTCTGGCGTGCGACCTGCTTCAGTCCATATGCACATACTACGCGGTTATCAGGTAATCCGTAATAGAATAAATACAATACAATAAACTCGCACCACAGGCACGCTTGTGTCTGGATCCACAAGTATCGCTTTAACAGCTAAAAGGAGAGGAAAATTTACCTCACAAACATGCCAACGGATCAAATGCTCAAAGTGTGTGTGTGTGTGGGAGAGAGAGAGGGGGGGGGGCGGGGTCAGCGAAAGATTTGCTATTTAAGTAGTAGGAGGGTTTTATTTACTCACCCTCGCCTCCTTCGCCATAGTATTCTACCACAACATCGCGCATAGGGGATAAATGACGTCAGTGCATAATAACCCGTTATGATCTATTACTGAACCGATATCGAAGAAACAATTAATTTTGACACCCCTAGTAAAATTATAATTTTCGTGATTTAAAAAAAATATTTGCATACTGACCGCCAGGAAAACTCCAGATCATAGATATATGTATAAATGTTTACATATCTCTGGCTCCGGTTGGCCAGTCATCCACTACACCTTGGTCCCACATTCATTTTAATGGAGCGATACCCTGTACTAAAATGGCAGCTCTATTGGTGCATTACTTCCAATAGACAACAATACCGTAGGTGACATCTAATGTAAATATCTATGGTCTATAGTACTATAAACTGACTTTTTGCATGTATTCCTTTACTCCCCCGATTTCAGTTTAGTTACTTCCTTTCTGCAGTCTCTCATCATTATGATCTGTGACACGAATCCTACTTAACTCCCACACAAATACTGATGTGCTGGGATTTAATTGTGGCATCGATATCTAGATCACTAGATAATGTGCAACACTCTGGTGGGCTGTTTGCTCATAATATTAGCTTTTTTGCAATTAGCACAGTATTTAAGTGATGTTTAAAGCACTAAACATAATGCTCGTTCAGAGTAATGGCCAACTGCTTGATTTTTCTATTTCTATTACTGGCAGGCTAATAAAGCTGAATGAGGAATCTCCCAAGAAGATTCAAACGCTTCTCTCGTGAATGACATTAGTTTGAGGTTAGTGTAAGTGGATGTTGTAACATTAGCATTTCGTTGATTAAGAGGCTGCTGTAAATTCCTTCACGTCCACTAATTTATCTTTGTAATTTGAGCGTAATATCTTCCATTTGTGTGTGTGTGTGTGTGTGTGTGTGTGTGTGTGTTTCTCTGTAAGAGGGAAAATATGAAAGAAAAAAGGCTATGAAAGCGCATCAATATTTTGGGTCTTTTATTGGATACTCCATCTCACTAAACATGTTAATTATAAATGACCTGTTCTTGAGGATCTGCTCTAGCGTAAAATAACTTCCTGGGATGTTTATTAATATTTATTGAGGAATGAAGTCTAGACTTTTCACTTTGGCAAGACGGGCACAAACACGGACAAATTTGCAGAAATCATTCTCTTTTTGTGTAATCATACGCATATCTGCTATTGTGTGCTGACAGCAGCAGATTCTCGCTCTCTTTGGTACATTGAACAGACAGTGCTGAGTGTTAAAAACAGCCGGAAAGCTTTAACTCTGTCTCAACCCACTCACATACTACTTTCAGCCCACTAGATTTTAAATACGCAGTAGTAGTATGGACATGATTAATGACAGCTAGCTTCAGCTTTTTTTCATTTTACCGTTAAGGAGAGGCTCTGATGATGTAAAATTTGAAGAGAAGTGGACAAATATTTATAAATGCCTGCTATTGTGTCAAGAACTGTAGCAGGTTGCAATAATATAGATAAATCAGCAATGTTTTTCAACTAAAATGTTTTTTTATTATTTTGTTATATGGTATAACAAGTACGGGTGCAAACATTTGAAATAATTTATACTGATATTAAGATTTTAAAAGAATTATTCAAATATATTTTTCATATAACTTCATATTATAATATACATACATTCATGTTCAGTGTAATAAAAAATGTCCCCTTAAAAAAACGAAGCAGTTAATGTTTTTAATGTTGCAATTAATATTTGTTCAGGGTCATAGACTGATTTTGACAGCTTTTATTTGAATTAATTACATTTTAATATGTATTTAAACCAAAAAAACTGCAATAATAAACTCACTGGCCACTTTATTAGGTACACCTTACTACAGTAGTACAGGGTTGGACCCTCTTTTGCCTTCAGAACTGCCTTAATCTTTGTGCCATAGATTTAACAAGGTACTGGAAATATTCCTCAGAGATTTTGGTCCATATTGACATGCTAGCATCACGCAGTTGCTGCAGATTTGTCGGCTGGACATCCATGATGCGAATCTCCCTTTCCACCACATCCCAAAGGTGCTCTATTGAATTGAGATTTGGTGATTGTGGAGGCCATTTGAGTACAGTGAACTCATTGTCATGTTCAAGAAACCAGTCTGAGATTCTTGCTTTATGACATGGCGTGATATCCTGCTGGAAGTAGCCATCAGAAGATGGGTACACTGTGGTCATAAAGGGATACTTAGGCAACGATACTCAGGTAGGCTATGGCATTGACATGATGCTCAATTGGTACTAATGGGCCCAAAGTGTGCCAAAAAAATGATACAAGGCAGGATGGATTCATGCTTTCATGTTGTTGATGCCAAATTCTGACCCTACCATCCAAATTGCACAGCAGAAATTGAGACTCATCAGATCAGGCAACCGTTATCAAACCTTCTATTGTCCAATTTTAGTGAGCCTCAATTATAGCCTCAGTTTCCTATTCTTAGCTGACAGGAGGGGCACCCGGTGTGGTCTTCTGCTGCTGTAGCCTATCTGCCTCAAGATTCAACATGTTGTGCGTTCAGAGATGCTCTTCTTTCTACCAGGTTAAACCAGTCTGGCCATTCTCCTCTGACATCAACAATGCATTTGCACCACTTTTTTTGCACCATTCTCTGTAAACCCTAGAGATGGTTGTGCATGAAAATCCCAGTAGATCAGCAGTTTCTGAAATACTCAGACCAGGTAAAAAAGGTGTGGATATTCTTCAAACTCAACTACCATTCATTTAACTATGGTCTAGATATTTGTTTAAATAATGTATTAAAAAAGCTTAAACGGAGCATACATATTTTGGGTCCTTTATTGGATACAAAATATTAAGCAGTACTGTTTTCAACATCGATAATAATAAATATTTTTGAGCATTAATCAAGGATCATGTGACACTAAAAACTGTATAAATGGCTACTGAAAATACATCTATGAATCACAAATCTAAATGACATTGTAAAATCTATTAAAATAGAAAATGCAGCTATTACAGTAATAATACTGTTTTGACCACATTTTTCACTGTAAATAAATGCTCGGTTACACACAATTCCTTCATGTTGTCCCAACACAAATTAATTGAGATCACTTTAAAAAAAATCAAGAAGTATGTTGATTCAGCTCATCTTAAATAGGTAGTTTGAACAAGCAGCAAAAAAAGTGTTTATCAAATTAATTCAGCCTTAATAAGTTGAGGCCTGTACCACGAAGCCAGATTAGCCAGTTAAGTTTCAGTTTAGTCTGCACCAATGTTTTAGGTACCATAAAGGTAGCTCAGCTGCTCCATAATAATATCATGTAAACTAAGAGTAATTAAAGTCTAGCTGCCTTCCTAAGCTCAAGATTGGTTTAAACTAAACTGAAACGTAGCCAGCCAGCTAATCCACCTTAATGTCCAGAAGAGATATTTTCACAAACATTAAAATTCAGAAATGACACAAATGCTAGAATTATGTAATATATAGAAAAGTTGCTACAAAGTGTGGATCTTGAAATCTGAACTAGTGTCTTGAGTGGGCCTGCAGAAAAAGCCTGTCAAGTGAGATTCATGGTTGTAAAAGCACTTGTATCTGTTCAACCTGCCCCTGATGGATAACAGCACCTCAGGTAACTTTTAACTTTGAGTCTCCTGCCTGTTTTCCAGATTAGAAGTTAACCACGCAGCGCAGCTCTCTGACAGTCTGGGCTCGCGTTGGCGGTAGTGGAACAGGCTGGTGGCATCTAACTCACTAGAATACCTGATAGCTTCTGCAAACAGCTTTGCTACCTGTGGAAAAGAGAAAAACACAGATAATGCAGGAACAAAAATAAGCCGTGATGCATTTAAGAGAAAAGTCTGACCTGGAAGTTTGTAATAAGAGGTACTCCATAATCCACTGCCATTCTGCGGATCTGGAAGTTGTCTTTGAGAAACTTGGTGTTGTTATTTGGCAGATTGACCACAAGGTCAATGTGTCCTTCACTGATAAGTCTATTCAAAGAATAAACAGGGTATATTCAGGAATCAGAGAGTAAAACTCAATACTTTTTAAGAATCTTTCTATACGTTTTAAAACCTCATCGCTACTTTAGGTTTCAACCAGTAGCATTGGTGACATTTTAACTTACAGTATACACTCACTGGCCACTTTATTAGGCACACCTTACTAGTACCGGGTTGCACCTTCTTTTGCCTTCAGAACTGCCTTAATCCATATTGACATAATTGCATCACGCAGTTGCAGCCGATTGATTTGTCAGCTGCATATCCATGATGCGAATCTCCCATTCCACTACATCCCAAAGGTGCTCTTTTGAATTAAGATCTAGTGACTGTGGAGGCCATTTGAGTACAGTGAACTTATTGTCATGTTCAAGAAACTAGTCTGGGATGATTCTTGCTTCATGACATGGTGCGTTATCCTGCTGGATGTGGATCAGAAGATGGGCACACTGTGGTCATAAAGGAATGGACATGGTCAGCAACAATACTAAGGTAGGCTGTGACATTGACACAATGCTCATTTGGTACTAATGGGCCCAAAGTGTGCCAAGAAAATATCCCCCACACCATTACACTACCACCACCACCAGCCTGAACCATTGATACAAGGCAGGATGGATCCATGCTTTCATGTTATTGATGCCAAATTCTGACCCTACTATCCAAATGTTGCAGCAGAAATCTAGACTCATCAGACCAGGCAACGTATTTCCAATCTTTTATTGTCCATCTTTTGTGCACCTGTGTGAATTGTAGCCTTAGTTTCTTGTTCTTGGCTGACAGGAGTGGCGCACTCGGTGTGGTGTTCTGCTGCTGTAGCCCATCCGCCTCAAGGTTCAACATGTCATGCGTTCAGAGATGCTATTGTGCATACCCAGTTGTAATAAGTGGTTATTTTAGTTACTGTTGCCTTTCTATCAGCTTGAACCAGTCTGGCCATTCTCCTCTGTCCTCTGGCATCAACAAGGCATTTGCACCCACAGAACTGCCGCTCACTGGATATTTTAACTTTTTCTGACCATTCTCTGTAAACCCTAGAGGTGGTTGTGCATGAAAATCCCAGTAGAACAGCAGTTTCTGAAATACTCAGACCAGCCCATCTGGCACCAACAACCATGCCACATTCAAAGTCACTTAAATCACCTTTCTTCCCCATTCTGATGCTCAGCTACTGTTGCTGCCATGTGATTGGCTGATTAGAAATTTGCGTTTACGAGCAGCTGGACAGGTACCTAATAATCAGGTACCTAATAAAGTGGCCAGTGAGTGTATTTACTAAATACAGATTGAAAGAAATGAATCCTAATATAAAACATTATTCATAAACTGAATAAAAATGCTAATCCAGCAGGTGGCGCCTATAGAACAGCAGAAACAATGGTGTTGTCTTGGTTACTGCAGTAAACAAAGCAGTGGTGTCAAATCTAGTAGGAATTTGATATATTCAAAATAATCGCAATTTTAATTCCGGCAAACTTTAGCATACAACTATACCTTTTACAATAAAAAAATTATACAAAATTCAATATCTTGTATAGCATTTAAGATTTTTTAAATACTTTTTAAGGCTCTTAAACTTCACTAAAGTAATTTATCAGCTTCCAATACTTTATAAGACCCCACGGATGCCATGATAAATCAAAGAGTGATTAATTACATACAATGTAAACACAAACTGTTTAGCCTCCATGAAGCAAAAATAAATCAGCTTTTAATATTGATCAAATAAAACTAAATTTTAATGCTCGTGCGTATATAGTTTTAATCATTTTTCAAAAGTGCTTTAGTCAATATTTTGTATGTACGCCTTTATACTGGCATTAAATATAGTAAAGCTCAACAGCAAATGGTAATCTGTGAACACTAGTCTCAAATAATGCATGTGAAGTTGTGCTTTTGGGCTTGAAGTAATTAGTAATGTATGTGATCAGCTACATCTGTGATCTGAATTTAGTAAACATGTCTTACTACACCAAAGTAGTCCTTCTACATCAACCCTTGAGGGCAGACACTCTCAAAGCATTTCAGTGTACTGTGTCTTTGTGCTACGACAAAGCCATGCAACGGAGCAGATAGCTAAAATAAGTGACACAACTGAACTGATCTCCAATTCTCTGTTGACAGGCTTCACGATAGCAGCTTTGTGGGTAAATATTAAATAGTTAATACATAAATTCAAAAACTGTAAGAAAGAAAAGCTTTTTATAAGTGCTGGGCAAA
>CAIGQZ010032409.1:17041929-17052922 GCA_903798205.1 Danio tinwini
TATATATATTAAAAAGTTTCAAGGATTTAAGATGCTGATGATCGTTAAACACGTCATAACAGGCTTGTAAAAATGGTCCGAATCAGTTGAAAGGAACCAAAATCCACATCACTCATCGGCCAGATGTTATTGAACATATTTCCTAAACTGATTTTCGATTGGTCAGAATTAACGTGCGGGAAAATGCCAATGGAACTGCCGCAAGTAAACAAACCGGCAGACACAAAATGTCGCTTTTTACTCTGGAGGGACGACTGCGCTGGCTGATTCATAGTATACTATATAGTTTGTATACATCACTTTAGACAAACAGTACATTTCGAGAATGAAGCGCGACTGCGGCTGGAAAACTATTAATTTGAATTAATTTAGCTAAACTGTGACATGGCCATCTTCCGGAAATATTACCAATGATCAGGTAATGTTTTTCCCTCTCTCTGTTTAAAACTATTGGCAAAAAGCATAGATTCTAAGGTCTTAGCTGTTGGTAAAGCTCTGTCAACAAATATTTTTCCTCCAAGTCCCATAACGCACAGCACATCGGACTACGACAGCTGGATTAGTCCAAAAAGGCACAGTACATTTTTGCGCTTGGATCTGTTCTAGTTCAGATCATGTTCTCACCACAAACAAACTGCTCCAGGGTTCGTTTGAAAGCGTACAGAGACCACGGTTTGCACTGAGATTTTTTTGGTGCGCACTCGAGTGTGATTGCTACATTCACACCTTCACAAACGAACCACACCAAGAGGAAAAACAAACTCTAGTGCAATTCAACCAAACTAAATAATGCAGGTGTGAAAACAGCCTAAGATCAAGGTTTCCATTAGTATATTAAGAATGTTTTAAGTGTAAAATCAGTATCTAGACTCAATGACAATGTTGCAGTTTACAATATCATTTCATATGTTAAGCTAGGAAAGATTAAAGCACATGCTGTACGTTGCTTGCACTAAATGTTTTCTTTGCAAATGAAAGTGTACTATATGAAGACATTGAAATAGGATCATTCATCTTTGATCCAAGTATTTATATATATTTTTTTCAACATTTTCATTCTTAATGATGTGACTTTTGAACAGTAGCAAAATATGCTGCATAAGTGGCATCAACACAAACTGCCAAACTTAACATTTACAGAGGTTTTTCTTAACCCTTTTTTTTTCCTACAATTGACAAGATATCTGATCAATTCAAAAAACATGCTTATATCAATTGAGTTTGTATGGCAATCTGTGTTCTAGGTGTACTTGCATATAAATTGGAAATCTTGAAAGTACTTTTATGTCAAAAATGTTGTGTGCACCCTTTTAATAAAAAAGTAAAATAAAACACTGAGCTTATAGTGCGGGGGAAATACAATCAATCAATCACTTTTTATATTTCTTATATTTACTTTTTTTTTTAATAAAGATTTCATTTTAATTAAAACATTTAAGTGATGCATTTAACAAAAAATTACTAAAATAGAAAAAAATACTCAAGTACTCACCTGCTGATGTTGGGTAACTGTGTGTTATTGGTTTCAACGCTCGGCCAGGCAACAGGGATTGTTGGAACATCATTAGCATTGAGCCAGGCTGATGTTCCCTCTGTGGCATACAGCTAAATACAGAAACAAATTCATTCTTTATTAATGCAGCACATAATTCAGTAAAGAAAGTGTGTCAAGACAAGACTCTGTAAAAATTAAACCCAAATGCTGATGGAAACGACTCACCTTAAAGCCTTCCTCATGAAGCTGATGAGCAGTGGACAGAAAGTTAGGCCTGAATGAATGCTAAAAACAAAACCACAAAATAAAAATGAGAATGTAAGTAAAAAAAACTGCCAAAGTAAAAGGTCAGATGATTTGTGTGGATGGACATCAAACAGGAATCTATTTTTAGAAGTCTTGCATCGCTCAAGCAGAATGTGCTATGCTTTCACCTTTATTTTATCAAACTTGCTGAAATAAAATACTGTAGCACATGTACATGTAATACAGTAATTCAGTAATATTTTTTGATGGAATAACTTTACGAAGTGAATGTATGTGAATCTGCTTATTTTACTAGTTCAGGACTGTAATATGATTATGAACAGCCTTAGGAACATTTACATTATTGAATTAAACCAAAACCAGAACCATGAAACTAAGAGCATTTATGTTGCTTAAAACGTCTTGTTTTTTCCTGGGAATAATATTTCTAAAGGAGATGTTGACATGAAATTGAACCATATTTTGGTAAAAACCCCAACAATACAAACATAAAAATATAACGAAACAAAAAAAAATTTGAAAAACTTATGTGTAATAACAATGGAATGACACAAGGAGAAAGTACTGAACTACTGAAATGCATTTAATACTTTATATAAAATACCTTTTTTGGTGATGGCAGCTTAAAGACGCCTCTCAAATGGAGGAAGAAGTCACATGAATTGCTCAGGTGTGATTTTATTTGTGACTTCAACAGTGTGTAAAAATTCTTGATGGTTCTGTGGGTCTCGTCTATCAAATCTGATTTTTTATTTGTATTTTCTATTGGACTCAAGTCAGGTGATTAACTGGGCCATTCTACAGCTTGATTTTCTTTCACTGTAAGTATTTGATAGTTTCCGTGGCTGTTTTTTGGATCATTGTCTTGCTGAAATGTCCACCCTGGTTTCATCTTTATCATCCTGTTGATGTAATTGTTGGACTGAAGCAGCTGATATTAATTTATAATTATGTAGGGCAGACGGTTGCTAAATAACTACTGAGAGATTTCAGCTGCTGTCTGGACTTTCACTGCCTTACCACAGCTCCCTTTCTTCATTTGTTAATTACCTTTTCTCTGTGTCATTTTATTACACATAACTTTATTTGTAAACTAATTAGATTTGATTTATCTTTGCATATACTGTATGGATTCCATTGGTTGTTACCAACATCCGGGGAACATTTAAACATTGAAACATTTGGGGAACATTTACTTTTAGACATATGTTTTCTAAGAAAAATGGTGACGTGTTCAATATGTATTTTCCCCACTGCATATTATGCTTGCAACAAAAAATAAAAATGAGTAAGCAGGAGGGAAAAATAGCTAGAAATAAAAGATCAAAGCCAAAAGGTCAGTCAGTTTGTGTGGACAGACACGGAGCTGGAGACTATTTCTAGAAGAAAAGTCATCCTCTAAGCACTTCCAGATCAATAACACAGCTCTGTGTTCACGGAGACTTAACCACGGGCTGGTAATCAGGCTTTAAAAAGCATGTCAGATCTGCAGTCCCCAGGTACAGCCATCAGGCAGGTAGCATCTACAAAAACCCGGCTTTTGTTTCGAATGGGAATTTCATGCTTGCGTTTGTACCCGAGACTCCATTAGAACACAATGCTGTCTGAGCATCGTCAATGACCCTGACAAGATGTTTGATTTCCACGCCGAGAGTGGCCATGAATCGTAAACATCTGAGAGAGCACAGGAGGAAATGAAAGAGGGCAAGTTGACGATGATATTACAGCACAACATAAAACAAAGCCTCTGAATTCCAGTGTCATTGTCAAGGCTTCAATTTATGTGTCAACATCACACGGTTACACCCAAAGAAGATAAACCACAAAAACATTGAGCCTATGGAAAACTGAGAGGAGTTTTATCCTTTAAAAATGTAAAACTTTGTTTTTAAAATGTTGTGCTCAGTTAATACAGCAGGGGAATTAAGTTTTGAACACACCACCATTTTTCTCAGAAAACATTTTTTTAAAGGTGCCGTTGACATGAAATTTTCACCGGATGTTGGTAACAACCAAATAAATCTATAAATGCAAATAAAATAAATTACTGATTTAGAAATTAGGTTATCTGTAATAAAATGAAATGACACAGGGAAAGAGTATTGAACACATGAATAAAGTGCAAGCCAGGGAAAGTCCAGACAGCAGCTGAAATCTCTCTGTAGTAAATCAGCAATCCTCTGCCCTGTCCCATTGTAAATGAATATCAGCTGCTTCAGTCCAAAATCTACATTAGCAGGATGATGAAGATGAAACCACAGTGAACATTTTAGCAAGACAATGATCCAAAACACAGCCAAGGGAACTATTAAAAAAGTTTCAGAGAAAGAAAATCAAGCTGTAGAATGGCCCAGCCAATCACCTGACTAGAATCCAATAGAATTATTATTTTTTTTTTGTGAACAATTGTTTTTATTATTTCAGTTTTTGTTTAATATAGAAAGCATACAGCACTAAATCGTAAAACAACCCTGAAAAATCCACATGGATTCTGATTTATTCAAATCAGATTCAGGCCTTGTTCATATGTGGAAATTCATCCGATATGAATCGGATCTGTGCCCTCGTGTCTGTAGTGTAAGCAGGTAGATCGGATTTTCACCTGTCAATGTGAGTCGCACATCACTAAAAATCATAACAAAGCGTCAGAGTTGACGTCATTTCATTTTAGAACTGACTTTAGCAGTCCCGAACCTTAAATCTCATACATGAGGACTAAAAAAGCTTTTATATTGTCATGTAACACAAGTATTTAAGCATGTTAACAAGAGAGAGGGCAACATCCGCCATGTAACCAATATAAAACTGTTGCATTGCCTGCATCACAAGCATAAATCATGCCATGAACATTACATTAAGATGCCTTCTGGTTTAAAAGTGCCTAGATTAAAAGAATATGGCCAAATGAGAAAGTTTCTGTCACAAACTATAGTAAAACAACTTATCAAAAAGAATAAAAAAAATAACCTGCAAACATATTAAATACAGGAATGGAGAAATTAGCACTCTCTTATTATCAGCTGTCTGTCAGCGCCCGCTCTTTTTTTATTTTTTATTTTATTTTATTTATTTTTTTGCCCTGGTCATTGCGCCTTTGCCGTGTAAATGCAGACAATCAGATACCAGTCACTTTTAACTTTTACACTCTGTTAAAGTCAGTGAAAAACTCACACCCGAGTAATACATCAATTCATTCTCGTCTTTAAGCTGCCATCACAAAAAAAAAGTATTTTATATAAAGTATTAAATACATTTCAGTAGTTCAGTACTTTCTCCCTGAGTTGTTTCATTGTTATTACACACAACCCATTTTTTTCAGTTTGTTTTAGTTTTATTTTTATGTTTGGGTTTTTACCAAAATCTAGTTCAATTCCATGTTAACAGCTCCTTTAGAAATATTATTCCCAGGAAAAACATGACGTGTTCAATACTTGTTTCACCCACTCTATATTTCACATGGTAATTTGCACCCAAAACATTTATTTTTGCTGCTTGTTCTAACTATTTATTTATATTGGGCTAAAATAACAAAATTTTTCTTTAGTTTTTTTTAGGACAGTTGAATTTTTTTATGTCCAATCAACTCTAAATTGCTAAAAACATTATTTTAACTTAACTGAACCCAGCCTTTTTTACAGTGTGTGATGAAACTGTAATTACACCATTGTGGCAATTAATTAATATTGAGCAGTCACAAATTAATCAAGCATTAAAACAAAAAAGTAAAACTAAATTGGCAAAAAAAATAATAAACAATTAACAGAATTAAAAATAATAAAACAAGAAAACATCAAATAATATTAAATATAAATAAATAACATAAAATAAATACATTCATTCATTTTTCTTCAGCTTAGTTCCTTATTTATCAAGGGGTCACCACAGCGTAATGAACCACCAGCTATTACGGCATATGTTTTATGCAACGGATGCCCTTCCAGCTGCAACCCAGTACTGGGAAACACCCATAAACTCTCGTATTTACACACACACACACACACACACACACTCATAGATCACGTTCAATTTTGTTGTACCCAATTCACTTATAGCACATGTCTTTTGGAGCAATCAAAGGAAACCCAGGCAAACACTAGGAGAACATGCAAACTCCACACATAAATGCCAACTAGGACTTGAACCAGTGACCATCTTGCTGTGAGGCGACAGTGCTAACCACTTAGCCACCATAAAAGAAATACATAAAAAAATAAATGAATACAAAAATGATTTAAACCATTAGAAATTAGCATAGTTTCTCTATGATAGCACTTGTTCTGCAACTAATTTCTTCTTTTAGCAGTTATTTATATAGAATAATCAATGCTAGAGCTGCTTATGTAGTTTGGCATTTAATGAGGAAATAGCTTGGATCAGCACCAAGCAGAACTGTGAATACAGACATTATATGCATTATAAGCTGACTGTGATCATTTAGGCCTGTCGAGAATGATTAATCGCCTGATCATGGTTATTTGATCTAGCTGCAGTTATTTGAGATAACCACAGTAATTGTGCAGTTTAAATTTCAATCACACTTTTCCACGCAAGTAAGAGAAATGTAAGGACTTCCAAGGCATGGTATCAAATATGCAATACGTTTTCAGCTTGGTATACTGTGGAGAAGCAGGGGTTTTGTAATATGGCAGGGAGCAAAGATCCTGTTACCTTCCATTATATAGAAAAGCAGACAGAACTTTCTAAATGAATAAAATAATATATATATAAACTGTTGGAAAAGCACTTAGTTTCAAACATCTTATATGAATGTGGGTTAAACACTCATAACACTTTTAGCTATTTTGACAGAAAATATATTTAAAAGTGTATTGTTTTATGTACACTACCTGACAAAAGTCTTATTAATTCCAGTTATAATAGCAAAAAAAGAATAACTTCACTTCTAGTTGATCATTTGGAAAGATTTTCTCATGGATCATCTGTTGAACTGCATCCCAATCATCACAAATACTGCATAAGACCTATTGGAACCCGCATGGACCGAAGACTCTCAAACAAAAAGTTTGGTAAAGGAAAAAAACATAGTTTGGTGTTACGTTCAGTATGGGGGCGTGCGAGAGATCTGCAGAGTAGATGGCAACATCTACAGCCTGAGGCATCAAGACATTTGTGCTGCACATTACATTATGAATCATAGGAGAGGGCAAATTCTTCAGCAGGATAGTGCTCCTTCTCATACTTCAGCCTCCCCATCAAAGTTCCTGAAAGTAAAGGAGGTCAAGATGCTCCATGATTGGCCCAGTCACCAGACATGAACATTATTGAGTATGTCTGGGGTGAGATGGAGACATTGAAGTTGAATCCAAAGAATCTTGAACTCTGGGAGTCCTGCAAGAAAGCTTTCTTTGCCATTCCAGATGACTTTATTAAAAGTTATTTGAGTCGTTGCAGAGATGTATGGATGCAGTAGTCCAAGCTCATGGGAGTCATACACAATATTAAAGGTGCAGTAGGTGATTGTCTTCAGAAACATTTTTTGTTGTTCTGGTTGAAAGTATCTTCATATTCCAATAGTACTGATTAAAGTAAATGATCTAAATGTATTTTTATATTCTGGATAAGGCATAAAACAAAAAAAGTTCATCCAATTAAATATTGTCGGACCGACAAATAACTCAATTACGACAGGTATCTCAAACTGTCTGTCAACAAATTTTAATTTATGCGCACCCTCTTCACGCAGACAGATACATCACTTGCGCGCACACATGAAGCACAGATCTACGGCTGACAGACAGACATCAGGCAAACTCTGCATCAACCTGAACTTCTTTCTGAAAGACCAACGTGGCCTTCTATCCATGAAAAGAAAGATTGCTTTTGAAAGGGGCTTCTGCCAAAAATGCAGACTCAAAACTTTTCTAAATTCTGAGTCAATATCGGAATTACTTTTGTACGCTGTACGGAAATGACGTGATGCAGTTCAAAACAACGATCTGAATGGTGAAACCACGGCTGAAGTATTTCTTTTAGACAGGTATGTTTTAAAACTATTTTAGCCACACAAAGCTTATGTAGATTGTGTTCTTTTTTATGAATCTGTTTATATGCACGGAAGTGTTGTTCAGCCACTGTAAACATCTGGCAAAAGATTGGCTATTTTTAAGTTCATGGAGTACCTTTTACAGCATCGATAATATAGTCCGTTAAATAGACCTGGGCATTCGTTTAGTTGTTCAAGTGAAAAAGGAGCTGAAAACAAGGGATGTACGTGTGGATCAGCGAGCACAATTGAAAATGAAAAGTCACTCGTTGAAAGTGTAATGTTAAATGGATGACAGGATATTTCTGTTTTTAGCACTCATTTTTTCTGATCTGATTTTTATTTGATTTAATAACAAAACATAAGTAAACGTGCTTTTCCGCCTAACCAGCTTTACTCAGGTGAAGTTTGATTTATATTCACACATTTGTTTATTTTTGAACAGTGACAGGCTGTGACACAGTTTTGGGGAAATATAATTCCTGCACCCGCTGGCCTGTCAACAACTAAGCCTGATAAAGTGCGTTTCTCCATAGAGTTTTCTAACGTATGAATGACATGATCTAGTGCAGGGATGTCCAAACTCGGCCCTGAAGGGCTGGTGTCCAGCAAAGTTTAGTTCCAACCCCAATCAGACACACCTGGGCTAGCTAATAAATAAAAGCTCTTACCAGATTTACTAGAAACATCCTTGCAGATGTGTTGAGGCAAGTTGGAGCTAAAATCTGCAGGACACCGGCCCTCCAGGACTAAGTTTGGACACCCCTGATTTAGTGTTATATCAAATCAGTGCACGTTTGTGTGATCATGACTTAAGGAGGCGTGGCTTTGGACTGCAGAGGAAGGTCGTAAAATGTCTAAGCTATTGTGCTAATGCTAGCATTCTGGCAGATCACCTACTGCACCTTTAATAATTTTTCCACTGCACCATGACTTCATATTTTATTACTGTACATTATTTCTGTTAAGTGACAAGACTTTTGTCTAAGCAAAGTCAGACCTTACAGTCCTAATTAAATAATTAAAAATCAAGGCATGATCATATATTATTTAGGTAAAATAAGCATAATTTAGAGGCCTTTGCCTTTCATATTAGCCACTTCTGATACCAAATGATCAACTAGAAGTAAAGTTATTATTTGTTGTTCCTAAAACTTGGATAGGCGACAGGACTTTTGTCAGATAGTGTATAAGTGCATACTTTGTTTTCAGACTTTTTACAACTTGGACTCTGGTTAGTATAAAGTATAATTTCCCTTTTCCTCACCAATTTGCAACTGAACTTAGTTGATTACTATGTTTCTGATGACAGTTTCCAACATTACATTTGATTTAATAAATGTGCACTAAATATTTTTAAGAAATGTTTCCTTCAAAATATTAAAAGGTTTAAAACTTTTATCATCATATGAGGAAATTACAGCCAGAAATGTTCCTGCTCTACTCAGTAAATCAGAGAGGATGTAATGCAGACAGTCTCTTAAATATTCAACCCTAAAGGAAAGAAAAGAAAAAAGTTTCCTCCTTACTTGTATCCCAATGAGAATCCCCTTCTGGGGAAGCTTGAATCCTGTAGAGAGCATGGCCTTCAGGAAGGCAGAGTAGATGTTCGGTCCAAAGCAAGCCACCTGCAGAGAGCAAAAGAAAACGTTGAGGAAAAAAAAAACAGGAGCAAGGAAGAAATATCTTGATCCTTACCATCACAAGCAAATATTCATTGCAGCATGCAGAAACTCCAAGATAAATTATTCATTCATCTCCATTAGCGCAATATTCAAAGCCAAGGTGAAATAAATCAGACATATTAAAGATGTTTCTGAATGAAGGTAGACTGGTGCGATATTACAATTATGAAAAAAGGACAGAATGGGGCCATCATAAAATCTGGGATGGAGATATTGTACTTCCTGCTCTAAAGCTGAAAAATAAAAATGCTCCTCTTGCTTCATTGTCTGGTTTCTATGGTTTTCCCGTTGCCAAGGAGAGCAGGTAACAGAATACACTGAATTTGTAGCAAGGACACAAAAACTACATGTACAAGGAACTAATAGAACTACAACCGGTGACCATTTATTCCCTGATGCTGAAGCTGCTTCCCAGTAAACTGATAACAACATAAGCTGGAGACTATTGTGATGAATAAAATGGCCATTCAATGTGTCTGAAGCAGCTCTATACTGTACCTCTCCAGTAGAGGCCATCTCGCAGCGCAGGACAGGGTCTGCTTCTCTCAGCCGAGGCCAGGAAAACATTGGCGCCTAGCAGTAAAGTGAAAAATAAAAAAAAAAGGCCCTTTAATATGAATAGCCTGAAGTCTCTTATGCACAAAAAAACCTAACAATAATTACTTTGAAATATCTTTACAATATAACGTGTATCTACTTTGTATTTTAATATTTTTCATATACAGTGCTTAGCATATATATATATAAGTACACCCCTCACAATTTCTCTTTTAAATTCATATTTTAATAGGAAGCAATATTATATTTGTGCATATACATTAGATTAGTCAGTACTGAAGCCTAGAGCTTATCTAACAAAATAACTTACGATAAGGGTCCAAAAAGTAGTACACCCAAATTTATGTTATAGAAAAATATTAAATACAAATTTTAAAAAGAGGAAAAATCTAAAGAAGCAAAAAGAAAAATGTAGTTACAATTTTGTGGTTAATTTTTTTTTTCCACAAAATTTAGCTTGAATTTAATTGCATCATCTTTCAATTTCTAAATATGTTTGGTGACTAAAATATTATTTTCATAAATATATCTGTTTAATAAAATGTTTGTTTGATGCACCAAATTACATTGCCTATATTCACTTAGAAATGGATAAAATATTAATTTTCAAAATGAGCTGTACTCAATTACGCTGACCACTGTATCTAAAATTGTAATTTGTTCCCTGCACTGCGAAAAGCTTAACTTCCCATAGCACTCTTTTATTTATTCATACTATTTTATTTTATAAATTCCTTTTTTTAGGATTTTTTTTTACAACTTTTTGATTACTAAAGAACAGCATTTATTTGAAATAAAACCATGTGTACCGTTAGAAATGTATTTACTGTCATTTTTTTATAATTTTTTGCATCCTTGCTGAAAAAAAGAAATAAGCAGCAGCAAACATAGGACAAAAAGTAATACATGTAAATCTATCAGGCAGAAAAAACATACAAGAAAACAAAGTTTGCACACCATAGCTCTAATAAATGTAAGATATAT
>CAIGQZ010032409.1:17062922-17103031 GCA_903798205.1 Danio tinwini
AAAAAAAAAAAAAATCACAAAACTTTAATAAAATTTGTTAAATTCAATACTGAAAATTTTCAATTATGGTTTCTGAAATGTTGATAAAATACGCATTTCTTTTATCACTGTTCTTCTACAATATTTACATACATTTTTTAAATTAAGACTTTCTCTTTTGACAGTACAGTTGCTGAAATAACACCATAAACAAACTTAATTTCTAATTTAATGCAAGCACTTTCAAGGACCTGTTTGTTTTTAAGTACTTTCCTGGCCTTGGAACCATATGTCTGAATTCAAGTCCTTTCAAGAAGTGTGGTAACGCTGTTAATTAAATAATTGTACTCTAGTTTTCGATATACGTTTAAAAAACTATATTTGTATATACTTTATGCACATACCTTAATGCCAACAAAGTCCACTGGAATGATTGGGTTTTCGATAGAGGGTAGACGAGACTCATCCATCTGCTCACCCACCATCACCCTGGTGGCCACATCAATGAAGTCCACACCAATAGTTTTAGAGACGAAAGGGAAGGATCGAGAGGCACGCAGGTTACACTCGATCACCTGAAACAGAGACATATGATTCTGAGTTGAATGATTCATTTCTTCCTTACTATGAAGTAATGTTTTTCAATGGAAAACATGTTTACAAAGTGAATGAAGTAAAAATATGGCAAAACGATTACTCTGGATCTGAAATGTCTAAATATTATTAGTCTACTTGCCATGAAAAATGTATGATCAAATCATATCATTCTAAGTTACAGTACAGACATTTTTCAAAAAGAATCGAGCAGCAATAACTTACCATTACATCATTGCCTTTCACTAAAAATTGAGTGTTAAATGGCCCCGAAATCTCAAACGCCTTTGCAATTTTCTGAGTTGCAGTCTTCACCTAAAATAAAATGTATATATTTATAAAAAGGACAAGCAATAACTCAAAATCTTTACATAAGCACAAGCAGAACCCATAGATCATAGTCTGAGTAATGCGTGTCCTGTCAAATAAACACCAATCTAGTATACAGCTTGAAACATTACATACCAGGCACTAAAAGTTTGGTAACAACTCTGATAAATTGAGAGCGGATGAAAAGAGCAGCCTGTGACTGACTGCCGGCCCTCTGAGAGACTGTTGGTAAGTTTGCAGGGAATAAACACGCTTTGTCAGATGTGTTTTAAGTAGCAGACCGCACAAACTATTTTTGACAGGGCCCTTTGATTCAGCTTGAAGGAGAATGAAAAGTCACATCTGCGGCTCGTGATAAAACACAATCAAGACCACACTATTCTGAAGTGGGAAAAAAAACTTTAGATTAAATATGACACTGGCATTTTTTTAGACTAGCTGCAGATTTTTTTTCTGTTTAGATGGCAGTGTTTGGGCCAGCACACAGATTGTCATTAGCTATGTTTCCACCAAAAAATGTGAATGAACTTTATGCGCAAAACTGGATTATCGCATAAAAGACGTGCAAATAAAGCTTCGTTTCTATCCAACGAGTCAAATCGAACAAAACCGTCACTTCCTGATTAACTGGCACCAAATATCAACAGTAAAAACTGAATTTGCTGCAGTAGGAGAAGCTGCATGAGTGTTTTCTTCATCTAATAAATAACTTTTGCCTTGGAAGTGGCACAGTGAGTGCGCGGTGGCGTTTGAAGGTGTCAGACACGGAACAGACGCTCTTGATTCTGGATGTCATTAATAATATAATAACACTAATACTTAAACGGTAAGGCGTTTTAGAATGACAAAAACAACATTTCAGATGGTTTATAATGTGCTCAGCCTGCTGGTTTGTCCATTTACACACATTGTTATCATCACATGATCTCATAACAAAATCACATGGCCTTTTTTTTTTATGCGCACACTGGAGTTTGGGCAATAAAAGTGTTTCCATCGTAGTTTATGGCCATCTTTTCTTACCGAATAAAAAGTTTATCCTACTCAGTTATTTGCATATGCTTTTTATGCGCATTTTCAAAATGTATGCGCATCATGTCATTTCCATCAATCGTTTTTTTTATGCGCATCTCCAAAATGCGCATAAAAATAGGTGGATGGAAACATAGCTATTGTAGCAATACTGCCAACCTGATTTCACCAAGTAGGACATGTTCCTGAATTAACATCTACTGTATGTAGGTCCTGGAACAACATTCCAATCAGAATTAAAGGATTTGTTTACCATTTATGTTAAGTTTATTCTTACGATTAGGTTTATGCACTTCTATATGATTGTTGTCCAACTATTATCCCCCTTAGATTTTGGGAATAGTTTACAGTTATGGTTGGGATTAAGGAGTAGGGAATAGGTATGGATTATGTTTTCCAACAAAAATGATGTTCCAGGATCAACATAGATGTTAATCCAGGAACGCGAGGATGTGTGTAGAAATACAAAAATGTTCTGTTGAATTGTTTTTTTTTTTTTTCATGAGGAAAGCAGACAAACTGTTAAAAACTAAAAATAAATATGTTTGTTTAAAGAAAACACCTGATATAAAAACCTGGTATATACTATCAACAGCAAAAAAAAAAAAGACAAAAAGAAAGAAACTGATGCAAACAGTCAGGTTGTGTTTTAATAATAACGAGAAACCTTTAAAGACAGATTTGTTATGTTCGTTGACTCATCCATGCAGAAAAACTACATTAGCCAAATAGCTGTTCAGAAAATGCCACCAATTAGTGCCATAGTGAACCAAGCACATTAAAATAAATCCTAAGCTCCACCCCCTTTTGTTAAGCACTGCAAATGATGTAATCTAGTCTCAAAATACTTTGTGTACAGTGCTCACTCTCTATAATGCAGTTCACCTTTTGCGGCCTCGCAGTTTTGCATATTTTTATTTTGTGCAATTTGACATTCTTTTTTTACGTCCTGATTGGATGTAGACTATTGTTGATCTTCTCCATGTCTCATGTACAGTACAGAATGCGTTCAGCTTGCCAAATTAACATAAATATTTGATCGCTAGCAGTGAGAGATCCAACAAGGTTTCAAAAAGAGTTGTAACTGTCTGCAGCAAGACCATCGTAAAGGAGGTTGTGCCACGACGCGCTTTGAATCTGCACACCTGCACCTGAGCCACAATTCGGATGCATCGGAAATCTCATACTTCCATACTATATAGTACGCTAAAATCAGTATGCGAGTCGAGTAGTGCTGTATGCCTGAATTCATAGAATTCGAAAATCAGTATGCGAAAAGTACCCGGATGACCTAGCAAGATTCTGAAGTGCGCATTGGATGTACACTACGCTATCCCATGATGCTCCACAAAAGAATTCATGAATGGGAGTGAAGTGACGCAACCCATGCGGGTAGGTCATGTGATCATGACAAAATGGCAGATGTAGTATGTCCGAGTTCCATTCATACTGCTCACATTCATAATGTATAGAACATTTCTAACAGCCGAGTAGTACGTTTAAATTCAAACGCGGTTTCAGAGGCAACCAATGTTTATATTTCTGCTGTGCCTCAGAACGCCAACTGAATAATTTAATTTTAAATAACATGCGAGTGCACATCTGGTGTACCCTTAAGGATGGAGTCTGCTTTCGCTTTGTGAATCAGTGACTGCAGGAAAAAGAACATTACACTGGATGCCAACATTATCCACACAAAAGCTAAAAAGCTTTATGAACCTTTTGATGACAGCGATGAATGTTTGTGCCTGACAACAGATTTCAATCTTTGGTTTCATTCTATAATGCTGGACTTTTTTTCTACAAAAGTTTAAACTTTGAGAGTGTTTAGACAAGAGTAAAAAGTATGAAAATGCTGATGTCTGTCTGAGAAAAGTGTATAAAGTGTGCAGTGAGGGTTTTACAGCCTTAAAACATACATAATAATAATAAAAAATGAAGCGCCTATTGCAGGCTATTTTTAGAATGTAACCCCTGTGATTAACGAGGGACCACTGTATATGCAAAAACACAAGAGATTGTAATCCTTACCCTTATCAATACTGTTAAAGGGATAGTTCAGCCAAAAATGAAAATTTACTCATCCTCAGATGTTTCCAATTCTTTTTTCCAAAGTTTTTATACTGTTGAACACTAAAAACTAGAAAGCTGAAAACCCGTAATCATTCAATTCCATAAGTAGGTAAAACAAATACTATGGAAGTAAATGGTTACAGGTTTCCAACATTCTTCAAAATATCTTCTTTTGTGTTTAACAGAAGAAAGAAACTCATAAAGTTTTGGAACAAGTGAATCGTGAGTAAATCATGACAGAATTATATATTTTTGTGTAAATTTTCCCTTTAAATACACAGTCTTGTATCTTTGTCTTTAACATTCACAGTACATCTTCAATTTAAATCATGGTTTATAATGTTGTGATATACTTTGTAGATGTTTGGTTTGGTTCATGGCTTTTAATCTGTATACAGTACATCCAGAACAAAGTTAGCTTATTTACTTTATAACAAAAACATTTATTAAGGTGATTTGTATGAGCCTTGTAAAAAATGTGGAGAGGCAAAAAAAATAGACGTGTGTCTGAACAAGGTGCAAACCAAAAGGACACAACAAGCTTTTGTGAATGAAAATGAGACTGGCACCTTCTCCAGAGCCCCCTGGCTGATGGTCTGGGTGGGCAGCATGAGTGTGGCGTCTCCTGAGTGCACTCCTGCATCCTCCACATGCTCTGTGATAGCATGAGCCAGAACCTGGAACAACAATTATACATTAAAAAAAGAGCTATTATTTACTGCAACGCGTGTTAAGATAAATCGTTGTGAAAATCATGGATTGTCTCATGTGTAACACTAGTGCTATACCCACACATTAACAGACCTAGAAGTTTGCACATTTATTAATTTTAAGAGATTCTTCATTACTTTCTCAGACAGTAGTACAGAGCTCCCACTTTAAGTCAAATATCCAGCCTGATCTCATGAGGAAATGTAACTATTTTACTTTTTGTCAGTTTTAGTGATTAATTTATACAAATTTGTACGAGTTTAGTTGTACAAAAATGTGTTGTTGTTTTTTTTTTTAAGACATGTAGCACCTAAACCTAACTGTCACTAGGGAAGAAGTAGGGCCAGACAGAATCTGCTGACATTTTTTGCTATTTCTATGCAGTATTTTGTAAAAAATCTGCAGATTTATACAGAATGATTTTGGAAGTATCACAACTAAAAACTTATATTATGAAATAAAGTTTTTACTTTAATGTTTACAATGCAAATCCAGTTAGATCCACTTATTTGGTAAACAAAGCAAGTCCTTTATATCCTGTAGTATATCTATTACTAAAATATTACTTTACAAACTGTATTGTAAATAAATCATATGAACATTTTCAAATTAGTCAATAATGTTACTGAAATTAATATAAAAAGTGAATAAATATAAATGTACACAATGTAATGTAATGTGTATTTACAGTATATAGCACATTTATTGCGTATGGCCATACACTAAGTGCTTTACAATCATGAGGGGGGTCTCTCCACAGCACCACCAGTGTGCAGCATCACCTTGGATGATGCGACGGCAGCCACAGGACAATAGCGCCAGTGTGCTCACCACACCCCAGCTATTGGTGGAGTGGAGAGACAGTGGTAGAGCCAATTGAGTGGATAAAGGATGATTAGTGAGGGCCACCATGATCATAAGGGCCGAGACGAAATTTAGCCAGGACACCGGGGTTACACCCCTACTCTTTACGAGAAGTGCCTTGGGATTTTTAATGACCACAGAGAGTCAGGACCTCGGTTTTTAAAGTCTCATCCGAAAGACGGCGCCTACTGACAGTGTAGTGTCCCCTTCGCTTTCACTGGGGCATTAGGACTCACACACCGCAGGTTGAGCGCCCCCTGCTGGCCTCTCTAACACCACTTCCAACAGCAACCTAGTTTTTCCCCATGTGGTCGCCCAACCAGGTACTGACCAGGCTCAGCCCTGCTTAGATTGAGTGAGTAACCAGTCCTGGGTTGCAGGGTGATATGGCTGTGGCTAGTAAATTAATAGACTCAAGTAAATAAATAGACTCAATTATTGGCTAAAAATCTGCAGAAATCTGTGCAGATTCCATGTGGGCTTAGGGATAAGCAAATCATACTAAATTGTACAAATGAGATTGTAGGAATTTATACGAATTAGCCACTAAATCAAAAAGTTACAAATTGCCATGAGATATAATAAATATTAAATTTCCTGACTTTCATTGTCTGAAAAGCTGAATTTCCATGACATAATGAAAAAAAGTAAATAAACAGGTCACTGTTGCGCAGTAATATTAATGACATTATTAAAAAGGTTTGAGCTCAAATATAATTTTGCTTGACTTTTATAACCACTATGAGAACAACAATGGATTTTGAAAAACATCTAGCCGCTTACTGTTTGTGTGGCTGCAAATGCTCCCACTCCTATATTTGATAGCTCGAAAAACATTTTACAAACATTCAATTTAGCTTTTGTGTCATTAATTTTAACAGCCAGTCTTTAAAGTGCTTCTAGGATTTAGATTATCCTGACATATTAGCCATAGTGAACAGGTAGTTTGGTGACAGCATTTTAGATTCAGTGACTGTCAGCCAATGAGCTTGAAAGGAATACAATGGAATATAGCCTGACCATAACAATAATAGTTAGAGAAAAAAAATTATTTTGATAAATGGAAACTAACATTTTAAGCTACGAACAAACAAAAACAATCTTAAAATGATCTGATTTTAAATGTCTGGAATAAACCTTTTAAAATACAATGATATTCCAGAAATTCCAGGACTCGGGCATGGGAACCGTGCAGTACAGTAAGCATCACATACTGATAAACTACTGTAGCATAATTGTTTTAAATCTGCAAGAAAAAGAACTCATAGACCATTATGATAAATCATGAAAATAACAGATCGAAATTTCCTTAAAAAGTATGTGTAGATTCTTTACTGAGTCGAGTAGCTCTAGACCTCAGCCCTGCTTGTCAAATGAAAGTCAGAATGACAGTTGACAGATGAATATGACAACTTTCTGCTGCAATGAACATAACAGGTTTTACCTCAGAGACGCAAGTACATATTGTATGTTCTATTGCATTTCTGTTTAACTTGACTTGTCACAGCTTGAGAGTGCGTGTCGAAGTGACCTGCCATGCTTGTAACTTTTTACACGCATTTAAGCATGCAGTTTTGCACAAAAGCTTACAGTCAGTATACATTATATTAAAATTAGTCAGCAAATGTGAGTTCTTTGACATTTTTTAAAACTTTCAAAGCTTAATGTTGGTCGCTATTCACTGCCATTGTATGCTCAAGTGCAACATTCTATTTTTAATTTTGTTTCACATAAATGAAAGAAAAAAGGGCATAGCTCGGATATCAGGGTCAGTACAGGAGCACTCAGTATTCATTTTTGGGTGAATTACCTGTTTAAAGTTTAAGCTAAGAAATATTATTAAGTCTTTATGTAATTACTAGTTTATGAAAGTCATGTCAATAAATGTTCATTTTTCAAAGTGTCTTGTCTCTTGTTTTTGTTTGGCCACTTTATTAGGTCCACCTGTCCAACTGCTTGTTAACGCAAATTTCTAATCAGCCAATCACATGGCAGCAACTCAATAGGCATGTAGACATGGTCAAGACGATCTGCTGCAGTTCAAACCGAGCATCAGAATGGGGAAGAAAGGTGATTTAAGTGACTTTGAACATGGCATGGTTGCTGATGTCAGACAGGCTGGTCTGAGTATTTCAGAAACTGCTGATCTACTGGGATTTTGACGTACAACCATCTCTAGGGTATACAGAGAATAGTCAGAAAAAGTGAAAATATCCAGTGAGTGGCAGTTCTGTGGGCGCAAATGCCTTGTTGATGCCAGAGATCAGAGGAAAATGGCCAGACTGGTTCAAGCTGATCGAAATGCAACAGTAACTCAAATAACCACTCCTTGCAACTGAGGTATGTAGAAGAGCATCTCTGAATGGAGGAGGATGGGCTACAGCAGCAGAAGACCACACCGGGTGCCACTCTTGTCAGCTAAGAACAGGAAACTGAGGACAATTGTACAATTGAAGATTGGAAAAACATTGCCTGGTCTGATGCGTCTTGATTTCTGCTGCTACATTCGGATGGTGGGGTCAGAATTTGGCGTCAACAATATGAAAGCATAGACCCATCCTGCCTATTCTCAACAATTCATGCTGGTGGTGGTGGTGTTATGATGTGGGGGATATTTTCTTGACACACTTTGGGCCCATTACTACCAATTGAGCATTGTGTCAATGCCACAGCCTACCTGAGGATTGTTGACCACAGTGTACCCATCTTATGATGGCTATTTCCAGTAAGATAACGCGCCATGTCATCAAGTGTGAATCATCTCAGACTGATTTCTTGAACATGACAATGAGTTCACTGTACTCAAATAGCCTCCACAGACACCAGTTTCAATCCAATAGAGCACCTTTGGGCATGTGGTGGAACGGGAGATTCACATCATGGATGTGCAGCCGACAAACCTGCAGCAACTGCATGATGCTATAATGTCAATATGGATCTATATCTCTGAGGAATCTATGCCAAAATGGATTAAGGCAATTCTGAAGTCAAAAGGGGGTCCAACCTGGTACTAGTAGGGTGTTGTCTAATAATGTGGCCGATGAGTGTATATTTGATTGCGATTTCTAATACAGTTCCAGTTCAGATTCAGAGTTCAGCCAATTATAAAGCAATTCTGTCACAACACATTTTTCTATTAGTGTAGTTCAAACCAAAACAGACAACATTTAAGATTATACCCAGTGTAATGCAAAATAAACATGACTTCATACTTTTAATTGTACTCTGCACAGAGATTAGGTGAGAAATAAAGGATGAAACAAAAGAGCCAGAACATATTGCAAGCAATTTTCCAGATGGAAGCAGCCTGAGCCATCTCTTATTTTTTTGTATTTGTTTGTCTTCTTTTTTGCTATGTGTGGGTGTGAGGGATAGAAAAATGTTCTAAAAACTCTCATGCAATAAACTGCGTCCTCTACACAATCAAATCCCTGCAACATGGATGATTTTTTTTTTATTCAGCAAAACAATTTCAGACTATTTCAAATTGAAATCAAACCTTCCACATTCTGCTTCCAATTTTAGACAAATTTTTGTTTAACGTCTGTTAAACAGTTCTAGCATCTCTCTCACCTTGCCCATCCTGGCCACCGCATCAACCTCCACCTCTCTGGCACCTCGGACGAATTTGGTGATGACCACTGGATGATCCTGTTTTAGAGAAAATGCTGTAAATGCTGGCTAAGAAATGTTTTCTAAGAATACTACAATGACACTGAAAGCACTACATTGAAAACTCATTCAAAGAATTGTTCTTGTTAGGCCCCCTGGTTAAGCTGTACATTAACAAGGACAGAGTATCTGAAGTGCTTTGCTGAATTGCACTAACACACTCAAGTTACTTTAACATATATATATATATATATATATATATATATATATATATTAGATTTTGCATAACAAATATTTCACTGTATTCTACATTTCAGTCTTATAATGTTTATCATTTATATGAGTGATTTTTCAAGACAGCCAGACAGGTAGTTTGACTACTGTATATAAACTTTGCCTTTTAGGTTTTAATTAACCTGTATTGCAGATGTATTAACGTGGTAAATACCATGTTGATTATTTTCTGTATTTGTGGGTGCTCTTGGTAAAGACAACTGTGATGGGCATTTCTTCCAAAGAAAATTTGATGAGAAACGCTGTAATTAAAAATAATTGTTGTATCAGCTTATTTACAGCTTTTGTATTACAATTCATATTAACATGCACACTCTTTCATTTAACATCTTGATGTCAGTGAGATCTTTAAAGGAATTTACATACTTTTATTCACTTATGCTTAAAATAGTCAAAAGTGGCAGTAAATTATTCATTCATTTATTCATTTTCCTTCAGCTTAGTCTCAATTTCAGAGGTCGCCACAGAGGAATGAACCGCTAACTATTCTGGCATATGTTTTACGCAGCAGATGCCCTTCTAGCCGCAACCCAGTATTGGAAAACATTCATACCCACACACACACAATACTTTATAGCCAATTTAAATTTTTTTATGAAAATGTTATGCTGCACAAAAACTAACAATGCATCAATCCTTTGGCCAAAGGAGAAATGGGCTGAGCCTGAGCCTGGTTTCTCTCAAGGTTTTTATCCTTCACTTTCGGCAATTGAAAGTTTTTTCAATTTGAAGTTTTTCCCTCGCCACTGTCGCCACTGGCTTGCATAGTTCGGGACTTGTGGAGCTGCGCATCGATGGATTTGCTCTTTGGACTTTCAGCAGTGAAAATTAAACCAGACTGAAATGAACTAAACTGAACTTAAACTCTGAAAACTGGCCTGACACGGTTTCAATTTACTAGAATCTTCTGTGTGAAGCTGCTTTGATACAATCTACATTGTAAAAGCGCTATAGAAATAAAGATGACTTGAATTGAATCAAAGGCAATGTTGTTACTAATCTTTCACATGTTCAAGGCTGTAATAAAAGGTTGAAAAAATTCAAACCACAACCACATTTTATATGGAAAATAAGTTATTTTGTGTGTATTTTTCGCCAAACCAGTGACATCATTTATGAATTTGACAATTAAAGAGTTTAAATCCTGTAATGTTTCTAAACACTTAGTAGTTTTAATTAGGACTGAGGTTGATTAACAGATTTATGCACACAAAAAAAGCTACAGAACATGTTAGTGTTAGTAAAAACAAAAAAACTTGATTAGTTATCTAAATATTCTTGTAATACATTTTAAAAGTTAAATAGCAAATAATCTTTCACATTATTTTGGAGTTCCTGTGCTAACAATATCAAGGAAATATACATAACTGATGTGCTCTGGTGTACTGTAGAACTGAATTTAAAGACCTCGTGAAATCTGACGTCTTAATAAGTCAGTGTAAAATTTAAAAAAAATCATAAATTAACATTTTTACAAATTGTCTGTATCATTTGGCAAAATGGACTAGAATAAAGCATGTTTAAAATTAATTCAATAAATGATGAGACCTTTACTTTAGTAGTGGCTAATTTATTTTGTATTTTTTGGGTATTATTAACATAAAGTTAAACTAAATTACTCTACGTTTCTGCTTATACACTCAGGATTGGCCCATTCATGGAGAACATGATGATGAAGTGATTTTGCTGGAAACTACTGAACTCTCTTAAATGGAAAACTGTAAGGGGGCAACAGGAACACAAGATGAAAATCAATACTGGCCCCCGAGATACAGGATAACTGGAGCTGCTACAAATGTGCTTTGTTTGCCTTTACAATTTTTTAAGTGCTTTGAGGAATTTATTTCTACAGGATAATTTGAGGAATAATTTTAAGAGCATTCATGTGAGCTACTGAGCAAAAATTGGTAAATATCCATGCCTGACCCATTGCCTGACAAACCCAACACTCTTCACTGGAGTTTTTTTTTTTGTGTGTGTGTGGCAAAGATCCAAATGGCTAACTCTTCAGAGCTCACCTGCGAAACCTGCGTGGCTTCCTCCAGGAAACGTTTCATCTCATCCTCACCGTAAACCACATTCATAGCCGAGCCACTGGCAACAGAGAAAGAGTCTCATCATTTATCACTTCGACACTTAAATGAACCCATCAGGAAATAATATGAGACAAAAACCATGCTTCAATGGTTGTAGCGTCAAGCAAAACAGAAAGGAAGATATGCAGAAAGAAAGAGGCAAAAAGCAGACTAGAGACATATATTTGGGTCAGCTGCTCCTATAGGCGATCAGCAATGAATTTGTTTCATATTAGTAGGGGGCTTTTTTTTTTTACTTATTTTGTGGGTTATTTTAAAGGCATCAGCCCTGCAGCTTACATTGGTGGTATAGCTAGATGTCTATGACTGACAGAAAGCGTTGAATAAACAGACAAATCATTAAACAATGTTTCAGTCTTACTTTAAAGTAAGATTCCATTAGGAAATGTATTTACTAACATGAACTAATTATGAACAATACCTGCACAGCATCTATTAACCATTGTTCAGCATGTACTAATGCATTTTACCATCAAAATTCATGCTTGTTAACATTAATGCATTGTGAGTTACCATGAACTAGCAATGAACAACTGTATTTTCATTACTAATGATAACTAACATGAACAAATACTGTAATATTCATTGTTTGTTCATGTTAGTAAATGCATTAACATTAACTAATGTAACCTTATTGTAAAGTGTTACCAGTGATTTGTTAAAATAATCAAAAGTGACAGTAGATAAGACGTTCACTGTATTACAAAAGCACTTCAAATAAATGTGTCACGGTTGAGGTTGGAAAAGAAATTGTAGGGACAAAAACATGGGTTCATTAATTACTGTATAAAATAAAAACAAAGCAACAAAAACAACCCTGAAGGGGAACACATTAACAAAAAAAAGACAAGACAAACTAGACTGGGCTGGACATGACAGGACAAGGAGATACACACTGATGAACTGGCACAGGACAGCAGACAAGAGGCAGCTATAAACAAGAGCAAACGAGCGAACTCATTAACTGCATGTTCACATGAAAAGCACATGGCCACAATGTAAACACCACGTGCTTTACACAACACTAACAGAGGACACAAGCATAAGACACAAGTACACGATAAATGAAAACACTTACCGTGTACTCACACATGCGACATGCATGTTCCATCCCAGCATCAACCGAAACCAAATAAACTGAGGCGCTGAGAATAAAACAGCATGCCACGGACAAAACAAACACAAACACCAGGACCAGAGCATGCATCCCAAGTGCTGCCAAGACGGCGCTCATACAAAGATGAAGACAGACAATGACAGAAAACATGAGTGCTCAACTCAAGAAAACTTGAGCTGAGCATAACATAACAAAGAAGACAGTGTCTGGACTCTGCCAGCAAACCAAAAATTTACAAGACCGAAGTGGCAGAATCCTAACAAAATGCAGTTCTTGAAAATGTGAATCCTGAAAAAAAGTGTATAGCATTATTAAAAAAATCTTTACCTTGAATGTTTGTAATGGCTGCTAAAAATGCATGCTTTGCATATCTTAAACCTTATCGAAATATATATTTTAACAATATTGCTGTTATGATCAACCAGCAGTGCTGCTCTCAACTGCACTACAAATCCCATCATGCACTTCACTCACACACCTGGCCTAGATCCCCAATGATTGCAAAGTTATTCAGGAGTAATTACACACTATTTTACAACTTTTTTTGTTTAGACAGTCTTGTTTAGCTGTATTGTGAACTTCAGGACACATTGTTCTTGCCTTACAGTGTTAGACCCTTGCCTTGTTTTATTGTTTATTCCTGTCTGCTGCCTGCCTTTTGACCATCCGCCTGTTTACTGACCACAACTCTGGATTTTCTCTAACCATCTGTTTGCCCTTGTGTTGATAGTTGCTTGCCTGACCATTCTTGTTAATAAACCTGCATTTTAATCAGCACTTTCTTGTCAGCGTCCCATCATTTACAATTGCTCTCTTCTTGTTTGTTCATTTTTTACGTTTGATCACAAATGCACTTTCCCAAACACTTAAAATTGTAAATAATTTGTGCCACAATTTTAAGGCATGCAAAGTCCAATTAAGCTGTAGAACCATCAGCACTACAGTATATCTATTTTTCACAATCCATAATTAAACAGATGTATTCATGCAGAATAAAATGGTGTATTTAAAATGTATGATTTTACCCAGAATTTATTATGAACACTCAGCAGATGCAAGGTGAGTAGATCACTTTATCAAACTGCAAAAGGCAAACACTTTAAAAAATGTGGTTATTAATGGCAAGTACATTGTCTCAAACCACACATTTCTAAGAGAAATTCATTTCGACTTGTGGTTCATAAAACAAAATAAAGGCAGATGCCAGCTGCTTACCATTGTGCAATGGACAACAGTCAGCAATATGTTTCACTAACACATCAGAATAAAGTGAGCACAAAAGAGGAGGGACATATACTGAGACAGCCCTATATGTATCTCTCCAGTATAAACTGTTCCACCATGGTCCAGATGAACTGGCAAAGTTTCTGTCAGGGCTGAAGTTGCTAAGAGTCTGAGCCTGAGGCAAGGGTTTAGGCAATTTAATGAAGCCAAACCACAGCTAGCACCAAACGCAGAGAGGGATGGAACCATACAGAGCAATAAATATTCAAAAAAAAAACAAACTGTTTTTTGGCAGTTGAAATGTTCTTAAAAACTAAAAGCAAATCACTTTCACTGCTGAGACTGTACTGTGTGTGGGTGTTTGCTTGTACCATATGAAGATTAAGAAAGATGAATGGATGCGCTAAAGCTTGTTGCTTTAATTTAGCTTTAGTTCTATGTATTGCAAATCTAGTTTTAAGAAAACCAAAATAAAATTTGCGTTCTGTACTTTCCACTTCCTCAACACTTGTCACTTCTGTGGGGGAAAAAAAATAAAAGAAACTAAACTGGTCTTAAAGTAGACAGTAGCCTTTAGATGAATATCTAATGAAGACAAATAGAAAAGTGCTCCAGTGATGAAAGAGATTTTATGAGTGAGACGTGTAATGGTAAAAAAGCTGAATTTACAGCTATTTCAGGGTGGCATTGTTTCATTTTCCCATTGAGGCATTCAATCTAAAAGCCTGCTGTCTGGTTTTGTGGAAATTAGCCGGTCAAGTCATGTTTCTTAGAAAGTGAAAGAAATGCATTCTACCCAGTATCTCTACAAAGCACTATTAAGAATGTCTGAAGTGGATTTTCTTTGCCCTTGATAAATGAGCAGTTGATTACCTGACATTGTTTTTAGTTTAGTTCAGGGTAACCTACTTTGTAATATTGTATATATTCCCAAGCATTAATTAACTGGTTCAAAAACAAAAATACAGCCATCATTTGACTAACTTTGTGTTGTTCATTTTTATGATTGATGTCATACTGAGTTTTCTATTAAATAAAAAATCAGTATATAAAGGGAATGATATGAGAGCTTTCTTAAAAATATATTTTGATGGTCCATTTAAATATTCTGATGACTGTAAGTAGCTTTGCAACTGTATGTCAGCTAACTTGCATATACTTATACATAAACGTTTAGAGTATAAACAGAGTATTATGTTACATGTTAGTTGAATACTTTACAAAGTTATTAAAGAGTGGCTTTATACTGGATCATAAAATCATGTTTTTATTTTCTCTAGAGCTTCTGACAAAATAGTATTTGCTGTGATCCATTTTATTTAAATTTTATTAAAATCTCGGTTTGAATAAATGATAATAACACATTAAATCAGTTTGAATGTTTGTAACATAGATGATAATTCTGGTTAAAAAGAATAAACACTGAAGCAGCTTCAGCTGTACATGATGACTGCTCCCTCTGGATCAAATGTAGATTTGAATGTACCAATGTAGTCATCAACATTTCATAAACATTAGAAAATCTCTGTCATTTACTATTTTGATTGCATGGGTGTCTGAATAGAGATTTCAAGATTTTTAATAATTAATTGTAAAGCCTTGACAAAATGTCTAAAGGATAGCATCATTTATTTTATTTGTTGGGTTCAACAGGATTATTAAAATTGCTCTTTTGTGTTTCTTTTTTCTTCTCCAAATCACTGCTCCAATTGCTGTAGCTTTTGAGGTGGCAGCTCATAAAAGAGAATGATTATTAGAGAAATACACTTTTGGGGCTCTATTTTAACGATCTAGGCACAAAGTCTAAAGCTCATGGCGGAAAAGCATTAAGGATGTGTCTGAATCCACTTTTGCTATTTTAAGGATGGAAAAAAAGGTTTGTGCATAGTCTAACAAGGCTGTGCTTATTCTCTTAATGAGTTATGGATAGGCCCACACGGAATCTGCGCTCGCAAAATTCCGCAGATTTTTCGCAGATTTCCGCAGATTTTTAGCCCATCATTAATTCTGTTTATTTATTTACAGTTAACTATTTACTGTTAATCTAATTGGATTTGCATTTTAAACATTAAATAAAAGTTAAAAATAGATTATTTTTTATTTCACATTTTAAGGTTTTAGTTATGATACTCCTAAAATAATTCCGCAGAAATCAGCAGAATTTTACCAAAATTCTCAGCAGAAATAGCAAAAAACTTCCGCAGATTCCGTCTGGCCGTAGTTATGGGTGTGTTTTGAGCATAACGTTCATTAAACCAATAAGAGTCTCATTTCCCATTCCCTTTAAGAGTCAGTTGCGTCGTGCTATGGTGCATTTGCTATTTACATGGCGGTCTTTGTAAGTAGAAAATTTGAAAACTTCACTAGAGAGAAAACAACAGACCATCTGCAGCTTGATGATAACAAATGAGCCTCCTCTATTTGGCCTCTTTACTTTCTTTTTATACCTTTACTTTCGTGGAGTAAGAAAAAGGGAGGAAACTCGCTCCACTGAAGACATCCATTTGCCTACATATTTAATTTCCTTTGTTAAGTGCAAAGATTTGTTTCAAAACTAGTTCTAAATTCAGTTCTAATTTCCAGCAAATGAATAAATTAACAATAATAATGTAGGACACAAGTCCTATTCTTATGCCCTATGTGGTGATACATAAGTCTTAAAAACAATGCCAACAATGCGCTTTAACACACCTCTTTTTAGACCGACACACCCATGAGTCCACGAAGTGGTGCAAATGGATTTTTTATTTAAAAAACGTAAAATATAGGCTTGCGCTAGTCTGAAAATAGCAACAAATCACGCTATGCACGTCTTGCACCTTATTGTGCTGGGTGTATGATAGGACCCTTGGTCTTTCATCACACAAGATTATGGTATAACACCAAAAAAAAAAAAAAAAAATGTCTCTTTTCTATATTAAGCAAAACCCTAAACTTACAATAACTAATTTATTCCACAAAGAAATTAAAGCAATTGATGGTACTATAAAAAAGTACACGTGAATTGACCGTTCCCCTTGTACTTACCTCAGGACGTAGGATGGCCGCAGGAGGCAAGGGTAGCCCACATTACTGGCAAAGGAAACCGCATCTTCCTGAAAAAGAAATCAAGTTAGATATCCCTTTGCAATCAGCAACATCACATCACATTGTCTGTGTTTCAGATGAGGTCAGACGTCTTGTGTTCTTTTCTCCATTTGTGTCCCAGGCGTGGGCAAAAGGCCAGACAATTACCACTGACCACATTTATTCACCTTACTTTTAATGCTTTGTGAACTACTTCACAGAGAGAAAAACCATATTATCAAACAACTCCCAACCTGAATTATTAGCAAGTGTAATTGTTTTTAGTTGATCAGAAGATATTTGGCCAGACTTGAGCTAAACTATACAATTTATATTGAAGAATAATTTAATAAAGTAAAAATTATATTAAAGGGGATCTATTATGCAAAAATCACTTTTATAAGGGGTTTAAACACATTTGTGTGGCAACAGTCTGTGACTATAACCAACTTCTAGGCCTGTCCGATTAATTGAAATCGCAATTTGAGCATTTACGATTTCTAAATTGCCTTACAGCACATTTTTTTGCATGCTCCAGTCCCGACTGACACTTCTCCTGCAGTATGCTGTTTGAACCAATCAAAGCACAGCATGCCTAAACAGAGAGCGAGAACAAGAGACTGAATAGGCTGCATAAACAGGTAAGAAGAGTTCAGCACAGAAGGACTTGGTCAAAGACCATAGAATACACAAGACATGCTACTCGTTTTGAATGGAGAAAAGTGTAACGGTCAATATGACGAAAAAAAGCCTGCATTCAAGTACAGGAGCCAATCATCGATCGCTATATGGCGAATAAAGCCTGCCTTCTAGTACAGGAGCCAATCATTGATCGCTATAGACTGACAATACTCTGGCAGTAGGGCTCAGACCAGACTTGAGTTTCTGCAGATTTTGTGTGGTTCGGAAGTCTGGAAATTAAACTGAAGAGACAGTTGTTGTTTAATTTTATTGGTGATTTCTAACATGAATTCAATCATAATCTTGGCATAGAGAATAGCATGTTTTCCCATTCAAACAGAATGCCCGAGAGGCATTTCAAAAATGGACGCCAAGTGAAAAGACTTTGACTTTGGACTTTGACCTGGTGCTCAAGAAAGTCAACATCTGTGGTGTGGGATTACTTATTTTGTAACACCTGTCAATCACAAATCGTGTCTAAAAGAGTGTGGAAAGCATGAGCGTCATTCCTTTTTCTTAAACGATGACAAACTAATAGAACATTGCTGCAGTTCTGATACAAGTTTTATTTATAGAGAAAATTAAAAAGCACTGGGTGTTTGGGTGTCCTGTGTTTGTCCGAGGTAATTAGTCTACCAAAATGTGTACATCCCATAAAAAGTATGAAGCTGATCGATCAGTTCTTGTTATGTAACTCGCGGTGTGGCATTCTGAGAAGTGCGTCACTCAAAATGTGTGCAAGCCATGACTCTCCAATGGAAATAACAGACTTGTGCGTGCAAAAGACACGATATGCGAAGGGCCTATTTCACGACATTGGTACAAAGAGGTCTATGATCTATGCATGGCAAAAAAAAATCTTTGGACACATAGAAAAGTACACGCAACTTCTTCTGATATGTTGTCAAGCAGAACATCGGAGCCTTACTTGAATTTGAAGGCACGCACGCACGCATGCACACACACAGTAGTTTATTTATTTGTTTTGCCAAAGGTCTGTTATAGAGACAATTTGTTACACCTTAACTAGGTGATTTAAATTTTGTTTGCCTTATGTCTGTTTTAAAGACATGTTACAGGTCTTTTATAAAGATCTAATTGTTGTCCTTTGGAAATATGTTTCAGATTCACACTTTAAAACGTCTGTGTGTGTGTGTGTGTGTGTGTCAAAATCGTGACACAAAAATTGTTCAAGAAATCACAATATTGTTCAAGAAAATTGTATTGTATTAATTTTATTTTTTATAATCACACTTCATAAAAGCAGCATACAGAAACACTTTGATTGACATTCTCACTTTGTACATGTCATCAGAAGAGAAAAGCCCCGCCCACTAGATACAATCTCTGCCTTATTAGCATAGGACATTAGTGCTGTTTTTGAATCTGCCGCTATGCTGACACATAGGCATTTATAGCTCCACCTTCTTTTAAAAAGAGGTCTGGGAGCACAATCCATTTGAATTTAAAGCAACAGTCACCAAAGTGGCACAATTAAGATCAAGCCTAAATGGACGTTTTTAAAGAGTTACTTTAAATAGAGTTATATAAGAGGCATTTTGAGCTGAAACATACACGCACTAGGGACACCAGAGAGTTATTTTACATCTTGTAAAAATGATCAATAGGGGTAATAAAAATGCCAAAGCAGTCCTAAGATTCCAGTCCTCACATATTTGTAATTTACATATATCTGACAATATTTTGAACTCAAACTTTTTGAATTAGCAGAAATGATCACTGCAGCGCCTGCTTTGATGTCAGTACCAACAGTTCTATCCAAGCTGTTTGACATGACAGATGTGCAATGCACTTCATCAAAGTGTGGCTAGTTAGCATCTCAAACAATGCACCATAAGATAGTGGTTATGCAGACAGATAAGATGATTAAGAAATGCACCCTGGGTTGGGAATAAATGAAAATGCTGTGTGACATGAGGAAGCAACGGAACACTGTCCATCTAGCCAGAAACAGCACACTGAACAAACTGAAGAATCCCAAAAGATTCTGCTGATCTCTACTGCTCTTCTGGCTTGTTTTAACAACAGGGAGACCATTAAAATGCTGGATGTACCCTCAGCAGCAAGACCAAGACCAGCGGAGGGTGAGTGGGCAGCGCCGTGGGGCAGAATGCCCTCTCTCTCCCCCTTCATCACACCGACTTCAGCTCTTCGCTTCCATGGCCCGCGGCAAGAAGGCTGGTTGTAGCTAACGGACGAGCGAGCATGCTTCCAGTCAACATGTTTCTGCACTTCTAATGTTTGCTGTTTAAAAGCACTCTGCTACCTCTAGAGGATTCGGGGCGAACACAGCATTTGTAAAAGTGAAGAGTTTAGATATGTACAGTAACTATATGGGATATTTCTTGAAAGCAGGGAATGAATGGAGCAATGAATGATTCATTAAATGAGAAAATGCGTAAGAGAAGCAGGTGGTGTTCATTATTACTGCAAAATTGCATCTACTCAACTGACCTCCTTACCATTTCTTTTTTTCCTGGAACGTGGCGTGTATCGTAAAGATGAAAGAAGAGAATATAATTATTCAGGGTTAAACTTAAAGGATATTATTTCCTTATTTACTTGTATTGCATCAGTTTTCTTTGTCATTTTCTTTTATTTATTTTATTATTATGAATTATTATGTTATATTCGTTTATTCGGGTTTCTCTTCTAAATATTATTTTTGATGCTTGAAGTTATAATTATGTTTGATTAAGATTGTCAGAAAATGGTAGATAATTTTGTTTTCTGCTGATAGATTGAAACAGTTGATGTCTTACTGATTATTTATATATTTTATACTGTAAATCTGATGGATAAGCATCAATAAAAAACTAAGTTAAACTAAAACGATTTCAAATTAAGAACCAGTCCTCCATCTCTACTGAAATAAACCACAGAGGGCCAGATTTATTGAAGGCTTACAGTATGCCAATGACAAATCTTCTTGGGTGATGAAAAACTACTTTTAAAGAGCCCCTATTATGTGTTTTTGAAAATGACCTTCCATGCAGTGTGGAACAGCTTTAAGTTTATGAAAACATCCAGCTGAGGTGATTCGTCGTACGTCCGGATCTTTTGTTTGTCCATATCAACGTCTACACAAAACAATGCCAAATATGCTCTGTGCTGGATCCAGTAAAACGTGAACGCGCCTTTGCCTTCAAATGCTAGCAGAGTGCGGGTGTGTGTTGGACTGATCATAACTGAAGATTTAACATTAATAAGTGAACGTTCTGGTGATTAATACACTAATCAACCCTGCAATGGCAATTCATCGGCCATTTGTTAAAGGATGGATCAGAAAAGACTGTTGATGTATGGGACTTTGTCAGACCTGCGTGGAACTTTGTCAGTATACAGTTTAGCAGTATACAACTCAACAGAGGCTGTACTTTCTTTGTCAGCTGAGGAAGTTCAACCTTCCAATGGAGCTGCTGAAACAGTTCTACACCTCCATCGCTGAATCAGTCCTCTGCACTTCAATAACTGTCTGGTTTAGCTCAGCTTCCAAATCTGACCTCCGAAGACTACGTCGAATAGTTCGGACTGCAGAGTGAATCATTGGTACAACCCTCCCTTCAAAAACTGTACTTATCCAGAGCGAGCAGAAGGGCCGCTAAAATCACTCTGGACCCCTCCCACCCAGCCTCTTTGAACTGTTACCTTCTGGTCGACGCTACAGAGCACTGCGCACCAAAACAGCCCGACACAGAATTCCCTCAGGCAATCCATCTCATGAACACATAATGATAATAATTGTAGAACCAACATCACTACCTGCTATACACTTTTTATACACACATACACTTATTGAACAACACACTTTACATGACAATTTGCACAAAACAGCTGCACATATAACGCTGTATATAGTACCATACACTTGTCAATTTGTATATTTGCATTCACTACTTCTATTTTTTTAATATATTTATTATCTGTTGTTTGTCCTGTCTCCGTAATTCTGTTGAACTGTATGTGTGAACATACCTGGCAATAAAGCTCTTTCTGATTCTGATTAAGGATCAGTTTCTTCCTCTATTTCACAAGTGTAAATAAGTGTAATTAAAATGTTTTCTCTAACTTAAATATTTTTTCAATTGTGTTTTGTTACTTGTAACCGCTCTACGCAGCTTGTACTGTATCTTAACTTTTTGAATTCTCATATCGCATCTAAAACCACGTTGAAAACGAAGCGCATGCCACTTTGTTAACGGATTTACATGCGTTTGTGAGCTTGCGATCCTCTGACGTTTGTCATCGCAATGGCCACAGTTCCTACACACATTATGGGGTTCTTTAAGAACACTATAAAAAGGCATGTGCAACATAAGCATTTGCGTTTATAGAATTCTCCCTTTTAGATGCAAAATGTATGGGAGGACAGTTTATAAGTCTATTGATTAAGGTTTCTTATTAAGATTTCTTAGTAGTCACAATAATTTGTATCATTTATTGTTCAGCAAGTGTAACTGTGCTTAGCTTACCAGTGAGCTGAGAGCCCTCCACGGTGCCTGGCCAACACCCAGATCGTCCAGTATGGAAGAGAATACAGATCTTTCTTCTGCACGATCAATTTGAGCAGGGTTGGTTCCCAGAATCTTTACCCCGTTCAGGTGCAGGGGCATGGCCAGATTATTGGGGATCTGCCCACCCACAGATACAATACAGCCAGTGCAGCCCTGTGGAGGGATGGAAACTTTATTTTATGAAACTGACTGTCCACATGAATTCTGATCCACACTGCAGTTTGTTCTGGTCAAGAGCAGCCCACACAGACAAAAAAAAGTCTGACCAGCATGCTAAGTGACCATAAAGTGAACAATCGAGAGGCACAGGGAAAAAAAAACATCTATAAAATAAAGATTGAGCAGAAAAAAATTAAATAAATAAATAAACATTTTTGTCAACAATGGGCTCTATGCACAGCTAGTGTTTTTCAGCCAATGATAAACCTACAGTGAAAGCTTTATATGACTATTTTCAATTTCACAAGGTTGCTTTTACAGCATGGATGTTGTAATGTAATTACCATACATTCAGTTAAATAGACTTAAGCATTCATTTAGTTGTTCAAGAGTAAAACGGGATGAAAGACCGCTAGTGCCGTCAGGAGCAGCAGTCTAGCGCAGAAACTCCATTGAAAATACTGGGGTAAAATAAACCATCATATTTTTAAGACATGGCAGAGAGAAAAGGAATTTAATGCAGTGCTTCTTGTCAAGTCTGAGACCCACTTTATATCATATATCTATCAGGCAGTGAAGAACACTGATTTTTAAAGAAATCAGACCTTAAATGTGGCAATTTTATAATGGAAAGACAGTTCACCGGAAGCGCTGAGGCTGGCTGGCTGAAATTAAAAGCCCATGTGCATATACCCCATTCTCATCATTATCACAGCTGTGTAATAATTATACAGTTCAAAGAAATATAATTTGTTTTAAAAATATTAACAGTATAGGACATAACTGTCTCTTTCTTACTATGTGTAATTACAAACAAGACCCACGTAAGTCATTCAACTACCAATACAAGTAAAATGGACTATCATTCAAGACAACACTTTGAATATGTATTATTATTAGTAGTAGTACTAGTAGTAGTAGTAGTAATGGCAGCAGCAGTAATAGTAGTAGTAGTAGTATTAGTAGTAATGGCAGCAGCAGTAGTAGTTGTAGTAGGAGTAGTAGTTGTAGTAGGAGTAGTAGTAGTAGTAGTAGTAGTAGTAGTAGTAATAGTAGTAGTAGTAATGGCAGCAGTAGTAGTAGTAATAGCAGAAGTAGTAGTGGTGGTAATAGCAGTAGTAGTAGTAGTAGCAGCAACAGTAGTAGTACTAGTAGTAGCAGCAGCAGCAGCAGCAGTAGTAGTAGTAGTAGTAGTAGCAGCAGCAGTAGTAATAGCAGTAGTAGTAGTAGTAATAGCAGTAGTAGTAGTAGCAACAGTAGCAGTGGTAGCAGTAGTAGTAGTAGCAGCAGCAGCGGCAGCAGCAGTAGTAGTAGTAGTAGTTGTAGTAGTAGTAGTAGTAATGGCAGCAGTAGTAGTAGTAGTGGTAATAGCAGAAGTAGTAGTAGTGGTAATAGCAGTAGTAGTAGTAGTAATGGCAGCAGTAGTAGTTGTAGTAGTAATAGCAGAAGTAGTAGTAGTGGTAATAGCAGTAGTAGTAGCAGCAGCAGCAGTAGTAGTAGTACTAGTAGCAGCAGCAGCAGCAGCAGCAGTAGTAGTAGCAGCAGCAGCAGTAGTAGTAATAGCAGTAGTAGTAGTAGTAGCAGCAGTAGCAGTGGTAGTTGTAGTAGTAGTAGTAGTAGTAGCAGCAGCAGCAGCAGTAGTAGTAGTAATAGCAGCAGTAGTAGTAGTAGCAGCAGTAGTAGTAGGAGTAGTAGTAGTAGTAGTAGTAGTAGTAGTAAAGCAGTAGTAGTAGTAGCAGCAGCAGCAGCAGTAGTAGTAGTAGTATATGTGTGTTCTGCAAGTACAGTTTTACAAACTGAGCAATAAGTCTAAATTATAGTCTTTAATAACCTACCTAATTTATTAGCAACAGGCATTCATTTGTAAACAACCTCAAAAATATCTCTTTAAAAGCATAATAATTGCTTGAAATATGCATACATCTGTCAGATGACGTGCATTTTATAATTGCAGTTTTGACTCTACAATTTAACATACGATGGATTTGATCTGTCCAAGATCAAAGACTGCAAATTCTGCTGCTGCTGCTTATGAATGTCAAAAAAGCTTGCTTCATCCCCTAATATGACAGAAAGTTTGTTATAAGCAAAGAATGTTTTAATCAAAGCGCCGGTCTGACAGAGAAACGACTAGTATCATTGCTAATTCACTGCATGAATTCACAATGATTTTTTCTTTCTGTCTCACTCTTTATAAGCATTGCTAAATGTAGACTTTTATCAACTGGTGTTCATTCTCTCATCGTTTCCGAGATGAACTGTGGTCACAGAAGCTGTTGGGACATGACGTGGCATTATTTTACACTGGCAAATCCCATTCATCACATTCCTATGGCAACCGCATGTTAATTTTATAATGGAAAGACAGTTCACTGGAAGCGCTGAGGCTGGCTGGCTGAAATTAAAAGCCCATGTGCATATACCCCATTCTCATCATTATCACAGCTGTGTGATAATTATAAAGTTCAAAGAAATATAATTTGTTTTAAAAATATTAACAGTATAGGACATAACTGTCTCTTTCTTACTATGTGTAATTACAAACAAGACCCACAAAAATCATTCAACTACCCATACAAGTAAAATGGACTATCATTCAAGACAACACCTTGAATATGTATTATTATTATTAGTAGTAATAGTAGTAGTAGTAGTAGTTATAGTAGTAGTAATGACAGCAGTAGTAGTAGTAGTAGTAGTAATGGCAGCAGCAGTAATAGTAGTAGTAGTAGTAGTAGTAGTAGTAGTAGTAGTAGTAGTAGTAATGGCAGCAGCAGTAGTAGTAGTAGTAGTAATAGCAGAAGTAGTAGTAGTGGTAATAGCAGTACTAGTAAATGTAGTAGTAGTAATGGCAGCAGTAGTAGTAGTAGTAGTAATAGCAGAAGTAGTAGTAGTGGTAATAGCAGTAGCAGCAGCAGCAGTAGTAGTAGTAGTAGTAGTAGTAGTAGCAGTAGTGATAGTAGTAAAAGCAGCAGTAGGTGTAGTAGTAATGGCAGCAGTAGTAGTAGTAATAGCAGAAGTAGTAGTAGTGATAATAGCAGTAGTAGTAGTAGCAGCAGCAGTAGTAGTAGCAGCAGCAGTAGTAGTAGTAGTAGTAATATGACAAAAAGTTTGTTATAAGCAAAGAATGTTTTAATCAAAGCGCCGTCTGACAGGGAAACGGTGTTCATTCTCTCATCACTTCGGAGATGAACTGGGGTCACAGAAGCTGTTGAGACATGATGTGGCATTATTTTACACTGGCAAATCCCATTCATCACATTCCTATGGCAACCACATGTATGCCCACTTTGCCATTCATAAGCAATCTCTACTCTTCCCTTCAGGCTGATCTGATCACACTAACATGATGATAATAAACCCCTACACACCACCTGGGAATTTATTACAACCTCTGAGCAAAACAACAAACACTTAATCAACCCATGCTTTAATCACCACTTTAACTAGATTATAATGTGACTTAATGGAAAAGTCAATGGCTGTTAGAGAGGTCAGATTTTGCATCCTCAAAGTGGCTCTGTCTCTATAAAGGAGGATATAAATGAGCTTGCTTATATGCTCAGAGGCATTTCCTGGTTTATCTCTTGAGATAATGACATCTTCATAAAACAAGGTTCCCATTCTAAGCCAAATATCAAATTCACTGACTGAAAATATGCATTTCCATGACCCATGTTGAATACTAGGCAAACAAACAGGAAAATGTATCTTTTATTGTGATATATTACAAATATTGTAAAATATGTAAATGATGTTTTTAACATTATGCATTCTGTGGAATCAGGTTTGACTGTCTGTGTACGCTGCAAAAAAATGCTTGTTTTGCTTGCCAAATATCTAAAAATTCTTAAATAAAAAAACATTTTTTTAGAACTCATTGTCTTGATTTAAGAAATAACATGCCAAAATTAAGTGAGTTTTTCCTTAAAATAAACAATATAATCTGCCAATGGGGTAAGCAACATACTCTTATGTCAAAAGGAAAAACAAGATTATTTTGCTTACCCCATTGGCAGATTATTTTGCTCATTTTAAGGAAAAACTCACTTAATTTCGGTATAGTATTTTTTTAAATCAAGACAATATGTTTTGCTTGTCTAGAAAATGCTTCTTGATTTAAGAATTTTTGGATATTTGGACTAGAAACAAGATAAAAAATCTAAGTAAGAAAAGCATTTTTGCAGTGTAAGAGACAGTATCATTTCTAGGTTCTAGGCACATCAGGTCTGATTGCCTGTGTGTGAAATATCTTCCAGGCACGGCTCTGTCTTTTGTCTAACCAATGGCTGGATGATACTTTCAGGCCCGGTAAACAAGATTTTTCTACTAAATCTGTAGTAGTTTTTGTTTCTACTAATAAGCACTGCCCACTGCAGTAGTCAAGACTTTTTTTCGATGAACAACACAGCGACAGAGTTCTCATTAATGGATTCTGCTTTGAAGATACCTGAAATTTTCTGCTTGTTTGTCTCTTCAAATTCACAACAGTCTTATTGCCGTGAGAATGAAATCTTTATTTTCCAACTACTTTGTGCCATCAAAGTTTTTTTTTTTTTTTTTAACAATTGCATGCTGTCACATCACATCTGTATCAGACATCGTGCTAAAGTCTGAAACAAAGCTGGAAAGTAATATTGAATTGTTTTATTTAATTCAAGGGCCTGGTCAATCTGTCCAAGTAGCCTATAGCATTAATACAACACTGATTAATACATGAAATAATAATTCTTTTACATGAATTTAAGAGTTTAAATGTGACTAAATACCAGATGCAGAAGCCAATTTGTTTTTCAAAACAGTAATTATCTACATTTTCAATTCTGTCAGTTACCATTTACAGTATGTTATCTAATATGCTATAGTGTACAATAAATAAATAAATAAATATAACTAGCTAACATTATTGCTTTACATCAGTTTTTATTCTGATGACCTGTTTGACCAGTGGGACCAGTGAGATTTCAGCCTGGTGACTTCATTTAACTTAAGTGATTACCAGTTGACAAGCAAGAAAGAAATGAAATGACACTGAAAAATAGCCTAACCATAACAATAGAAAAACAAAAAAACAATGCACAAAAAATTCTTAATAAATCAGAAGTAAAATTTAAAACAACAAACGAAAATCCCTGATACTCCATGACATGGATAAAAAATATGTAAAATTCCCTGACTTTCAATGTAATTTAAAAGACCTCTTAAAATTCCACGCTATTCAAGAAATTCTATTACCCATGTAAACCCTGTAAAACCTGCATTTCTCTGAACAGAACATTCAAGTCACACATTTTTAGCCTTTTTACACCAAGGTTGTTAAGGGATAGTATATGATTTTGAAGCTAATAATCAATGAGATTTTTAACTTCATTTTCCATTGCAAATTTTCCAAAGAACTGCTCTAAATTAAACTGAATAAATGATCACAGACTCAATGAGTTATCATGGAATCAGAAACAACAGTAAAATACATTAAAATTGACTGCTGATTCCAAAACAATGGTGTCTATTGCATCATAAAATTGAGTTTTTGAATAACACTTTCTATAATAGACAGGTTTATAACAATGTAAATATATTACCAACAATAATACTGTATATATTTAAAACTGGATAATACAACTTAAAACATTAATTTTGATTAAAACAAATTCTACAGTTGTTAAATGATACACATTTAAAATAAACTAATTCAAATAAGTCTTTCCAGATAAAAAGCATCGTCTCATAGCATTAAAAAGACGGAATTGCAAAAGCAGGTTATATATTTTCGATGTTATTGCAATACTGGCATTTTGGAGCAACTTCTACTTTAAGTAAATGACCATGAGTGAGTCCAATACAAAATCTTGTCTAAATAACCTCACCATGTCTTGAAAAAATTACATTTTCTAATGGCTGGATTTCCAAAAGCATATTATTTGATGCCATTCTGCTAGCCATTTATGTAGAATATCTTTAAATAGGTGGTTTCAAGTCTGAAGGTGTGATTTTGCATGCCCTAATTCTTCCTGCAAAAGCTATGCATATAATAATATTAATTATTATTAATAATTATTCCTATCATAACAACCACAACATTCATTTGTTATTCTTTGTCGTTGCTATTAAAATAACAAATAGGCAAATAACAAACACTATAAAAAACAAAACATAAGACAGCAGCTGGTTTATTATATTGAGACCTAATGTACGGATGTAATAAAATCTGTATGCTATTTTATTATTATTATTTTGAATATTGAATATTATGTTTGTGTACATCAATGCAGAATCAGTCACATCAGTATTATGATGCACTGAAAACACCTTTATAATCCACATGTATACTTTTTATTCTATTTATTGCTTAACAAATTTCAGAATCATTTTTATTGATTTTTGTTACAGCTAATTGTATTGCATATTCCATTCTTATTCAATATTGTGTAGGCCTAATAGTGTTAATAATGTTAAATAATTCACAATCAGTACATTGCATTTTTTTAAATATTTGTACTGTATTTTCAATCTGCATACTGTAGCATGTTAAACATACTAGTATCTACTGCAGGAATAGTGATATAATACAGATAAAAATGTCTATTTTTCTGATTTTCTCCAAAAAAAAAAGCTTAGAATCAAATGATTCATTTTGAAATGCCTATGGAGAAAATGAATGGGAAAGCAGGGCAGTTAAAATGTGGGCCATCACCATTGTGCTTGAAATATGATGAGATTTTAAAATACTGGCCCAAGTATTAAAGGCTCCGTATGCAGTGGAAACACATGATCTTGTTTGTACAAAACACTGTTGCATAAACCGTCTAACACTGATGGCAACAGCTGTGGACTTTGTCCTGCTGTGATATTCATATTAAGACCAGCGGACCGGTTGCCTGTCTACTGTCACGCATTGAGCATCAAAAAAAGAAAATGAGGAATTGTTTGCTTTCTACAGATTTGTGGCCTGTTTTCATAGCAGACATTGCTACTTCTTTCCACAGCAAGCATAAAAAGTATAATACATTGACTCTTATATACTTTCAGACACAAGATGAGGAGTTTGGAACATTCTATTAAACAGGTTATTTTCATGAGACAGCCAACAAAATTGAAAAAAAAAAAATCACAGTTTGAAGATGAAGCATGCAGCATGATAAAAGATCAGGATTCATATCTGGTTTTGAAGAGTGGTGACTAGAAACAGGTTGAAATTGATGGGATTGTATTTGTTTCAAATTAGGCTCAACAACTGCTGCACTATATGAATGTACTATACTCTACAGAAACATTAAAGTCATGCCACAGCTCCTGTCCACCAAAATCATAATTGTTTTTGCTAACTGACATTGTTAACGTTTTTTACTCATTTACTTATAAAATTTTCTAATTTGAAAATCTGAAACATTGAGTATGTTTACATGGACACCAATAATGCTATTTTAATATGGTTAAGACAATACTCTGATTAAAAGTTGACCATGTAAACAGCGATTTTTGATTACCTTAATCTGACTAAAGTCATAATCAAACTAAACAGAAATAGAGTATGGAGTATGCCTATTTTAGTGGCATTATTGAAGTGCAGTACAGACATGTAAACACCTTAATCAAACTATTACCATCATGTAGGACTTTTCGCCGCATTTTGCGACAAGATATTCCACATACACACAGCTGTTTGACACTATTCTCTGCACCTACCCAGTCAGTAAAGGACCACAAACACACACATCACAAAATGTGGAGTTTTTTTCCCCCAATCAGCATGCGGTATCAAATTCCATTAAAACACTATTCCTTACTTCATACTCGCATCCAATACCTCACTTTCACACCAAGGCATGAATTAAATGTTCCTGAATTAAAATGAAACTGCCAAACTGCAGCTTAAGTCTAAAAATTAAAAATGAAACATCCGAAATGACTTAAAACTCCAGAGGAAATGTGGATAGCGCGGTGACGCAACAATGTTAATTGATCTATGTGTTATAACATGTAAAACAGGATCATAAAAGGAACATTCAAAAAGCAACTCATGTAAACACCTTAATCTTATTATTGTCTTATTCAGGTTAAGGCAAATAATTAGATTACTGATGTCCATGTAAATGTAGTCATTGATTTATAAATTTAGGTTGAAATATAAGTTTTAATAGTATAAAAAACATGACATTAAAGTACATAAAAAAAATACATTAATAAAAAATGTGAAATACATCATATTTCAAAGCATGGATATAAGCCATAGCATCACTGCACAAAGGGAATGATTCAATTCATTCTGAATTCTGACTCATATGCATAGAATCAAAGACAGCTCTCCTACTATCCTAAAGAAAGTGATCATTCAAAAAAGGCTGAGTCATTCATTCATTCATTCAGTTTTTATAAATGGATCATTGAATCATCGGCTTACTTGATTCATCAAAACAGATTCATTCAGAAATTAAACAGCAGAGTTGAATTGAGGTGCCAATCTGTTGGTCTCCTCCAGCTTTGTTATAATTATTTTTGTTGGGAAACACATTCTTAATTACATTCACATGCTAATATGAAAAAACAGCACTTGTTCTTGTGTGGCATTATTCAGTGTTGGGCAATAACGCATTAGTAACTAATACTTTTAGTTTAGTAGCATTACTTTTTAAATATATTAACTCCGTTACCATTACAATATAAAGTGTTTGTCCGTTACTTGGTAAATTAGTTAATTTTGGCTGGCCTACATCTTCCTGTTTACAGTAGTGACACATTGTGGGATTGGTGGATGCCAACCAACCACTGTAAAGAAGACGTGTCATGTACGGGTCGCCAGATTGGACAAAAGTAAAGCGAAAGCAGAGAGACAGGGTGTGCGTGAGAGAGGCCAAGTGTCCACGCAAGAGAGACCAAATGCGGCGAGGTAGGCTGAGTGTGCGCGCACGAGAGACTGAGAAACTATTAATGTTACTATTATTAATCACTATTACTAATACTACTGTGTTTGTTGTTTCAACTAAATAAGCATACATTTGTTATCAGTATAACAACATTGTTTAGTATATACAGTGACACATTCCTGTTATATTTCAGAACACGTTATTTAAATGTATAGTGTTGTTTTGCTCAGAAAAATGCTGTGATTTATTTTTTTATTGTTAAACATTTTACATTCCATAAGTTGCTGACATATCACATTAAATTACATTTAATAACATTTAATTCAATTTAATTTGTGATTAGTTTGAAAATTGCTCCTCGATTTTCAACAGCTGTTATGTTTTTGTTTTGTTTAAAATGCATACAATTTATAGTTGTCTATAATAGCAATATGGCTGTCTATATAATGTAATATTTTTGGTGCTGAGTTTCACCAAATAGATTCTGAATGATAATTTGGATTACTTTCATTTATTTATTTTATAAAGGTGTTGTGTTTGTTGAGTATTGTCGATATTTTCATAATAAAGCTGTGAAGGAACATGTTTAAGGGTTAAATAAACTTTAATGACGCTGAAGTAACTTTAGTTTTTGCTTTTTTGTTTCTGAATATATTTTTAGCTGGTTTATAACATTGTGATATTATAATTTTTGTGCTGCTGTTCTGACTTAAGTTAGTGTTTTTGTTTAAATGTGTCTTCTGTTTTAGTTGTGAGAATGTGAATTAATTAAAACTGTGAAGCTGATCAACAGTGTATTTTCCATGCAGCACTGAAGTGACGTTATAAGGGCATTAATGGGAGCATTAAATTTTTTTATTTTAAAAAGTAACTCAAAAATTACTTTTAACCGTAATGCATTACATTTTGGTGTAAGTAATCGAGTTACTTTTTGAATGAAGTACCTAGTAACTGTAACTAGTTACTATTTTTTAGTTACTAGCATAACACTGATTATAGCATATCTGATAAATATTTAAAAGTGATCGTTTTTTGCTTTCGTAATTTGAATTACAGGGCCATTCAGTGACATAAGTGACATGCTCCATGGCAGCTCACACATCGTTCAAACTATCATCATTATTATAGATTATAAATATATTGCACAAAACATAATATTAACTCATAATAATACATTACACGGACATCATAAAGTCACATGTAACTGTATCCTTGTATTTTACATGTAATTTTCAGAAATCTGACCGTATGATAACAATGCCCTTGTCAAACATGAAAGTCAATAACACCTTTCAGTTAAAGCAAACGCACCAGATGCCCAGACTGAGCTTTGACCTCTCACCTCTTGCTGTGTGATGTCCAGGATGCGCTCCAGGGTTAATTCCTCAAAGTACAGACGGTCACACTCATCAAAGTCCGTACTGACCGTCTCCGGGTTATGGTTCACCACCACTGTACGCTTTCCCATCTGTCTGAGGGCACGAATGCTTGACACGGCACACCAGTCAAACTCCACACTGCTGCCTGTGAGGGAGAGAAGCCAAACGCTGGCCTGACACACTCCTGCACTAATTGCTCATTAAAACTAATGAAGACAGTACATTAATGCGTTGGTGTGAATTGAAAAATCACAGGATTATTAGGGTAAAAAAAAAAAAAAGATTTCAGCTCACCGATGTGATATGGACCGCAACCAACAACCATGGTGCCATGGTCCTTAAAATCCAAATCATGCTCCTGTCGACAAGGACAAAACTAAATTTGGTTAATTACAGAGTTTATTCTCTCATCAATTTATTTACTTTTTAAACGTTTATTTATGTGCTTTTTGCTTTTTATAAAACTACAACAAAATACAGAAGAGAAGGGAAAAAAACAATAAAAACACCCAATTCAATACACTACAATAATACAAAAGTATTATTACTTGTCTATAAATCACTAAATGGCCTAGGACCTCAATACATTACAGATATGCTCACTGAATGCAAACCCAATAGATCACTCAGATCTCTAGGATCATATAAACTAGAAATTCCAATAGTTCAGTCAAAGCAGGGTGAATCGGCTTTCAGCTACTATGCCCCTCGCTTCTGGAATCAGCTTCCAGAAATGATCAGATATGCTCCAACATTAGGCACATTCAAATACAGACTGAAAAAACATCTGTTTAGCTGTGCCTTTACTGAATGAGCACTGTGCTACGTCCGACAGATCGCACTATTGTTCTTTTCTTTTTATTCTCTTATAACCCATTTTAACACATTTTTATCTGTTTTAATCATTCTTATTATTTGCTTTTTTATTTTCTTACACTTGTCTTTTTATTCTTGTTTATGTAAAGCACTTTAAATTGCCACTGTGTATGAAATGTGCTATAAAAATAAACATGCCTTGCCTTACAATAATAATACATATAAAACACAATACATAAAAAACACTAAACTATGACAGAACAACCAAACAACAGAACACAGAGGGGACAAATGCACATGAAAGCAAAATATAATTTAGCCGGACAGGTAATGCATAAATAAAAGCAATTATAAAGTAACCCTGTTCTTGTATCACCAGAAAATGCATTATCCTGACTAGTTTTATTGTCAAATAATAGTTTGGGCACATTATTAAGAATATAGATTATGAATAGTGAATATCAATTACACTCAATCTTAACTTTTACACTCTTTACATTACTATGTTATTGAAAGGGGTTATTGGTTAGCTTGTGTTTCTTCCAGTGCATTAAGGTGTTCTAATATCTGTCCCCATGTTTTATCAAATATCTGCAATTTGTCATTATTGATATATCTTAACCTCTCCAAAGTGAGCATGTTTGCGATATCATTAACCCACATAACAAATATAGGTACAGATTCAGTTTTCCACATTCTCAAAATCACCCTTTTGGCAAATACCATACCAAATAACATGGCTTGTCTTTCATATTTATTTAACATCTCTACGTTACTAAATATCCCAAGAACAGCTATAAGTGGACATGGTCCAAGATTTTTTGGGGGGGCTTTAGAAAAACATTCAAATATACTTTCCCAATATTCTTGTCATTTAGGACACAACCATATCAAGTGGGTTAGGGATCCTTTTGCTGCTTTACACCTATTACAGAGTGAAGATACCTGAGGAAAAATCTATCAGTTTATTTTTGACTGGTATTTTTAATTTACTTTTTTTTAATTAAGCCCGCATACATAATTTTTTCCACTTTATTATCCAATTCTTTTTTTTTATAGAATTCATTCATTCATTCATTTTCTTTTGGCTTAGTCCCTTTATTAATTTGGGGTCGCCACAGTGGAATGAACCGCCAACCTATCCAGCATATGTTTTACGCAGCGGATGCCCTTCCAGCTGCAACCCATAACTGGGAAACACCCATAAACTCTCATTCACACACATACACTACGGAAAATTTAGACTGACCCAGAGGCGAGAGCCCTACCCACTGTGCCACCGCATCGTCTAAATAGAATTATAAAACAGTAAATTATTTTAAATACACTTGAAGTCAAAATTATTAGTTCCCCTGTGATTTTTTTTCCAAATATATCTCAAATAATGTTTAACAGAGCAAGGAATTTTTCACAGTATTTTCTATAATATTTGTTCTTCTAGTGAAAGTCTTATTTGTTTTATTTCAGCTAGAATAAAAGCAGTTTTAATTTTTTTTTTCTTAAAATTTATTAATTTTAAGGTCAATATTATTAGCCCTCTTAAATGATATTTGTTTTTGATTGTCTACAGAACAAACCATTATTATACGATGACTTGCCTAATTACCCTAACTTGCCTAATTAACCTAGTTAAGCCTTTTGCTAAATACTAGTATCTTGAAAAATATCTAGAAATTGTTTTTTTTTTTATCTTCACTATTCTAAAACAAACCATAGTAAATTCTATCCCTCTGTTTCCTCCACATGCGACAAGTGTAAAGCTGCCGAGGGTACCTTAGCAAACCTTTTTTGGTCCTGTCTTCGAATTCAGAGTTTTTGGTTAGAAGTATTCAGTTCTTTGCTAAGATTTACGATGATAGCAATTTTTGGTTGGTCAGATTTTCTAGAGACTCACAACCAAAATGTACAGTTACTTGTTCAGTATGGCATGATCAAAGCTAAGAAAGCTGTCCTTTTTTTTCTGGAAGAAAAATGTTAGAGCTCTTTTTTTTGAATAGCTCCTTGGACTTACCTCCACTTTACATTTGGAAAGAATTAGATATGCCACCTCTGGGAGCTCTGCAAAACTTGATAACGTGGGATCCAGTCTTTTTTTTCTAACACAACATAATGACTAACAATGTTGTTTAATTGATTGACTTAATTGAAATTATTTGATTAATATCAGAAGATTTGATTGAAGCTTTTTCTCTCTCTCTTTACATCCATCCATACATTATTTTACATTGTGCACAGATTATTGTTACATGATGGGTTTGTCTGTCTGTTCTTTGGTTTTCTATGTCTGCAAAAACTATACTAATTTATTATTATTATTATTATTTTACTGTCATGATGGCAAAGATAAAAGAAATCAGTTAGTAACTATGTATTTATTTAGGCCATTTCTAATAGTTACTAATTATAAGAAAGGAGTTATTAAAACTTATGTTTAGAAATGTGTTAAATATATCTTATTTTGCGCTAAACAGAACATGGGAACAACAATATAAAGGGGGGCTAATAATTCTGACTTCAACTGAATAGTTAAAAATATTATAATAGGTAATAATGGACTTAAATCAGTAATTTTCCATTTTCAAACTACAACGTATTACTTTACTAAATTCATCTTATTAACTGTACTGTAATACATGTAAATTTGTAAAGCTGTAGATGTTAATAGTCAGGCTGAAAAAGCTTTCTTTTTACACTAAAAACACTAAGAAAGATGCTGTAGAAAAGACTGGACAGGAACAAAAACTGCCTGACACATCAAAGACCTAACATATGGTCTGGACAGTGTGGTTTACCTGACCATGGTAAGTGCAATATAAATAGTTGGTGGCTGCAGGGTATTCGGCAGCAAGTGTATCGATCTGAAAAAGAGCACAAGATCCATTTATCATCTAGCAAAGGTCACTATGACTGCTGTATCTCAGGTCCTGCTTCCACCTGGTATAAATATGGATTTTCAGTAATCCAAATCACAAGTGTTCATCCAAGACACATTGCCATTTCCACATTGTATTTACATATGTTGAAACTAGTCTCTCATAACAAATAACTTTGTATATTTCATTCTAACACTGTTATTTTATTAAAAAGAGTTCAGAGTATTGACCACATGTACAGTATGTGTTCAACGTCCACAACTGCTAATAAAAACATACCATTCTGATAGTTAAAAAACGTTACCTCTGACATGTCTTTTTAAAACAACATTGTCACAGTGATAAAAAAAAACTTGTTCTACTCTTTAACAGACAAACTGAGATATGCATCTCGAACACAAATTTACATGTTGTATTACCAAAAAAACCCATAATATTTTAGGGTAAGGATTTCAAATAAAAATATCTTATATGAATGTAATGTCTTATTGACCTTATTCTTCATAAGCATATGAGTGGGTGCAGCCACCGAAATGCTACTGGCTCAAGACTTCCAGTCTCATTCACTTCCATTCATTTTTAGCCATAAAAAACAGCTTATTGATGTTGCAAACTGATATTATGTATAGTCACACTTGTTTGCAGAGCGAGTATAGTCTGACTGTTTTTGCCGTTTGTTATTCCTAGTTATTTCTAACATAGGCAACTAAATCAGAAATTGTAAAACAATAGCAACAAGCTTAATTCCACATTGCAGAATAACGTCAATTTGAATGATCAGAATGACTGCTACTGTATGGCTTATACCTGTCAAACCTCCCGTTTTTGTTATTCTCCTGTATTTTACCATTGTATATCCCACTATCATCCCGTTTAGACATTTTCCCATATTTCTCTCATATTTTTAATCTTTCTATAAAAAAGTAAAAGTAGCATCAAAGAGCCGATCACAAATGTGATCTAAGTGCAAGAGCTGTTCAAGAGAATCCTGTATTTTTACATCCCAATGTTGACTGGTATGCTATAGCTATAGGAGTTACACAATTCTGATAGTTCCAGTGTTAAATGCCTTAGCTGACAACTGAAATCAGAGGCATATACAAAAAATATGCTTACTTTTATGAACAAAGGCCACATTATAAATAACTCGTACAAAGTAATATAACTAGTTTGTAATTACTGTTAAAGGGCCATGAAACCCCCCTCTTTCAATTCCAGTCTAGCTCAGAAAAAAAAAAACATCCTAGATGGGCGTGGAGCTCTGTGAACAGATGGAGGAGTGGGCGTGGCCGACAGTGCAGGGCAAAAAAAGAGTGGAGCAAACAACTGTCAGTTGGCTCACAAAATGAGACACAAACCATGAGGAGACCCATGATTTTATAATTTACAAAGTTAAAATGCAAAGAAATAAACTAAGTAATTTAATGTCCTGCTACACTTGTCATTCGTAATTACATATACACATAACCACAATTTGTTTTATCATTATAAAGATAATCTTGCTTTTATAAACTCTATAAATGAGGAGGAGTTCTTTCCTCCTCAATCCCCAGGGTCTGAATGCAGACACAGTGGATAGCAGTGCAGCAGGTCTCTTGCCTATTTATTTCAACCATTAGCCCTGCTGGTAATCTGGAGGATTTAAAACATAGGTGAACAAGGCAGCACGGATTTAGGCGATGTGCAACCTGATGGTAACAAACTCAATTGATAAAAGACAAAGTCACCCATTCTCCAAGTCTCGTACAGCTCTCCTGACAAAAATGCTTGCTGCAAACCAACAGCTTTGCTGTGTCGGCCCTGACAGCATCGTGGGGAATGACATGCAACAAACCCTGTGAATCATGGAAACATACAACCCATGTCTCTTACCTAGTCATTGGGTCTTCCAGCTTGGCAGGTCTGCTCTGCCTTCGGAAAGCACGTGTTCTCATGAATAATTAAGAAGCAGGGTCTTCTCATAGGATAAGAAAACTTCACTATGAATAATGAGAAACCAACGCGTTATCGCTCCACTAGCAGATTCGCGCTGTCACCCATTTTGATCCCGTCCCAAAAGTTATTTTAAACTCAGAAGATGAAATTAGCTGAGAAAGGTTAAAAATTATCCAGTCTTCCCCATAATTAAGCTCACAGGTGCTAACATTGTTTTAAACGATGCTCAACACACAAACAAATCTGTTAAAATAAAAAATAAAAAAGTACTCAGGGTGTCTTGAACCTTTAAACTGTGCACATTTCGATTTTTCTAAACATGGCATGCATGCTATGTATGAGCAGCTCACACGTGCGCTTTGAATCCTTTTTAACACTATTTAATTTGTTTTTTTGTTTGTGATAAAATGTTTATTGATTTTACATGTGAGTGGTCACAGCATCTTTACAATTTTTTTTCAATAAACAAAACAAGATCCACTCCTTAACAAGATCCACCCCCCCCCCCAGCCCACCGTGAAAAACACCCACCCCACCCCAAAAACACTACTTAATTTGGGATGAAAAGTGTGAGGGGAATAAAGGATATCTGCTACTGTATTTTAAACAAGTAAAAGACATTTGCATTGATAACTTTTGAGAAACAATTATTGACGTTATCAAAAAAAGACGTAATTTATTCCATATTGTGACTTAGAAAGTACACATCGTCTGGATTATAACTAAAACTGTAAACTATAACTGTATAACTTTAAAGCCTACCTACATTAAGCGCTGTCCACATTGTGATAGGACAGACATAAAAAAATCCGCATAATACCAGGTGTAAAGAGGGCCTCAGTCATAAAAAATATTTCTGGCAATGACTACAAACCTGTTTGACCCACGGTCGAATGTTCTGGTTTAGCCTCAGCACTCGAGCTTCTCCCTCTGAGATGTCCATAGCCTGGCCAACCTGACGATCTGAGAAACCATCCATCTTGGCCTTCAGTAGTAGATCTCTCGGCACTGTGGCACTGAAGAAAACAGCACTTAGAAACTCAACACAATGCACTGGCCTGAAAAGTTACTAAGCAGAATCTTAACTATGTATTGTTGCTCTGAAGTGCTTGGTTACAAACTGTAGAACTTTCTGATCTACTTTTAAAATATTTTTTGTAAATACATGCAAAATTATCAGAGGGAAAATGTTTTTTTGAGATAAATAGCAAACCATGGACCTTTGATCATCACAGAGTTCAAGCCTCTTACATGGGAGGAAAGAAAATCTCCAAAATAAACCTTTGCTAAAAATGCATAATACTTGTTTTCACATCAATATACAACATTTGAACTAAGATCAAAGAGAAACTGAATTAAAACTTGTTAATTTTTTTCTTCCTTGACATTAATTTTTTATTAGTTATGCATGTACATAAAGCAATTCAGGTGATCAAAACATCGGTTCAACTTTTTGATCTAAGTTGATTTACAAAAATATCACTCTTTAATTTTTTTAGCAATGCATACAAGAAGCCCTCAGTGCATTTATCAACATGGCAAATAGCATTAAAATCAGCAGGAGTGTAAGACAGTAGCAAAGGACAAACAGTGACAAGCACTCCACACCATCCCACACACTAAAAGTGAGACTTTACTCCATATTGTGCTTAGGAAGGTCAGTACTTGATAAAAATAGAAGTAATTAAAGGGACAGTTCACCCAATAATAGTTAAAGTTATAATGTTTTACAAATAATGTTCAGTTTCTATTAGTAACTATTTATTTCACTTCATAAGACCTTGATGTGTCATAAGGAGCCATAGGTTTGTCTGTTTGTCTGTTTGTCTGTTTGTTTGTTTGTTTGTTTGTTTGTTTGTTTGTTTGTTTGTTTGT
>CAIGQZ010032409.1:17103041-17130186 GCA_903798205.1 Danio tinwini
TGTTTGTTTGTTTGTTTGTTTGTTTGTTTGTTTGTTTGTTTGTTTGTTTGTTTTTGACTGCCTAAATCATTTACCTTCAGGGTGAATTGTGAGTAAATATTCCAGTTTTAAAACCAGCTAATTATACAATGCATGATCATTGCACACAAATATTTCAATGCAAGGGTATTGCAAGTGACCAATCAGAATTATGAGCCTGTAAAATAAGATTTATTATTAATTGACACCAAAATTTTGCAGAATCAAATAAAATTCTCATTATTTTTAAATGTTTTTTTTCTTTCTTAGGGAATAAAATTCTAAAATGTATTTTGACATGTCACAATTCAGATATTCCCCAAAATTGTGAGTTTATATCTTGCAATTTCAAGTTACAAGCTACCAATTCTGACATTATTTCTCACAATTTAGAGAAAAAAAAGTTAAAATTGTTATTTAAAAGCTTAAGACAATTATATAAGATTCCAAACATTACTCTTATAAAGCAATAAATGTCCATTTTAAAATAATACAACACAATAAATAATATCACATATTGTACAGCATATCATTTCAGTAATTTAATGAGCTATTAACTATTTTAGCAGCCTTGATCATTAAAAAAGAAATCGTACTGCTATTGACTGAATAACATTAGTATCGCAATTAGTATAACATTAATATCGCAGTGTAAATTTCTTAAATGCAGTTATTTTATTAATCTATGTTAATAGGGCAGGCTTGGGATGTAAATTTCTATAAATTCCCATGATCAATCGCATGCGCCACAAAACAATGCACATTCATGGGATCCATGTTTATTCAACTATCTATAGGCTACACTGATTAAATGGACTATAAACAATAAATCTTTGATTAATCACTGGCATCTGTAATGGCAATTATTTACCATGGGTTGATTTTTACCATTATAAACTTGTTGTGTACACACATTGTTTACACACATGCAAAACGGAATGCTATGTAATAGGTCCCCTTTAAAAAGATAGTTCACCCTAAAATTAAAATTGACTCACTATTTACTCACTCTTAGGTGGTTCCAAACCGTCATTTCTTTATTTTGTTCAACACAAAAAAAGATATTTTGAAGAAATCTGAAAACATCAGTATCCACTGACTTTTATAGTAGGAAAAACCATTACAGGTTTACAGATTTCCTTAAAATATATATTTTTTGTGTTCAAAAAAAAAAAAGAAAGTCAAACAGGTTTAAAACAAGAAAAAGGTGAATACAGATATTTTCAGATTCGGGATTTTGTCAGTAAACACTTTCCAGGATTGTCTGCTATACTATTCTCTACCCTGATTAATACCTTCTCTAGTATCAATCCCAGTCAAAATGGAGCCATCTCTACGATTTACAACTCCTTGCTCACATCCCATCCCTCTACTTCTGAAAGCTTGTGTTCTATTTGAACTAGGGATCTTAACATAGACATAGAAAAACATACTTGGTCGACAATTTTACAAAAGGTCCATCATGATCTGAATGTGCTCATCATGGGATTCTACACTGCAAAGTAGTCCACAAAGTTCACTGGTCTAGGTGTAAACTGGCTCGCATGTTCCCTGCTATAGATCCAAACTGCAACAAATGTCATGCTGAACCTGCAAATCTAGTTTACATGTTTTGGAGCTGTCCTGCTTTGTGTCCTTTTTGAGAGTCTGTTTTTGATTCATTTTCTGCAATTACATCTATTAAAATTGATCCTTCTCTGTTAACTGGTCTGTTTGGAGTTCTACCCCCTGACTGCGAGTTAGATTTTTATTTTTCTGAATTAATAGCTTTTCTGTCATTATTAGCTAAGCGGTGTATTTTGTTGTAGTGGAAGTCTCCTCAACCCCTCTCCCCTATTCTTAATGAATATAAGAAAATGCCTTATTTTTTGTTAAATTAGAGAAAATTAAATATAGTCTTCAGTTATCAGATATCAGTCTTCAGTTATCAGGTTCAGTTATCAAATTTTCTAACATTTGGTTGCCATTTTTGGAGCATGTTAAATCTTTGAATCTTGAAGCAGTTACTGTAGAATGAATCTTGCACTTTTAGTCTGTATGATGAGTACTAGCGGTGAAATAGCACAAGCATACAACTCTTTCTTGACATAAAACCACAAGTTTGAAAAACTTGCCACCCCCAGCATATTCAGTTTAATATATTATACATTTTCTTTCTTTAATTTTTTTCTGTTTTTTATTTTACTATCATTATTTATTTTACTTAATACACCATGCTGCCAAGCTCAACTTTCGATAATGCCTGTTTATATGTTTATTTTGTAAAATGAATGCACATCATATGAGTATTACACAATATGAGGGTTATAGTGTGGTTTGTTTTTATTTTTTTATAAATTTTGTACTGTTATATAAGTTTTTTTTTGTACTATTATTTTCTCTTTTACTTTTGTTTGTTAACTGCCACAAAAAAATCTGATAAATAAATCTTAAAAAAGAAAAAGAAAAAAAAGATGATTAAACGAGGCGGCATGGTGGCGCAGTGTCCAAAGTCCAAACACAGGCACTATAGGTGAATTGGGTAGGCTAAATTGTTCGTAGTGTATGTGTGCGAATGGAAGTGAATTGGTGTTTTTTCCAGTGATGGGTTGTGGCTAGAAGGGCATCCGCTGCGTTAAGCATATGCTGGGATAAGTTGGCAACCCCTGATGAATAAAGGGACTAAGCCGAAAAGAAAATGAATGAATGAATTAATTAATTAATGATTAAACGATGTCTGAACTTTCAGTTTGGGGCGAACTATTCCTTTAATACTCTAAATGTGTTGGAATGTGACCATTACACACTCTCTCACCTTTTATACTGACCCAGACGGTGCTCCATCTCAGTAATGTGCTTGAGTTTGTGCAGGAACCACTTGTCTATGGCAGTCAGGTCATGGATCTGATCAACGGTCACGCCACTGTGCAGGGCCTTAAGAAACAAAACAATCCCCATAATGCCTAAAATCAGCAGACGCTACAATAAATGGCTCGAACATAAACAGGCTTTCCTAATAAATGACCATGATCTACAAGAAATTGTTAGGTCATTGTTAAATGAGAAATAATGGCTCCTGATTGTTGGCTATTAGCCTGTGGTGTCCCTTGAATACAGAACAGAGCCCAGCGAGCTGTTATTCGTTGTTGCTGTAGCGCTGTGGAGGGGGTTGAGGCCCCTGGCCAATCAGGACGCTGCACTTAATAGCCTGTCTGCTTAATAGGAGGCATAACCTGCTCTGAATACAATTATGTGCCTGGGGACTAACATCCAACTCCAGTTGTACAACAGCGAGACCAACCTTGAGAGTTATTGATGTCTCGTGTCTTTAAAGGATTTAGCCTATTATTCCTTAATAAATCTGCCAGCAATTTATGTGCTCATCGGTGCGTTCATTTGACACTCGCATGACACATTTTTTGACAAGGAGCAGGTTTTCTTTACTTTAGGCAGACCATTTCCAATAATTGTCAAGAAGACATGGAAGGGTTTTGTGCTATCCCGAAGGGGTTTGTTTTGAGATAATGACCGGCTGACTGTACATTACCATAGTACTACACAGTTACTAACAAAACAAATAAATAATTGATTTAAGCTGAAATAGGAGAATCTGCAGAGCAATTAGAAACTAGAAAATTTATTGGCAGCCACAATAGGTCAATTATTCACTTTATTGTATGATTAATAAAACATATTGCAGCGACTGGCCATTCAAAACAAAGGCCAGTCAGAATCAATCTTTAAAGCTGTGGTTTACTTAATCGTATGCTACCAAAACATATTAATCTTATTTAGAAAATGTACAATTTCTATTTCCTAGGGCAGGTTTTCTTGGCCTTTAAGAATCAATTCTGATCAGAAAGTTACACAAAATGTTTTAAGCCTTACACAATTCACAATGTATTATCGTGTTTTTTGTATTCCAGGACAATTTGGATCTGAACTATTTTGGTTTTATTAAATTGTTATATCTGCAGTGCTTTCAAGTTTGAAATATACTTGCGGTGGTAGCTGGATTGAAACACATTTTACTCACAGCACATAAATGGTTAACTACGCGACAAACAAAAGATGTCATTATTAACAATATATTTTTATTTATTATTTTATTTACTGTTATACAGTTTTTTTCCAGTGGTTAAAGATTTAGAAGAAAAAAAATTCAATATAATTCAAAATAGTCCATATTTCTTTTATGCTATTCAGGAGCCATGTGTACCCACTGACAGGTAAAATCTGCTGCTAACATTTTGTACAGTATTGCCAAAGCATTTTAGATGTATAAAACATGTAAAATATAAACATCAAATTAATACAATATACAGCACATAAGAAATAAATGACTTAAAAAATGAATAAAAACAGACAATATCTCTAAAAAATTATAATAAATTACAGGAATAAAAAGTGTAGATTATTTAAATAAAGCAAATGAGTTGATTAATGTTATGTAATTGTGCTGTTTGTGCCCTGTTTGTGTTTTTTTTTTCCTCTCTCTTCTGCTCTGTTCTCCCATATCTGCTTCATATTCTCAGGTTCCGTTCATTGGTCAATCCATCCTTCCCGCTGACGTCATATCCAATAGGCTAAGACCACCCGGCATAAAAGCGCACACCAGACCACTCACCAGTCCCTCTTTTCCCTCGTGTTTCTGTTGCTGTGTTTTTTGCATTGCGTTAAGAAAGAAAACCCAAACTGTGTATTCGGTTGTTGCCCGTTTCTGTGTGTTCACGTATCATTCTGCTATTTATATCAATCTGTTTATCTGTTTCATTCATTTGTCCTGTTCTTTATGAGGCTCGGATGAACCAGACAGGTAAGCAAGTCACAGGCTTGTCGTGTGTTTATTTATTTTGTTTTCATATATTTAGTTAGTTAAATGCTTCTGGAGAGTTATATATTGTTTGGGTTTTGTTCTTTTCTTTTCTTTAGCTCTGCCTACATCCCTTCCCCTGTCTTTGTGTTTGTCCCAATATTGTATATATTGTAAATAGTATTTTTTTTTGCCTACTTTTACTTTAATTTTGATTAATTTGTTGTTTTTGTTCACTTTGGGGATTGTAAATAAAAAGTCACAGTTTTGGTAAATCTGCTTTGGTTGTCTTTTGCACTGTTTGTATACATTTATTTCAATTGTACATTAAATGTCAAACCCCCTTCCCCTAGAATAACATCAGGGGTTTGTAACAATTAACCATTTTAAATAGTGTACAAATACTTTGCAGACAGTTTTAGGTGTAATTTCGTCCTCTCTGAGTATACAATAAAGTTTATCTGAGTCATTTATTAAAGAATGAATTATTTAATGTTTAGGCTTAAATAAAAAAATAAGGTAACACTTTACAATAAGGTTCATTAGTTAATGCATTTACTAACATGTACTAATCATGAACAACACTTGTACAGCATTTATTAATCATAATTCAACATTTACTAATGCATTATTAACATCCAAGTTCATGCTTGTTAACATGAGTTAATGCACCATGAGTTAACATGAACTAACAATGAACACCTGCATTTTCGTTAACTAACATTAACTAACATGAACAAATGCTGTAGTAAATGTATTGTTCATTGTTTGTTCATGTTACTAAATGCATTAACTAACATTAACTAATGAACCTTATTGTAAAGTGTGACCAAAAATAATACAAAAGAGCATTACAATCAACGACAACTTTAGAAAGCAAAAGAATAAGCCGAATCTCAGACATTTTAGGAGATTTAGAAACCCAGGCCAGATGCATTTTTTATGCCAAAAATGCATGTCTCTGTGGGTCTGCAGAGCATGTCACTGTCTATGGGAGTGTTGATAGTTCTCCTGCACAATGAACAAGCGGTAGCCTATGAAACTAGTAAACGAGATAGGATTTTCCACTAGTTAATTGATCGCAGATGTTTGGTAAATGGATGGATACAAAAAAGTAGGATGATAATAATAGTAAAAAATAAAGTTAAAAAAGCAAAATATATTGGGCGGTCATTAATATACCTGGGCGGCCCGCCCAAGTAAAGTCTAGGTGTGAGAAGAACTGTTTAATCTAAATATCTTTCACCTGAAACCACAATGCATCTGATCAACAACTTGTCTCTTTGTTGTATATATTTTTTGACATCTCTTCCAGGTACAAAAACAGACCCAAAAGCATTCAATTTGTCAAAAGGACAAACAAATCTACATAAAAAAAGACTACAAAAAGTCTTTGATTAGAAATATTTTAACCATTGTTTTTAAGTGTTTACAAAGGCTGCATGTGTAACAAAAATACAGTAAACACAGAAATATTGTAAAATATTTCACAGCTTCTATTACAACAAATATAATTTTATCTTTTTTTTGGTAACCTATCCATGTGACAACAAAAGTCATTACTACAGTTTTTATTGTCACAGAAAAAAATTCCTGACATAATAAACATTTGAGCTGCTTAATATTTTTTGTGATAAACTGGGGTAGGTTTTTTAAGATTTTTTGATGAATAGAAAAACATTTATTTTTCTATAAAAAAATATATATTATTTTTTTATATTTTTATTGCATAGTGGCCTACCTAAGCAATATTTGTATTTTCCAAATGTCAAAGAGGCAGTCAAGCATATTTTTGTTTTTTAAACCACGAGTAAATCTTATAATGAGCCTGATCAAAAGAAATCTCTAGAAGATGAAACTGCGTCCCTGGATCAAGATAGCGGTAGACAGAAGCAAAGCGATCTCAAGTCAGCCAGAAAACTTGACGGAAGAGGTAACTGTGGGCTCTTCCTGAGGATTAGACATAGTGAGTCATTTTCACTTGGCACATAATAGTGAAGTGAACTGAATGTCAGTGGTGTTAGTAAACTGAATAGTGATGTTTCATACGATTTATGTTTGAAGCTACATGTTTGTTTGTTATCCATGGTTGACCTATAACGTTATATTGCACAAAAATAAATAAAGTTTTTTTCGCTATAACAATTTAGTGACGTCATATTCCAGGAAAACTGAAATTGTGTGGCGGATGTATTTTTTCCTGTCTTTGTTTCGGAAATTATTCATTTACAAATTAAGCACTGTTCTTAATTCCATTTTTAAAAATTAATTACTGAAGCTAAGGTGGTGCGGTGGCGCAGTGGGTAGCGTTGTCGCCTCACAGCAAGAAGTTCGCTGGTTCGAGCCTCGGTTGGGTCAGTTGGCATTTCTGTGTGAAGTTTGCATGTTCTCTCTGTGTTTGTGTGAGTTACCTCCCGGTGCTCCGGTTTCCCCCACAAGTCCAAAGACATGCGCTAAAGGTGAATTGGGTAAGCTAAATTGTCCATAGTGTATGTGTGTGAATGAGAGTGTATGGGTGTTTGCCAGTGATGGGTTGCAGCTGGAAGGGCATCTGCTGCGTAAAACATATGCTGGATAAGTTAGCGGTTCATTCCGCTGTGGCAACCCCTGATTAATAAAGAGACTAAGCCGAAAAGAAAATGAATGAATAATTATCGATGCTAAACTTCTAAAAAGTAGCATCAACATACTATCCAAACTGCATCCAAAGTGTTACGAATGATGTAAAAACTGCAGTCTCATTGATTTATAAATCATGAACCTGAATTAAACATGACATTTATATTGAGTTGAGCACATTTCGAATCTATCATCTTGTCTGTACTGCACATCTGGGTCACATACCTGGGCGAGAGAGAAAATGCGAGTACTTGAAGGCATGGAAAGCTCTCGCTGCAGGTCCTGCTGCTCTGCCCAGGCTTTTTTCAGAGGCAGACGTGGTACAAAGCCGTCCACTGAGGGATGGCACATCCGCAAAGCTTTCTGGATGCTCTCCTCGAAGCTTCGGCCCACTGCCATGACCTGAAAATAAAAGACAAAGATTTAAGGGATGTATACAAAAGCTCTGTCATTTCTGTAAATCAACAGCACTGAATTAAAGAGGTCGCAAACAGAGAAATCAAAATGCCCTTGATCTTTTGACATATGAGAGTTCACTGTGCCATAAAAACATTCTGTAAAGTTCAGATAAAGTTCTCAGAATTTCTCATTAGTCTAGAGAGAGCTTATATTGGAGCCAATCTGCCTAAATGACGGTTTGTAGAATGTGGCACTGTAATATGTAAGAGTGTGTCTAAACTCCGCCTCCACAGAGAGTCAATGTCTGCTTCTACATCACGATCTGTTTATTGTAGCTCTGTAGTGGGTAAATAACAAGAAATGATAAAGAGCTGCAACGCAAGTCTACAAAGAAATTCAGAAATCTTAACATTAGAAAAAGAGTAAATTAACTTTTAATGAATTTTAATTTTAATGAAGTCACAGACCGCATCAGTAAAATTTTGGTTAATTTTAATTAGGCGGTTCATTCTGCTGTATTGACACCTGATAAATAAAGGGCCTAAGCTGAAGGAAAATTAATAAATACATAAAAAAAAAAAAATCAAATCAAATCAAATCAAATCAAATTAAATTAAATTAAATTAAATTAAATTAAATCTAATTTAATTTAATTTAATTTAATTTAATTTAACATTTTAGAGTGGAATCATTTACAAACAAGGCACAATTTCACAAGATTTTCAGAAAAAAAAAAAAGATGACTGATGCTGAGCCATATAAGTTTTGGACAAAAACTTGTTTTGGTTGTCCAAACATACCAGTGGCTGTTTACTTGCTACAATCCACCATGCGTATTCAGTTTATTCTGATGAGGAAATGCTATTACTTTAAAATAGCCTATTACTTTTCAGTAGGGATGTAACAAGCCATTAAAAATCGACGATTCAAACCAGTAGAAATGTTGAACGAATCTCGTTATATTTTTGAACAGAGGTGGCGCTGTGTTTACAGGCGCAAACTCGCTTTACCTGCACATTGGCAGCGAGCAAGAGGTGGGGCAGAATAAAATGACAGTGGTGAAGTGCGCCAGACAAAACACTGTGTGCAAATACTGCAAAAAGACGTTTACTGACATATGAATATGATGCACACAATGAATATGATGCACATAAACCGTCAGCACAGTGAAAAACTACTGTTACAGAGATCACATGGTGCATTCAGTGTTTTCATAGCGAAAGCGTAGAAAGCTGTTCTTTTACAGAAGCAGGTATTAGATTATATTGACCCTCTTCTTTTCAAATTAGTTCTTAATAATTATCTTAATAATTTGCTTTTTGTTACTGAATATTTAAAAATGTTCAAGATTATCTTCTTAAGTGTATCACACTGATACTTATAATAATTAATTATACAAGTAATATTAATTATTCACCTTCATAATCATGTTCAACTCCTGTCTCCATACTACTATATAATTAGTAATTTTATAATCAGCATTTTATGCCAGTGGCCAGTCCCCTGGATCAGCGGGCCTATTGAACACCTCTGTACACATTGCTTTCAGGTTTAGGAAAGACATACCTTTTGACACCAGCCATCTCAGTCCCCAGTGAGAGAGTTTTTTTTCAGCAGGGGACATTGTAAATGTGCAAAGACCTCAGCTTAAGCCAGAAAACATAGATATGCTGATATTTCTTTTTAAAAATATAAAATCCCAGCACAGTCAGTTTTAGTTTGTTTATATTAATGAGTCATTTTATGTTGTTTTATTATTATTATTATTATTATTATTATTATTATTAATTAGATTTTTTTAACAGCAATTTTGTTATGGCAGAAAAGATTTTATTTTGCAAAAAAAAGTGCAGCATTTAAGAAAAAATTAAAGGGCTCTTCACCTTAAATTTGTTTCAAACAATTGTGATAAAAAAAAATCAGGAACTAAATCGTATCGTGAGATTAGTATCCTGAGTCACATCGAATCATGAATTAGGTGAATCGTTACATCCTTACTTATCAGTTACGTGAAAAATCTTGGAGAGGTTATAAATGAACCTCAGAGAACAGTATGAAATAGTATTTCTTAAAAAGGCAGTTTGTAACCCTTTTAACCGTGACACAGACTTGCCAAAATGTAAAATTGGAAAGGAAGGATCAAAATATTAATTTGGTACTAAATTGGTTCAATTGGAGCAATAAATTGTCAGTGTTTGCACCTCTCCAACACTCTTCATGGCGCTGCCGATCTCTCGAGACATCCCATGGAAGCGGTCCAGATCCCAGCGAGGAATTTTGGTGACAATGTAATCCAAACTGGGCTCAAAGCAGGCAGTGGTCTGCTCCGAAACAGCATTCTTTATCTCTGGCAGAGGGATGCCCAGTGCTAGTTTAGCAGCTACAAATGCTAATGGGTAGCTAATGAGAAAGAATCAGAAAGCAGCCATATTATTATACCATTTTCTATAGAAATGAAACTGAAGTACGAGCAACTTGATAAAAGGTCATAAGACTAAAAAATGACATCTTAATTGTTTCTGTAAGGGAAAAAAACTTTTGGCTTAAGACTATATATCTCTTCTATGTTCTAAATGTGTATTATTTTAACTAAATTTTAAATTAAATATTTTATTTTAATGCTGTTATTGATAATTCAACTAAACTATATAATACTTATACTATTATAAATTATTAATATATAATAATTATACTAATTATTTACTTTTATATAATTGATAATTATATACAAGTAGAATAACATTCCAATTAAACTGTGCAGTAAGTATCATATATAGAAAATAAAGAAATTGTTAATCGCAATTATGTTTATGACAATTCATTGAAAGAACAGAATCCATGATTGTGACAAATTGTGAATAATTTTAAATATAATTTGTGATATTTTGAAATGTAATTTGCTGTGCTTATTGCTCAGTGGTGATCTGATCATTCTTGTATGTGCGATTACGTTATAACATATATAACCTCTCTCTCTCTCCTACACTCTCAGAAATACTAGTACAAAATCTGTCACTGAGGCTGTACCTTTTCAAAAGGTACATTTTTGTTCCCAACAGGTCCTTAAAAGGTATATATTAATACCTAAACCGTACAAATGTATACCTCAAAGTAACTTAAAGGTACAAAAGTCAACCTTAAAAGTACAAAAGTGTACCCTAAAGGTAATGTCCACCAGTATGGTACAAAAGTGTAACTTTCGAAAAGGTACCGCCAATGTGACAGATTTTGAGTATACACTACTGGTCAAATGTTTGGGGTCAAGTTTTTAAATGTCTCACCAAGGCTGTATTTATTTAATCAAAAATACAGTACAAATTGTAAAATTGTAAAATGTTATTGCACTAAAAAATAACTGTTCAAAAGTAGTTTATAATTTAATTTCATAATTTATTCCAGTGGTTTTAAAGATGAATGTTTAGCTACATTACTCCAGTCTTCAGAGTCACATGATCCTTCAGAAATCACTCTAAATATTAATTATTATTATTAGTAGTAGTAGTAGTAGTATTACTAATATTAATAGTATAATTATTAATGATAATAGTAATAAAAGGAATAATGACTGGAGTAATAATTTCATTTAAAACTACACACATTAAATAATAAATAAATATTTAATAAGTATTTAACAATTTAACTTTTTTTTACATTTAATAAATGCTGCCCTGATGAACAGAATCATTTTCTTTAAAAAAAGAAAAACGTGAAAAAAACTCACCCCAAACGTTTAACCGGTAGTGTATATAATAAATAAATAAATAAATAAACATAATCAAACATAATTTAATTTTAATCTATTTGCATCTCTCTCATGGAAGATCTAAGTATAACCATCATAGAGTTGATAGTTAAATTAATTTACTTTAATGAAATTACTTAAATGTTCTTCTTGCCAAAAGATCATTAAACTTGACCACAACACAATTCGAACAGCACTTCTCTCCAAAAAACTCTTCCATAATGATTTTCTGAAAGAAATAATAATTGCCCCACAAGGTATTCAAACTATTTTTGCCACTTCACACCAATCTTTTTATAAGACAACAAAATCTGTTCTGTTGATTCCACACATTTTGTTCATCTTCTTACGGAGTGTGTGGCATCGAAGCTTACAAAGGATATGGACTGATTTCACACTGAACAGACAGGGTGGTGGGTGGGTGTTTTTAGACTCTCGGCATACACAACTTTGGCTGCAGTCACTTCTCAATATTTTGGTAACAAAAAACGCAAACCTGAAGATAGTGTGAAACTGACACCTTCGGCTGATCATCAGGAAACGTCTGTTTCACAGGTAAATCTCAAAACAAGCCAAAGAAATGTACACTCTCTGGCATGTGCTCAGCCGAGGATAAAAAAAGTAGTAAGCTTATTAGGTTGTCTGGTTTTATGATGACGACGATTCCCTCTTCCTTCAATTCTGACTATAATAATCATCTTTCCATTAAACAGAAATTGTGGAAAAAATATACAGGGGAGGGGGGCTAATAATTCAGGAGAGCTAATAATTCTGACTTAAATGAATCTTAAATGAACACATGAACAATCTTAAATTAACACATGCAGTGAGGTCATTTGAACTACATGTAAAATATATTTAGCTTATAAGTATAATATTTCTATCGTCTGATCCATCAGTGGATTGTTTTTACTTCATATATCTGCTCATAGACGGATGCACTAATAGACGTGGCTTTCAAACTGTCACAATCACCAGCGATCTAATCCTGGCAGATTGCTGGTAAAAACACAGATCTCTAAACGCACACACACACGCACACACACCTGTTCCTAGTTTCCGTTGATTACACACATACAGACACAGCTGAAGCTTATCATTTATTACCCAGACTATAAAGAGAGCACTCGCACTAACATCATGGCTGAGTCTTGTTATCTGTATCTGTAACATTATGATGCGTTTTCCATGCCTTGCTGGTTTTGACTCTCGTTTTGTTTGGTTGTTTGTTTGTTTGTTTACTGTTTATTCTGGTCTGCCTTTTGACCATCTGCCTGTTTATTGACCACGACTCTGGATTACCCGTGTACATCTGTTTGTTCCTGTGTTGACCACTACTTGTGGTCAACTGCTACTCTGTTTAATAAACCTGCATTTGGATCCGCACCTCCGTTGTCAGCGTCCCACTTCATATCACACAAATGTATCGGTGTTAGTGGTTTTCAAACACTCCTGTCTCTGTGTAAGTGGTTTGTGAAGCTATGATCATAGTAGCCAATCACAAACATTTCTGTTGAGGTAGGGAACATAATGACCAATCAGCAATGCTTAAAAATCAACTCAAAAGCACTCAAAAGGAAAGCCGAAAATGCTGATATCTTGTATTTTTTACATTTTGATACCAATTTTTACCAAAAATCTAAACTTTTTGACAAATCTTGCGAGTCAGAAGAGTTTAATTGAAATTGTTCCCTAAAACCTTTGTAAAACCTGTTTTTTTTTATTATTTAGACATTTTAAAATCCAGTGAAAACCCTTACCACTGTTAAGTTGCAGAACTCACCCTGTGGCTTTGGACGCCAGCGCTGAGCTTCTGGAAAGGCGAGCATTGACCTCAATGATACAGTACTCCAAGGAGGACGGGTGCAGAGCGTACTGGATATTACACTCTCCCACAATACCCAAATGACGCACCACCTTAATAGCGGTCTCTCTCAGCATGTGGTACTCCTCATTGGACAGAGTCTGACTCGGGGCAACCACAATGGAGTCACCTTTGGGATGAGTAACAAGGGCTGTTAGCTGAAGCTCTTGAGGACTTACAGTACAATGCATTTCCTCATGTCATGTTACTGGTGTTTAAATTCACATAGCATGAATATGGATTTGTGTATACAAGGTCAAACTAGGATGACAAAGATGGTGAAAGAGAGTCCCGTTTAACATGAATACAAAAACAGATAATTAATTTTATTTATTTTTTTTTTATGGGTAAATCTATTTGACAAACCACCCTCAGAATATTATATAAAAATAAAATATTATATAGTAATGTATTTACATTTTAATTTGTTAAATAATTATGTCAATTAATAATAATACTAATACTAACAATAATAATTTTTTTTTTTATTAAAGTAGGGCGGCGCAGGGGAGCAGTGGTGTCACTTCACAGCAAGAAGGTCGCTGGTTCGACCCTCGGCTGGGTCAGTTGGAATTTCTGTGTGGAGTTTGCATATTCTCCCTGTGGGTTTCCTCAGGGTGCTCCAGTTTCCCCCACTAGTCCAAAGACATGCGCTATAGGTGAATTGGGTAAGCTAAATAGTGTATGTGTGTGAATGAGAGTGTATGGGTGTTTTCCAGTGATGGGTTGCAGCTGGAAGGGCATCCACTCCGTAAAACATATGCTGGATAAGTTGGCGGTTCATTCCACCCCTGATTTATAAAGAGACTACGCCAAAGAGAAAATGAATAAATGAATAATTCAAAGTACTTCTATTTCAACAGTATAAATTAGTAATTTCATATTCAGCTTGAATATAATGGATGTTATTTAAATGGGTACTTCCAATTGACAATCTAAATGAATAGATGTTCATTTAGTGACGTTTAAATATTTAAATTTTAACATACTGTAACTTAAAGAACAAATAATGTTTGAAAAATGCAATTTTACAGACAAAACAATGACCTGACATGTTTGAAAGAAGGACACTACCTGACAAAAATCTTGTCGCCTATCCAGGTTTTAGGAACAACAAATAATAACTTGACTTCTAGTTGATCAGTTGGTATCAGAAGTGGCTTATATGAAAGGCAAAGGCCTCTAGATTACACTTATTTATCAAAATAAAATATGATCATGATTTAGATTTTCCAGAGTTCATCAAGATACTTTAAATTTATCTTCAATACCTCCTCCCTCATCTTACCCCAGACATGCATAATAATGTTCATGTCTGGTGACTAGGCTGACCAATCCTGGAGCACCTAGACCTATGCTTTATGTTCTCCATATGAAATGGTACCTGTGTGGATGCCCAGTGGGTCAAAGTTCTCCATGTTGCAGACTGTGACACAGTTATCAGCAATATCTCTCACCACTTCATATTCTACTTCCTTCCAGCCCAGCAGAGACTTTTCCACCAGGATCTGGCTGCTCATAGCCAAGGCCTGCAAACAGAATAAACTTAGTCTACTTTAATCATGCCACACCATCTCAAAAGCGGCTACATCAATAGGAATTCAATTTTCCTTGATCTTCTTGAGATAAAAGCATGTACTATTAACACAAACTATAGCATTCAGATCTCAGAATTACACCCAGTGAAATAAAAGACATTTATTGAGACTCTAAGTAGCAAAAATGTGAGTTAATTAATGGGAACTATATTGAACCTGACAAAAAAATGGCCATTAAAAAAGCATTTCATATATTTTAAAGAAAACAGTCAAGTAGCATAACCATTCAGATGAAAAGTAATGGAATATTTTCCTTAAACTCTGAATTTACTCATGTTTTAATCAATAATTGTAATAATTTATTAAAAATGTAATATGCAGAACAACCTAATAAATCTTCTGAAGAAAGATTGTGATCTGTTATGATAAAGGATGTCAAGATCATGGATGTATGAGCAATCCAGCAATATAATTTCATTTTTACATCGAGACTGGTAGCTCTATGAGTCAAACCTGTTGGCTTTAGAAATCATTGTTACAATATATACCAATAATGACATTTAAAAATGGAAATGTGTCCCATTTTAAATGCATGTAACTTAAGGATCAAATACCCCTTTAGATTTTTAACATACTATTATTTCACCATCCTTACTATTAAAGTCATGCATGCTCAATCTTTGAAGATTTGGGGATTTTAGTGTAGCTCCATGAGTGTAAGTAGTACACAATGGTCAAAAACCAAATGTGATTTTATCTACAGCAGATGTTCAATATCTAAATATCCTTTTGGATTATAATTCTTAATAAACCTTTGTAATCATGAATAAGCATTTGTAAATCCCTATAGGAGGTCCTATCCCAGGGATATGGAAACAAAATGCAACTCAAAGACTCCAAATTGTTAAATCAAGCCCGTTTTTATTAATCACTTTACATACAGCTGATAAGCACTGTATTTCATGAGGAATGCCTGTACTTGTCTGAACTAGAAATGATTTCACTATGAAGCTAAATGTCTTCGGAGTCGCATGACCATCCTAATCTCATCATGTAGTGTGATGTTTTACAGTGCTTACCTTGTGAGCGGTGTCCTCTAGCTTCTCTCTATTAGCACACAAGCCTGAGCCAAGGCCACCCAGGGCATAAGCTGATCTCAGCATGACAGGATAGCCAATCTCATCTGCTGCCTTCAACGCATCTGCCACCTTCCAGACAAAAACAATCACCAGTACATCATAAACCAACAAATATCTATTCAAATATTGTCCAAAGATAAAATAAACATTGAAAGGTTTCTCTAAAAAATTCAAATGAGGTAACATTTGACACCCCTCAAGTTTCACAAAGCATCTCTCTCACCGTTTTAACAGCAAAACTGGGCGCAATCTTTTCATTGATTTCCATTAGTTTATCTGAAAAGAGCTGTCGGTCCTCTGTGGCCATGATGGACTCCACAGGTGTGCCCAAAACCTTCACTCCATACTTCTCCAGGACACCACTCTGAAAGAGCTCCACGCCTGACCCCACATGCACACACAGCCACATAAAACATCGTCAGTCATTTTTTACAGCGTTGTCCCATAGGGAAATCTGACATATGGTCATATATGAACATATTTATAGCTAATATATTTCAATATATACAGTATGTATATATTTGCAATTCTAATGGTTAAAAAAATATATAAAAACAGGCATTTTTGCAACATTTTAAAATATTTGCTGCATTTCTTACATATATTTTGTTTACAAAATCCAAACATGAACTTTTATTATTAGCCCACCTGAATTATTAGCCCCCTGTATATTTTTTTCTGTATACGGAGAGATTTTATCATAATAGTTTTAATAACTAATTTCTAATTACTGATATATTTTATCTTTGCCATGATGTACATAATATTTTACTAGTTTTTTTTTTCTTTTTCTACTGAACATTTAGATTTTAAACAAGCCCGAGATCCACCCAACAAAAAAATATAAAATAAAATAAAAACAGTAATACTGTAATAATAGGTACAAAATCAGGATTGAAACATATCTGATACAGTTTTTGGTCCCACTTTATATTAAGTGTCGCTTAAACCTGTGAACTTACACGGTAACCAGATGTGTTAATAGTATGTAACTACAGTGTATGTACACACTAGTACATACTATTTACTTGTGTAATACTGGTGTAACTACACACATGTAACAACACACTGAATAGTATGTGCAAGTTTAAATGTGTAACAGGACATTGGTAACAACACTAAAAAAGTACACATTTGTAACAAGAATTACATAGATGCATTGTGTAACAACAATATGTACCTGCAGGTGTTTTACCACTTCCACACCTGTTTGCATACCATATACTTCTGAACACTGTATTAGAATAAGAATGGCAGAACTATCGCTGCATTAGAAGGTTTCACCTTGTGATACCAGTGCAATTACAGGGGAAATCCTCAGGAACTGTCCACCAGGGGCGGACTGGGAAAGCATTTTCAACCGGGCAAAAGTAACTGTCAGTCAGGCCACATCTGATGCAATCTAGAAAGTGAAGAGCAGGGAGGGGTGCGCGGCAGGCCAGAGTCCCGGTGGCAGGCCACATCTGATGCGATGTAGAAAGTGAAGAGCGAGGGGGTGTGGGTGGTGTGCGGCAGGCTATATTCACGGTGGCAGGCCAGATTGACCATCAGGCCATCGGGAAATGTCCTGGTGCTCCCTATGGCCAGTCTCCCTGCTGTCCACTCAAAAGAAAGTGTAAAATGGTCACAAATTACTGTGTAATAAATAAAACCTAAGCCTTTGTGCAACTGTTAAACAACAGCAAACTTCTGCCAAGAAAGTATAAGTGTATATAAAAATATACAAATGCCTTATGTTTACATGTTGTTTTAAGGTAAATTGTAGAATCACATCAGTACGTCACATTAAAGGGGTATTTTACCAAAGATTGTGTTATTAATGTCCTGTTACGCATTTGAACTTGCACATACTATTCAGTGTGTTGTTACATGTGTGTAGTTACACCAGTATTACACAAATACTATACACCAGTGTGTACATACACTGTAGTTACATACTACGTACACATCTAGTTACCGTGTAAGTTCACGGGTATAAGCGACAATATAAAGTGGAACCCAGTTTTTTACTGGCACCATTTATTTTGGCTGTGGTGCATTCCAAACTAATAATGTCCAGTAGATAGAGCCTCCAGGATATATTTACTAGATATTTTTCAAGATTATTCAGCTTAAAGTACAATTTAAAGGCCTAACTAAGTTAATTAGGCAAGTTAGGGTATATAGGCAAATCATTGTATAATGATGGTTTGTTCTGTAGACAATGGAAAAAAATATTGCTTAAGGGGGCTCATAAAATTGACCGTAAATTGGTAAAAAAAATTAAAACTGCTTTTATTCTAGCCAAAATAAAACAAATAAGACTTTCTCCAGAAGATACTGTGAAACTTTCCTTGCTCTGTTAAACATCATTTGGGATGTATTTGAAAAACAAAAGAAAATTAAAAGGAGAATGATTACCATTTGACTTCAACTGTATGTATATCAGATTTTTATATGGGGTTAAAGGGGTCATATGTTGCAATTTCATGTTATACTGTGTCTATGAAGTGTTACAAGCTGTTTGTGCATACATAAGATCCGTAAAGTCTCAAAGACTAAACTCCTAAACCCAAAGAGAAAAAGTTAATATCCATGCCTTCCTAAAACACCTCATTCCAACACAGCCCCAAAAAACCTACGTCACTCTGTGGGAAGATTATCAATACACCTCTCAAATGTGTATGCAAAGAAGGAAGGCATAGTTGTAGCAATGTTTCCGCTGTCCTCATGTTGAGGAGATACTGTGTTTTATAATATAAGAAGCAAAGCTACTTTCTTCACACAATAAAACCTTACCAATTTGTTCTGCTCAAGTCAAGCTAATGCATTAAACTTTTAATGCAAATTACATCAAAAATCATGTTTGGATTTTACACATATAATATACAAGGGGCTCTGGTTTCCCCCCACAAGTCCAAAGACATGTGGTACAGGTGAATTAGGTAAGCTAAATTGTCCATAGTGTATGTGTGTGAATGAGCGTGTATGGATGTTTCCCAGTGATGGGTTGCAGCTGGAAGGGCATCTGCTGCGGAAAACATATGCAGGATAAGTTAACGGTTCATTCCACTATGGTGACCCCAGATTAATAAAGGGACTAAGCAGAAAAGAAAATAAATAAATGAATGAATGAATGAATATACAGGGGTTGGACAATAAATGGTTGGCTTTACTCTGAGCATACAACAGTCTGAGTGGTACGCTTCATTGGGGCTGCTACATACTGTAACTCTCCCGGATGTGGGAAAGACAGTGAAGGGGGACTCATCAGAGAACAATACATGTTTCACATTGTCCACAGCCAAAGATTTCTGCTGCTGCCACCAAAGAAACTGACATTTGTTATTAGTACGAGCGACCAAATGTTTGGCTACAACAGCCTGACCATGTATATTGACCCTGTAGTGTTCACATTTAATTCTGCAGTGAGTGTTTTATATTTTATGGATACAATCCAGGTTAGCACGTGGACAGCTTCTTTTCAGACAGCTTTCTCTTGCATCCACAGTTACTCATATTGGATGTGGTTTGTCCTACCTGGTGGTATGTTGACATTACCCTGAATACCATGGCTCTTGATACATCACAAAGACTTGCTGTCTTGGTCACAGATGCGCCAGCGAGACGCGAACCAACAATTTGCCCTCTTTTGAACTCTGATATTTCACCCATAATGGTATGTGTATTGCAATATTTTAGGCAAAACTGTGCTAATACACTCATAATTAAACCTTCACACTCTCCTTCCAGTGTTTCAGTTTCATTGTCCAGCCCCTGAATATGTAATAAATAAAAAATGAATGTGTTTCAAAAAGTCGAGGCAGAGACGATGAATGATAACATACAGAAGATGTTTTTTGTTGTTGTTGTTGTTGTTTTTTGCCACTTTAAACCAAGTAAAGACATTGCATTACACCATTTTTTGAAACAAAATATGACCCTATTGAATTTTTGGAAAGTTTGAATGCTCACCGCAGTTGAGAGCTGTCTGTCCTCCCATAGAGAGCAGGATGCCGTCGGGTCGTTCTACGCTGATCACCTGTGTCACAAACTCTGGAGTGACAGGCAGAAAGTACACGGAGTCTGCCTGCTTGGTGCCAACCTCATTAGTCTGCACTGAGGCAATGTTAGGGTTAATCAGCACCGTTTGCAGGTTTTCCTCCTGCAGACAGAAACACAAATCAAGAAATACTGCTGTGAGAAAGAACACCTGTACTTTTGCTTCAAGTAGGTCAGTGGTTTTCAAACTGTGGTACAAGACATGACTCTGGAAAAGTGCAATCCTAGAGATATTGTGAGTGCGTAAGATGCACCAAAAGGATTTATTTGGCCAATATTAATTTTATTAAAAAACAGTTGGCTGATTCCAATATATTTGTAGCTTTTTTTATTCATTAAAATAGATCACCGTTTTGATCACATTTGAAATGTACATAGTTTACATAGTAAACACATGCATTAAGTTAGTGTATATTAGTTTACTGTTGCATCATAAAATCATTTTCCTTGAACATGGACTTTGTTAGTAGATATATACTGTACACTAGATATAGCATACGGACCCTGAGCATGCGTCAATAGCGCCGCCACATTTGTACAGTGCTACCAGGACAAAAGTCATTTAACTGCACTAGTCAAGACTAAAGCCAATCTGAAGATGCTGGACTTTAGCGCTGTGTACAGGTGAAAAACCAAGCAAACAGAGAAAACAAAGCACAAAGGCAGAACATTTCATAGGTAAGATATGTACAGTTGAAGTCAGAATTATTAGTCACCCTTAATTATTAGCCACCCTGTTTATTTTTTCCCCAATTTCTGTTTAACAAAGAGAAGATTTTTTTCAACACATTTCTAAACATAATAGTTTTAATAACTTATTTATAATAACTACTTTATTTTATCTTTGCCATGATGACAGTAAATAATATTTTATAATCAAGTTATTGTATAGTGATGGTTTGTTCTGTAGACTATTGAAAAAATATATAGTTTAAAAGGGGCTAATAATTCTGACCTTAAAATGTTTTTTAAAAATTAAAAACGTATTTTATTCTAGCCGAAATAAAACAAACAAGACTTTCTCCAGAAGAAAAAATATTATCAGACATACTGTAAAAAATTCCTGAATCTGTTAAACATCATTTGGGAAATATTTGAACTAGAAAAAAAGTTCAAAGGGGGGGCTAATAATTCTGACTTCAACTGTATATATAAGTATATATCTCTGGCTCTGGATGCCAGTCATCCACTGCACCTTGATCCCACATTCATTTCAAAGGAGCACTACCCTGTACTAAAATGGCAACTCTATTGACGCATTCTTTCCAATAGACAACAATAGTGTAGGTGACATCTAATGTAAATATGTATGGACCTTGTCATTATAGCATTCAATATGGCTCCTGAGTAACATTTGAAAGCTCTACCAGTAATTTCTACAAGTTCTACAGCATAAAAAACTAAGTTCTATAGATGGTGGTGCCAATGCACATTTGATAGATATATTTACCAATCTTTAATAATTTTATTTTAAAAATGCCGCCTTGATCAACAGAATAAAAAAACTGACCCCCAAATTTTTGACCTGTATTGTAGGGCTGATTCAAAAAATTATTTTTGTAAAACTTATATTAATTTACTTATGGCATTATGTCTATAATACAGCCAAAAGATTGCCCTGTGTTTTGGATTTTGTTGTGCTCTTGTCCCAGCTAGCTTAGCAGAAACTATTCCACAGTCAACCAGCTTCGGCACAAAGCATTTCTGCTTGTCCATTAACCACAAACTAGACTGCGGCTGCATCAGAAATGTTATCCATTTCTATTATATAACATGCGAAAAACAGCATGTGACAATACAAGTACTGTATGTGTGAATTTACAGTGCTCATATAGGAGGAGAAAAAAAAAACTGCCCTGTTTACCTACTACATCTAGCAAGATTGTGAAATGTGCATTTGATGGACACTTTACATCACATGGACCATGAGACAAAATTTGTAAAAAAATATCTCATATATGATGTTAAATGCTTAAAATGAGTTGCAGTATGGATGTACAAATATAGCACTTGGATGGACTGATATGATCAAAAGAACTATTTGCCAAAAACATCTGAAAATTATTGGATTATGCCAAGAGATTCAATCAGCAAAGCTTATCAACACATCTCACCCTCATAGCTTTGACAGCCTGAGATCCAGAGTAGTCAAACTCTCCAGCCTGACCAATAGACAGGCCTCCAGACCCCAAGACCAGTACTTTGGATACCTTTTTAAAGCAAGAACAACTGACAAGTGTGAGCACTCAAACACAAATATGCTACATAGAAGAAAGGACTTTCAAATTGTGTAGTTTGTCTCCCCCACCTGGATTCTGGGAGGAACAGCGGGTTTCTTGGGCATCACGGATGCGATGCTCCCCTCCTTCCCCTTCCTTATCAGAGAGATGAAAGCATCAAACAGGAACTAAAAAAGATAATTGGAGAAAGTGCTCAAGTACACTGGCTGGTTTTTAATGAAATAATCAGTACCCTGCTGTGCAGGGCAGCCAAGTACGAGTCCCTACGGAGGTTTCAACACAACAAGATCAAGAGAGGACATTCAGCCATGAAAAACAGAAAGATCAGACTCTTCAGGATCCTCTGACAGTGCCGTGGTACCTCTGTGTCTGTGGGTCCTCCCTTGGCCTCAGGGTGGAACTGTGCTGTGAACACAGGCTTGGTGTTATGCATAATGCCCTGGAAGAGAAATAGAGAAAACAGTGTTAACCCAGATTCATAGAAAAAAAAACAAAGGTTCTTACAATTATATATATATATATATATATATATATATATATATAGCCTAATTAGACAGATGCCTTAGTAGCCAAACACAATGTTGAGTTGTGTTACTTTAAAAGAGATAAAGCACAAACATGAAGACATTGCTTTAAAACCTTCTGGCCACTTTTACATTTGTTTTCAGCAGTCAGTCATAATCAAAGGGGCTATTTGCAACAATGCCCATGCATTAATCCTTTGTTAAATAGAATATGTGAGCAGCTTGTAACAAAACTTTTTTTGAAAAGCATATATTGTAGATGACAGCCTATAGACTGATTTTTATGTAAAAGACTTTTAGGGAAAATCAAGATAAGATAATTTCCCTTTCATTTTATATTTTACAGACGAAACAAATGCTTATAAAATGTCAAAAAAGACAATACAGTACTTAAAGAGTCACGAAACACCAAAACACATTTTTTGAGATGATGACAGTCATATACAGTATATGTGCCACGCTGCTAAAAACACTACTAGCACACATATATTTAAAAAAAAGTGAAAATTGGTTGTTTTTGCGTTATTTCGAGCAAATTTATTCTTCCGGTTTGAAAAGAAATTTTGAAGCTATGTCACGGCCATGAGATCCTTGTGTAAATTCCAACATGGAGACTGGATGTCTGTGCTAGCCAGTACAACGTTTTCAGCATTAATTCATGAGAAAGACTTCCAAGTCTTTCCAGACCACCAATCAACGCGCTTTATTGTGAATGAGGTGCAACTTCATTAATATGCATGATATAGCTTCAAAGACCTGTTACAGTGTTCAGAGAGACGCCACGTTGTGTTGTCAACCGCAATTCAAACAAATTGAAACAAAAAAGAAGATTTGTTTGGATACATGGGTCGCCAGTGTTGTGTTTATAAATGTGTTACAAGAAAGGTTTTGTTTCCATTTTCCCACAATGAGAGCACTGCTGCGTGTGGACATGTGTGGATTACAGTGGTCTGCTAACACGCAACAAAAATATGTTTGTAAGGAAACATATAAATTTTTTTCCCAGAGAGATTTTCGCATCTGGAAATGGGGAAATCCAGATTTGTAAAACGAGATCATGATAGGAACATTCAAAAAGCAACTCATGTAAAGAACTTAATCATATTATTGTCTTATTCAGATTAAGGCAAATAATTCGATGACTGATGTCCATGTAAACGTAGTCAATGTCTCTGCGTCTGTGTTTAAGTTGCCTCTGTGAAAATCAGCACATGCACATACTAAAACTCCCCTTTCCATGCAAACCCTTCCCTCTTTTGCCACTCGACACTACCACTATCACAACAAAGCTGGACTCACCCACTTTACTGACTTTTTTCACTGAATACTTACAGCAATTAAATCACATTCAATCTCTTTTAGGTAGATTACAGTACATGTGCACAATTACAATCACAAGCAATCAGTTGTTAGCTGCAGTTCACTTAATGACCACCGGTGTCACTTATACCATTCATTCATTTTCCTTCAGTTTAGTCCCTTTATTCATCAGGGATTGCCACAGGGGAATGAACTTAAACTTATCCAACATATGTTTTACACAGCGGATGCTCTTCCAGCTGCAACCCAGTACTGGGAAACACTCATTCACACACACTCATACACTACGGCTAATTTTGTTTATTCATTTCACATGTACCGCTTGTCTTTGGACTGTGGGGGAGACCGGAGCACCCGGAGGAAACCCACACGAACATAAGGAGAACATGCAAACTCCTCACAGAAATGCCAACTGATTCAGCCGGGACTCGAACCAGCAACCATCTTGCTGTGAGGCGACTGTGCTAACCACTGAGCCACCGTGTCGCCCTCATTTATACCAAGCATCAGGGGCGTAGATTTAGCATGGACGCATCCCCACCAATATCCATCAACTATTAAAATGTCCCCACTAATGATTTAATTCCCTTTTTTAAAATCATGCTGTCAATATTAACATGGCAAAAGGGTTAAATCTCGTCTTTCCTCGAGTTGCACCGCCCCCAAACACATATGAACATTGTGATTGGCTGTGCCTTTCCCTGCTGTCATGTGAGAGGCTGTACCAGTTAACATACAAACAGCGCCAAAACAGCGGCGCAGGACAATTTCCCGTGCAAGAATAAGGTGTGTGAAGTGCGTGACGCTGCAACACAATCTCACGGCAATTCGTAACTTTTTGATTTAGTGGCTAATTCGTATGAATTCGTACAATCTAATTCGTACAAATTAGTACGATTTGCTCATCAACCAATGACGGTTGGGGTTAGGGGTGGGGTAAGGTGCCACGCCTCCTTTTTAAAATCGTACATTTTCGTACGACTGAACTCGTACGAATTCATACGAATTAGCCACTAAACTGACATACACATGTGAGAATAACAGTTGCAAAAAAAGGTGGACATGAGCTTTTTTCAACGAAAAGTTTAAGATAAGCACATAAACTCAAGTTTGCTACGGAATGAGTCCATCATAATAATGCCACTCGTGTTTTTCCCCGCTTTAACGCACAATCTATCGTTACAGTAGGCGGAAAGTCTGCATAATATGCCCTGAAAGCGAACTGCAGAATAAACAGCTAAATGTAAAAGTATACTGTATGATCCTTGCCAGTTCTCCTAATCCCTCAGAGTAGCACGTCCAATATCGGTTGAAAAAAAATTGTCCGAAAAAATACAGCCTGTGCTCCATCTTTTATATACCTATATATGAGACACGTTTGATTTTACACTATGACTAAAATAAACGGAAGCCTTTATTAAACTCTCTCTTTATCAGTTAATAAACATTATTTTAACATCAGGCCCGTGGTTAGTTTATTAAGAAAGGGTGCTTATATTTTCTGAAAAACTGAACCTTTTTGTAGTTATTCGCCTGATTTTCTATTTAATTATGACCTATATTGCATTGTAGTGACATAAGAATAAATTTTTTGCTGGATTATCTTGTCGGATGGTTATCATAACCTCATTTTTTGATGTACCAAAAGTTTGTCCTGCTATTTTGCCAAATCACACTATTTTACTATTTTAAGTGTTTATTTACAAATGTATATTAAAATTGTAAGTTTTATATTACAGTTTTATAAAAAATGACAATTTAGAATAAAGAATTATGAAAATATGCTTATTTTTAAAATACAAATTTATTATCATATATATATATATTTTTTTTTTTGAAATCTGTTAAAACTATCAGCTTGTTAAGTGGTGACGTGTTGGTGACGTATGTAATACTGTTTCCGGGTCCAAGCCATCACTCATTTGAATTGACAAAATATTTGTTTATGATCACTTTTTTTTCATATCACACATTAATGTGAATTTTATATAAAGTCATATTGTACACAACCATCACTGGGCTTGCTGCATCTTAAATACCAAAATTTTAACAATTTATAAAAAATGTATCTCTTTCTGACCATCAGATATGAGGCATGGACATATATATTGCAATTGTGATTGTCGAAAGTATTACATCGCTTTGTAAAGGTTTATTATTAGCATTTGGATGAGTCTCCTCATTCAGTTTCATAGAGCGCTTGGACCCGGAAGCCCCTTCGCATGACGTCACACTTAACAATCGGATAGGCAAATAAAAACTGGCCAGTACTTTCAACTTTCCGCAGTCAGAATTTGGCCATTTGAATAATAAGAAAAATTCAAACATAATAATAATATTAATCCAACTCTATGTATTTCAAACACTCAAACCCCCCTTGCCTACCGGCTTGACTATTTAATTTACTTAATAAATTGTATGAAGAGAAGATTAATTAATAATAATATATTTTAATAGCAGTTAAATAATTAATAGCAATATTCATTCATTCATTCATTTTCTTTTTCAGCTTAGTCCCTTTATTAATCCGGGGTAGCCACAGCAGAATGAACCGCCAACTTATCCAGCACGTTTTACGCAGCGGATGCCCTTCCAGCTGCAACCCATTTCCGGGAAACATTTATACACACTCATACACTATCGACAATTTAGCCTACCAAATTCCCCTGTACCACATGGGAAACCGGAGCACCCGGAGGAAACCCACGCGAACGCAGGGAGAACATGCAAACTCCACACAGAAACGCCAACTGACCCAGCCGAGGCTCGAACCAGCAACCTTCTTGCTGTGAGGCGACAGCACTACCTACTGTGCCACTGTGTTGCCTTTAATAGCAATATATTGTATGTATGTATGTATGTATGTATGTATATATATATATATACATACATACATACATACATATATA
>CAIGQZ010032409.1:17130586-17152032 GCA_903798205.1 Danio tinwini
ATATATATATATATATATATATATATATATATATATATATATACACATATATTGTTTTCACCCGTCCCCACCAATGTCAAGTGCAAACCTACGCCTTTGCCAAGCATTTCTAAATTTTAAGTAATAAAACAATTAGAACTCTTTTCACTATGTTTTTTGCCATTTTTGAGCTTCACAAATCTACATTTCCTACTTATATATTTTTCACATTTTCACAAGTGTTAGATTGGAAAAACCAAAGCATAAATGTCAATGACAGAACTGTCTTTTTTTTTTTTTCGAGTGAAACATCCCTCTTAGGCTAAAAGGAGAGGCACAGACCTCATTGGTTCCATCATTTGCATTGATAAAGAGAGGACTCCAGCCTGGAGAAAGAGACTCGCTGTCTATGCCATACCCATGATTCTGAGCGGTGATGAAAGCCTGGCCTGTCATCACATTGACAACAGGCTGGTTTTGGCCCCTAAACCAAATGAGAACAAAGTATTTTTAATTAGTGTCAAAACAAATATGCTATCTCTTCTTCAGCAATAGTAATTCTGCACTGCATTCGATTCCCAGACCCACATTAAATCAAATATGACACATAATTATAACATTATGGTTCATATACAATAAAATATATCGAATAGTAAGTTGTACCTGTTTCCCATTGGTAGTTTATAAGACTGTGCACCAGCCGCAAGAGCTGTAATTTGATTTCCCATACAAATACCAAAAACTGGCTGTGGACGGTCGCTTTCCAGTACCTGAAAGACAATATGATGACAGGGTATGAATTATATGCATAATATGACAATTTGTTATTACAATATCCATATTAGTTTGTGGCTGAATTTCCTTTCACTTGTTTTTCAGTGTAAAAAAGTTATTTATTTACTGTAGTCCACTTTACTTGAATGACGTCAAAAATTTGCAAGAAAACCAGTGTAAGAGCCATAATTTGATTAAATACATGTACAGTTTACATATTAAATATGTTTATTTGTGTGCATTCCCAGATTTCACCCCTACTCCTTTGATTGTTATGGTTTGCTCCGCTTTTGTTGAACTGTTTTAAGTTATATTAGATACGAAAGTGGAAAAAAAGACAAAGCAACACAGTTTTTTTGACCAAAGCTTATTGTTATCCTGCAAGATAATTTAGTAAACATCTTTAATTGAAACGAAACCTGAGTCAATTTATTGCTCGACTGATTTCCTGAAAATTCTGATATTACAACCAACATGGTAAAAGTAAAACTGTGTCACAAAATGCAAGTGTCGACGAAAAATTTAAATGTTACTTATTTAATTTTGATTATTTATTTATTTAGGAATTATGCATACAGATAAATTGTTCAGTTGTTCACAAAGATACTGTCTATCATACCTTGCGAACATTTTCAATCAGGGTCTTTGCCAGTGAAGGATCTCCTGGTCCATTGGAAATGAAGAGACCATCATACTCCAAACTCATCAGGTCTTGGTCCCACGGCACTAAATGGACCTCGGCTCCACGCTAGGATGTATAATATAAGTTTTGAAATATGACAAGCTGTAATGTCTATTGCTTTAAAATCTATATAATTTTTTGTTGTACTATATATTGTACTATACTCATTATAAAAAAACATTTTATGCCAGAATGACAATATAATATCATCACAATGCAAGTATGCTTTTCCAAAGAACACATTATATATTTTTTCTTAAGAATATTTAATTTAATTATTGTCATTTTAACCATTTAAAAATTAGTCATTGGAATCAGAATGTGAAAACACTTATCCTCAATAAATATTAATAAATGTTAACAAAAGAGTGCGAGGTAAAAAGTAACAGAGGCTGCGATATTTGCTACCAGATCTTTTTTCAGTTGTCAGGCACCTACATGAAAATATACTATAGTAATTTATAGTAAATACTAGTGTTTTTTAACCATACTGACACTGACACCTTTAATAGAAATAGACAGGTTGCACAATCAGTTAAAATGTTTCTAGAATTGTTTTTTATGTATGGACGGTATATATATATCATCACCAAAAATGATTGAGGTCATGTCCATGTGTTGTGCGATAGGTCAACATATTGATAATTGTGACAGGCCTAGTCACAGCCAAAATGCCTTACCTTGACAAGTAGTCTTATAATGTTGTGTTTGATTCCACAGTCAACAGCAACCACTTTGACAGGGTTACCTTTTCCAAACACTTGAATATCCTTAAGCAAGGGGAAAGATGGTGAACACTCACTGAAAATGCAATGCACAGCAGTGAACGAACGTGAATGAAGTATGCTGGTTACCTTGGTTGAGACCTCAGCTACAAGATTTCTCTGGTTTGGGTCTGTGATCTCCACTGGCTGTCCATCAAATTCAATCTTCCCCAAAACTGTACCCTTATTTAGGACAAAATCAATACATTTATGATGCGTTTTGGACAAATTGTACATACTTAAAAGTTGTGTCGATGCAAACCTTGTCTCTAATGATTTTTGTCAGCATCCTGGTATCTATGCCAAAAAGTGCTGGCACCTGCAGGCACAAGAAAACTATTTGCGCTTAATACTTACTGTAAAAGGAAATGAAATTAGGAATATTTAATACACCTTCTCCTCTTGAAGCCACTGTGCTAAGGATTTCACGGAGTTCCAGTGGCTGTACTCAGCACTATAATCTTGAACCAGCAATCCTGACACCTTTCATTAACAAATATATTGAAACAAAATGTTACTGACGATAAGGGATAAATACACACAAGCAACTGTTTGGAATAATTAAGCTATTTTCAATGTTTTAATGTTCTACACTACCTTATACTCAGCAAAGCTGCATTTATTTGATCCAAACACAGTATCAAATTTATGAAATATTAAAACTGAAGAAATGATGAGAGATTAAGAAATGATGATAAATAATTGATAATTATGTGGTGGTTAAGAAATTATCATTTACTGCAAGTAGGAAACTGTGATGCACTGTTCAAAGTCTTTTAGTGGTATTTTAAAACAACTTAGATGTCTTTACCATCACTAAAATCAAATTATTAAAAATATATATTAATATAGAAAGTGGTTGTTTTAAATTTTCAGCAATCACAATATCACATTATTCTCATTTTACATTTTTTATTATACTGCTTTTAATTAAATACATTCAGCTTTAGTGAGCATAAAAGACAATCTTATCCACATATTGCATTTAAGGCATGTATTTTATCAGATTGTATCAGATTCCCAGGAATCAACCCGATGATTGTGGAATTGCTTGTATTTTATGAACTGCAAAGCTCACCTGAATACGATCAGACTCCACATTTTTCCTCAGTCCCAGCTCATCTAGCTCCTGTGTATTAGGGACACCATAGTTTCCCACAATGGGGTAGGTGAGGGTCAGGATCTGCCCCCTGTAACTGGGGTCTGTAAGAGCTTCAGGATATCTGGAGATAACAAATAACACTTAAAGCTAATATGATAGTAACCAAGTATTGTATAAATATAAAAATTTTGATTTAAAAAACAAAATCTGGGCTGCAAGGTGGAGCAGTGGGTAGCACAATCGTCTCACAGCAAGAAGGTAGCTGGTTCGAGCCTCGGCTGGGTCAGTTGGCATTTCTGTGTGGTTTGCATGTTCTCCCCATGTTGGCATGGGTTTCCTCCGGGTGCTCCGGTTTCCCCCACAAGTCCAAAGACATGCAGTATAGGTGAATTGGGTAGGCTAAATTGGCCATAGTGTATGTGTGATTGAGTGTGTATGGGTGTTTCCCAGTGATGGGATGCAGCTGAAAGCATAAAACAGGCTGGATAAGTTGGTGGTTGATTCCGCTGTGGCGACCCCAGATTAATAAAGGGACTAAGCCGAAAAGAAAATGAATGAAAGACTAAAGCTTTAGGACTCGTTAAAATTTTGAGAAGAGATTTCAAGTTTGAAAACTATAGTTTACTCTAACTATAGTTTATTATAGTATAGCAAGAACGGCTGGTAGACTGAAGCTAGTCTGAAGCACTAGCTTAAAAGCTTAGCAGGAGTTCCAGCTGAAACATTTGGTCTCAAGATTTGTCATCTGGAAAGTTGTTTCTTCTGCACTTTTACTGCTGACAAAACAATATATTAATGCATGACCATATTCAGAGGATGCCTTCTCACCCAACTAGTCCTGTGTTGAAGACCAGCTCTCCAGCTGCAGACTGATCATGGCCGAAGGAGTAGCCCTTCATCTTCGTGCCATCTTCAAGCACCAGATGTGCAGTCTGAGCCTGGAAAAGTAGAATGAATTTAAAAGCAACAAATGCATTAATTATGTGCAATGTGACACGCAATAACCCATCATTTTTTAAATCAATATAAGTATGCTGCTAAATAAATATAAGTACACTTTCAGTCTGCTTTCTATGTAGATCTCAGAAATATGCTTACAATTACACACATGTATAGTTTTTTTAGTTATACTGACATAAAAATATTTGATTGCCTACAGTATACAATAGTTATAATTAAGATTAAATATTCTACTTGACTTCTCCAGTAGCTGCGTGTACTCTTGTCTTAAATAGCCAACGTATACACAGTTTCATAAAAAGTTACATGTTCAAGTTTATATAGTAATATGTCAGCTTTGGGGGAATAGCTTAGAATATATAAAATGTGTAGCTGAGAATGATCTTGTTTGGTAGTGCACAAAAAAACTGTTAACTGTTAAATCATGAAAGATTAATTTGCCATTGGTTTCCTTGTGATTTTTCTTTTTAAATTAACAATTTCTGAATATAATCAGGTATGTAGTAAACATAACTGTTTTGTTCTACAACATTAAACTGCACACTCTCACATCCCAAACATTCTTATAGAACACTTCAATGTGGTCATGTCACTGGCCCATTAACATTTCCTGTTTGTTATTTTAAGTTATGAGTTATTCACTCATAACTTAATGTTTAAAAAGCTATCATAACATAGTTTATCAATATGTGGCTCTTTTTGGATTTCTGGAAGCTGTAGAAAATAAAAAATTTAAAACAGGAAATACGTTGGGATCATTGTTTTTGTTACCATCCCTCAAAGTGGTCTATACTACTACTTAGAAATATGCTGTATGCATTTTAAAACTCACATTTCAATAGGGGTGTCTAATTTACATTTTGCAACAAAATGTTAAGGTATGGTCAACTTATGTTGACTTCAATTTTTTATTATACATAAACAGTAAACAATAAGAATGTTAAGTTCACATAAAGAAAGCATTTTCTACTGGGTACACAGTAAAGTATAAAATCTGTACTTTACTTCAGAGTGTACTCTTAGAAACTGAAATATTAGCTAGAAATATTTAACTAATGTAATAAGCTTTTAGTATACCCACAGTAGTTGCTCTAAACGAGCAAATTTAAAATAGCAATTAACTCAGTTTACCACAGCTACAGTACCTGAACCAGACTTAAGTACATAAAACTAAAAAGTGGGCCAGTTCAGTCCAGATTATTACTGAAATAGTAGTGGTGGTATTTTAAAGTTATTCTGTCACATAATACACACAAAGTTTTCATTCATACTTCAATTCTACCTAATAAAGTTAAGTACATACTTGAACACTCGGTATTTTTATATGGTAAAGAACAACATTCAGGATTTTTGATTGTCATTTGACGTAAAATAAATTATTCACCTAAACTTTTTACCTTAATTATGCTAGTTAAACTGTTGAATCAAATAACAGACACAGTCGCACACACACACACACCTTCAAGCTGAGCAGCCGCGTCGATGATCTCCAGCTTCTCCATCCCAGCCTCAATGATTCGGCAACTCCACATAATGTTAATATTTTTGACATATTCTTTCCAGAACTGTTATATCCTTCTTTAAAACGTGTGTAAATATGAGACTACGTGTGGATACAAGTTTAGAGCGTGTATAAGTTTCCACGCACCGCTGTTTACCTGCTGACGCTGTGCGTGAAGATTGACATCTGTGGACAGAACGGGCTCCTGACACGCTCAGCGCTTACTCAATGAGCTGTGCTCTGATTGGTCAGTTGGACGTCGATGGCTAAAGATGTTCAACAATGGCGGTATTATCAGCGTTTTAAATCATGTTTGTGCCTCTTTGCAAAATAGCGAATTAAAAATATTAATATGAATATTGTAATGACGCTAAAACAACTAATGTAGGCTAAGCTAATGTTTGTTAATATCATTTTAAATTTAACTAAAATAACTAATGAAAATGATTAAACGAATCTATTGTGGTAACTGAAGCATCCACATTATCTAGACTTAAGTTACAGCATTAGACAAAGCCGCAAGTTTAAAATAATATAATATATTAATTTAAAATAATAATTTATATTCAAAGTTGTATATAGACTAATAACATCTAATATGTTAAACTGTTTATAGTGCTATTTGAGTAGACTTCAACCCTAGTGTGTCACTGTGGGAGGGGAAAAATTGGATCCAGGATAAAAACAATGTTATATGCTTTGAACTGGGAGGGAAAGATGGAGGGAAAAGACATGCAATATTGATTTGGTGTTTTTAAAGTAAAAACTCTAACATTCTAAGGAAGAAGCACGCAAACTGATGAAACTACAGCGTTCCCTGACCATGCATTCGCATTTGCAACTTCGCTACAGTGAGCAAATCCCTGCTCTTTTCCTCTTCTTCAGACAATAGCGAGAGCCCCTATCAGGGGATTAAAGTTAGTGCAGGACTTTGCTGAGCATGCTGGGAAAGCTCATAGCCAAGGCCGCCACTCTGGTGGATTCAGCAGTCTGTCAGAAACAGCACATAGTGTGTAGCACCATTCAGCAAAAAACAATATGGATCAAGTCTGTGTGACTTAAATGACCTCTGAGCTAACATGCCATGTGAAATGCCGAGGTGATTGGTCAAAACTATGGCAGGTCATATGCAGTGACAACTTGAATACAAACTAGGTCAAGGTCTGTTTGACACAATTTTCTTATGCATGAATGAACTGGTGTGAACTGGTCTCACTAACAATTTATTTGATTGGTTTTACATCAATCAATCAATCAATCAATCAATCTATCTATCTATCAATCTATCTATCTATCTATCTATCTATCTATCTATCTATCTTCTATCTTCTATCTATCTATCTATCTATCTATCTATCTATCTTCTATCTATCTATCTATCTATCTATCTATCTATCTATTTATCTATCTATCCATCCATCCATCACTCCATCCATATACACTGTAAAAAAAAGTTAAAGTTAAAGTCAACTCAAAATTGTAAGGCAAGTTGCCGCAGAGCTTTAAGTTTTAAGTTGCGTAAACTCAAAAATGTCCTAAAGCTGGATGCCTTAAGATTAAGTTGAGTCAACGTTTTTACAGTGTATATAAAATTTATGAAAAATAATGTAACTATTTATAGAGAAACTCATGTAAATAGTGCTTAGTTTTATTTTTTTGTTATTTTTTTACATTAAATTATTTATTTGGCAGATGGTTTAATCTAAAGGCAAAAGAGACCAGCAAAGAAGAAGAGTGTTATATGTGGGATTTCTGCAGGTTTGAAATTCAAAAAGTCAAATTTAAGACTTTTTAAGAATGAAATGTCAGACTTATATAGGGTTAAACACTAAGGATTTTTTAATGGCCCAGCAGAAAAAAATGACTTGCCCCATCTAAACTAATTCTAACTGCAAAAAAATCCTGGTTGCCTTAATGTTTTAAGCTGAATCAAATTAACCTTATGAGTTCATTGAACTTAAGCTGTTTTAAGTCAGTTTACAACAAAGCATGTGTAACTTATTAAATTAAGTTAGAACATTATTAACTTAGTTTAATAAGTTACAGTGAACTAAAAACATATGCGGTCATGACTAATTGGTCATATATTTTTGTTTACAGTGTTATTTCTTAGCTACATATCGTCTCCTTAGAATTATAAGGTTTTATCTGACATTTTTGTCAAAATTTAGTTATTGACATATTCTTATTACATGACAACTTATTTACATTATGGGATGTTTTATTTTATAAGTTGTTTACATTTTAAGACTTTTTATTTAAAAAACAAATGTTACACACATACTGTTTGCTATATGGAATTCAAAAACTTTGAAGCTCAATAACTCAAAATCATTCAGAACGCAGATAGAACCTTATAATACCAAGGTGACGATATTTTAAATAACGTGTCAAAACAAGCAAACCCTAGTTATATATATTGTACATAATTTTTTTCCAACTTAAAATTCTTTAAAAACTAAATGTACACTTTAAAAGTGTTAAGTATAGCAAGTTATGTTAAAAAATTTTGCATAAATAAAAAAAATGAATAGAAAGTGCTACAGCAGACCAATAAATGATAAAAAAAAAGATGTGTATTTAGCTTCATGAAAATGGCCAAAAACTGCTAAATTGAGAAGTCATTGCATCAGGAGAGAATTTATATATTCTGACTTTTAGGTACAATCACAAAATGTTTGGCATTTAAAAATTATGTGTGTCAGTTTTTATTTTTCATTAGTTTTTTTATAGTTTTTTTAACATATAGTAATGTATAACAATTTGGCATTATCAGTACATCTGTACATTACAAAAAAAGGAAACAGGTGCAAATAAAGGACTAATAATTACCTACATAAATAATATGTTACCTAAAATAATTAGAAGTAAAATAATACATAACTAAATATAATAAAAAATTATAAAAAGGGGGTTTCCTGTAATTTACTTTTCTATCAAAGACAGAGAATTAATTGCACTTTTTTGTTTTTATTATCTTAAGGGATTTTATATATGAAAGAATGTCATTATAAAAGGGACAAAACATTGGTTTTACCTTCAAATATTTTGATTTATGTATGTACAGTTGAAGTCAGAATTATTAGCCCCCCTTTGATATTTTTATTTTTTAAATATTTCCAAAATGATGTAATGATGATTTAACGGAGCAAGGAAATTTTCACAGTATGTCTGATAATATTTTTTCTTCTGGAAAAAGTCTTAATTGTTTTATTTCGGCTAGAATAAAAGCATTTTTATTTAAAAAAATACATTTTAGGGTCAAAAGTTTTAGCTCCAAACCATCATTATACAATAACTTTTCTAATTACCCTAACCTGCCTAGTTAACCTAATTATAGTTAAGCCTTTAAATGTCACTTTAAGCTGTATAGAAGTGTCTTGAAAAATATCCAGTAAAATATTATTTACTGTCATCATGACAAAGATAAAATAAATCAGAAACAGTTATTAGAAAACGAGTTATTAAAACTATTATGTTTATAAATGTGTTGAAAAAAATCTTCTCTCCGTTAAACAGAAATTGAGGGGGGGGAATAAACAGGGCGACTAAAAATTTAGGGTGCTAATAATTCAGACTAATAAATCTGTTTTCACCGATTATAATTTACCCGACAGTCAGACAACAGTGGTAGTTACAGTTTCCACCAGCAGGGGAATAAATGAAGTAACCAGCCAAATGATACATTGTTTGACACACTGCCCTCTAGTCGTCATGTTATGCAAAAGACTTTTGTTGAGATTCAGCATACATGTGACTTCTAAAATGCATTCGGTAATTAAACTAAAATTAGTAGTTGCATTTTAAGTAGGGGGAAAATCCATCAAGATGAAGAACGGCGTATCAAATGAGTTCAATTAGCTCCACTAAAGTAAAAACAAACAAACAAAAAAGAATGTGCCCATAAACACAATAGGCTATAATGCACGCCAGTATTCGTAATCTGCTTCTTTAAAATATTATGGGATCAAATCATGACGAACTAATTTTCCTGTAAACTGATCTCCATTAGAAACTCATTGGGGAGATCATCCTTGTCTCAACAGTGTGCAATGCTTCTGTGGTGCTCCTTTTCTATTCTCAGAGCATGTTGGCGTATTAAGACGGAAAATTGCTAAGTGATTAGAGGGAAGGTACGGGCTGCTTCTACAGAATTGCATAGCTTTCTTTTATAGCTCAGCAGTGAATCCTCACACGACACAAATACGGATAGTTTCTCCTTCTGGAGCCCATCCGTTTTGGCTGGCATCCCATTTGCTGTTTTCAATGATCCCAAGCCATATATACAAACGTCTGAAAATAACCAAGACCATGTTGGTCTCTATCTAAACACTTATTAGGCATGTCTCCTCATTTGAATGGCAAGAGAATCAAATAAATGACCATTCCTAGTTGTGGTCTGAATTGTAATTTTCTGCATATGCAGTTCTTGAAAAAATAAATAAATAAGAGACCACTTTAAATATATTTATGGGATTTATTTCTCTGGATTTGCCAGTAATAAGTATATTATCATTTACACCGTTTACTGTATGTGCAGAAAATGACAACAGCTCAATATGGCATGTAGCCTACAGTGCATCCGGAAAGTATTCAATGCGCTTCACTTTTTCCACATTATTTTTTTTTTTGTTACAGCCTTATTCCAAAATGGATTAAATTAATTTGTTTCCTTAAAATTCTACACACAATACCCCATAATGACAATGTGAAAAAAATTAAGTTGTTGCAAACTTATTAAAAATTAAAAACCTGAAAAATCACATGTACATAAGTATTTGCAGCCTTTGCCGTAAAGCTCTAAATTGAGCTCATGTACATTCTGTTTCCACTGATCATTCTTGAGATGTTTCAGCAGCTTAATTGCATACACCTGTCTATATAAAGTCCCAGGGTTGACAGTGCATGTCAAAGCACAAACCAAGCATGAAGACAAAATAATTTTCTGTAGACCTCCGAAACAGGATTGTCTTGATGCATAAAGCCGTGCTCACACTATGTACAGTTGCCTTGAACTGGGCCAAAGCACGCTTGTCCCCCCCAAGTGAACTTTGCCTGAGTCCGATTCAGAGCACTCACACTACTTAAACGATCCAGGAAACGGGCCTGGACACGGTTCGGATAGCATAGTGTGTGTAAGCCCTAAGAGTAGTGAAGGTTACAGAAAAATTTCTGCTGCTCTGAAAGTTCCATTGAGCACAGTGACCTTTATCATCTGTAAGTGGAAGATGTTTGGAACCACTAGGACTCTTCCTAGAGCTGGCCGGCCCTCTAAGCTGAGGGGGGGGGGGGGGAGGCATCACCTGGAAAGGCATCAGAAGGACTCTCAAACCATAAGAAACAAAATTCTCTTGAACTCTTTGAAGTAAATGCCAGGCGTTACGTTTGGAGAAAACCAGGCAACGCTCATCCCCAGGCTAATACCATCCAATGAAGCATGGTAGTGGCAGCATCATGCTGTGAGGATGTTTTTCAGCAGCAGGAACTGGAAGACTAGTCAGGATAGAGAGAAAGATGAATGTAGCAATGTACAGAGACATCCTGAATGAAAACCTGCTTCAGAGGCCTCAGACTGGGGCGACGGGTCATCTTCCAGCAGGACAATGACACCACAAAGCATATTACCAAAATATCAATGGAGTGGCTTCACAACAACTCGGTGAATGTCCTTGAGTGGCCCAGCCAGAGCCCAAATCTAAATCCTATTTAACATCGCAGGAGAGATCTGAAAATGGCTGTACACCGTCGCTTCCCATCCAACCTGATAGAGCTTGAGAGGTACTGCAAAGAGAAATGGGCAAAAATTCCCAAAGGCAGGTGTGCCAAGCTTGTGGCATCATATTCAAGAAGACTTGAGGCTGTAATTGCTGCCAAACGTGCATCAACAAAGTATTGAGCAAAGGCTGTGAATACTTATGTACATGTGATTTTTCTTTTTTTTATATATATATAAATTTGCAACAATTTAAAAAAAATATTTTTTCCACATTGTCATTATGGGGTATTGTGTGGAGAATGTTGAGGAAATAAATTAATTTAATCCATTTTGGAATAAGACTGTAACATAAAAAAATGTGGAAAAAGTGAAGCGCTATGAATACTTTCCGGATGCACTGTATTTCATGTTTTTAAAAATAAAATATGGGGAGGTATACTGTAGATATGTATATGTTGTATAAGATATAAATGAGAGTTTATTTAGAATTACAGTGTTTACAATCAGTAATATTGTGTTGACGTAAATATTTTAATAACATATGTAGCTATTAAAAATTTGTCCATTTATTCATGTTTTACATTACTGTTTACATAAAAAATTTAATTTGAAGATTAAATGTCCTTTAAGTGTTATTTTTTATATTACTGTGAAATTATACAATTACTACAATTAGTTATTTTTCTACAGTTTTTTATATAAATGTGAATTTTAGTAACATAAAAACATCCCTCATTTAATTTATATTTTACAGTATATTATTAAAATGTTCTCTGATTTAATGAAGCAAATCTTTAGTAAAAAAAAAAAAAATCAACATGTAAACATGAAAATTAAAGGTACAGACTGTATTTATTTATATATACTTTTTCTTTGTATTATTGATACTTTAAGTACATTTAGTTTCAGTAAGATATATACGCATGAAAACTAAAGGTCTAAAGACTAAAGGTCTGAAAATATAATATATTGTTCATTGTTCTATTACCGATTCACCCAAATAAATAATCTAAATTTAAAGATAAATATATAAATAATTATATATTTATCTTTCATTTTACTATGTAAATAACCTTGATAAAAGTTTGACTAATGTCAGTACACACATCTTACGCTGAAAAAATCTTGCTCCCTTTTTTTAGTCATCTCAACTTACATCAATCAAACTGACTAAAAATTAACTTATTTTTAAGTTAAACTTTAAAAATAATTGAAATCTGATTAACTGATTAAAATTAATTAAATGTGACAAATAAAAAGTTGTTGTCTTAACTTTTTGTCTTTACATTCTTAACAGTGCATGGATGGATGGATGGATGGATGAATGGATCAATGGATGGATGGATGGATAGATGGAGGGAGGGAGGGATGGATGGATGGATGTGGGGTATTTTCACCAGTATTTATCACCTCACTATGTTTAAAGAAGCACTAGAACATTCTAGCAGTCTCTAGAATATGCAAATATCCAGAAATGATGGGCGATCCTCTCTGATGATGCATGTTAGTGACCTCAGAGATTCCAAGCAACTATAACAGGTATTCTTTTATAGTAAAGGACTGCCATGCAGACCCTCACTGGGAGTTGCAGCCACTTTCCAAGGCTGTGTGCTGCTTTGTTTAGCTCTACCCTTTATAATCTGTCTGAGATGTCTTTAAGGCATAGGCAGGTGACACTGCATCAACCCCCATAAGGAACTGCAGCGCCCCCTCAGAGAGATCCCAAGAAAACTTCGCACCTCTTCAGAAAGGCCTATAAATAGGGCCCATCTGTCCGAGGACTAAGTTACAATCCCATTCCTTATGGAATTAGTAAGGAGTCCAGGAGGGTGAGCAGCACTGTTAGTTATGAGGACTCACATCAGAACCATTGAGGTCTGAACTATGCAGAATCTGTGACCTCTAAGTTAGAATGCTTCTGTTGCTCTGCCTTAAGGTTGTCCCAAAATAACACCAGGACTTCCTGCTCTATTCTTAAGACAGCAGCAGTGACAGCATCTCATTCTCCCACTGCAGCTTGTCCTTTACTATCTACAGTATTGAGCTGTTAACCCATGAGGTAAATACATTATTCACACTATTTCATCGCCAAACTGATTTCACCAAGTAGGACATGTTCCTGGATTAACATCTATGAACAACATTCCAATTAGCAATCAGAATTAAGGGATTTGTTTACAGCTTATGTTAAGTTTGGGCTTACAGTTATACATGATTGTTGTCCAACTTTTATTCCCCCCTGATTTTGGGAATATTTTACAGTCATAGTTTGGTTTAGAGATAGGGAATAGGTATGGTTTACATTTTTAGCCAAACATTTTGTTCCAGGATTAACATAGATGTTAATCCAGAATCGCATCATACTTGGCAAAATCATGAAGTGCCTTTTTCATATGTAGGATTTGAGAAAATTGCACCTGGCAGCTTATGTGGTCAAACGTGGACAAATGTGGTTCATTGTGATACATGACTAACAAATGTGACAGTACCCTCAGTGCTGGGAAACACCCACACACTCCCATTCACACACTATGGACCTATACCGCATGTCTTTGGACTGTGGGGGAAACCCGGGCAGACACGGAGAAAACATGTAATCTCCACACAGGAATGCAATAGTATCTGGATGCAGACTTACACATGCAAGCTGAGACATGCAGTCTCAGACACATGCATTCAATAGGGCTACATTATAAAATATTTGACCTTAAATTTACAGTAAATTACTGGCTAATAATTGCATTACTTTCAGAGTAAGGTACCTGCATTCTGAGGTACTTCATAATGACAAAAATTCTGTAAATATTTCTAAATATCAAAAAGTGCCTGTACTAGCATAAAAGCTCACGTGTATTAATTTCTATGTTGAATAAAATATTAATAGTGTTTAAATTTCTATAACTAATGTTACACATTTTTCACAGTACTTTGCTGTAATCATGATACCTGCCTTAATTTTACAATAAAATTTTGAATACGTAAAATTTAACAGTTAAATCCTGTATTTTGTTAAATTCTGAGAATTTATTACAGTGTAGGGACCTCACTGAGAGGGGCAGGGTTAGGGGCGGGTTGGTATACATACTAAAAGCATTGCATGTAGTCTTAGCTTGCATCTGCAGCCAGTCTGCAGTCAGACCCTTCTCCAGAAATGCCACCTGGTCCAGTTGGGACTCAAACCAGCAAGCTTCTTGCTGTCAGACAACTGTGTTAACCCACTCCCTACACCTATATAGTCATATTAAAAAGGAATATAACAAAAATGACAAAAACAAAATATAATTATAAAAAATGTAACAAAAATGCAAATAATTATAAAATAAAACATACAAGCCAAAATACGAGTCATTTTAAACTGATAAAGTTAAAGTAAACATGCAGAGAGACACAACTATACACCAATATCTATGTGGTATTTTTCACAGATGAGTTGTTGGAACATTTTTTATTTTAGTAAAAAATCATTACATATTGTTTTAGTATTTACATATATTATATTTATATATTGCATTTACATTTAGCACATATATTCTATCTCACACGCTCAAAAAATGACGTTCACTGTTTTTTCAAACTACTCATTTAAAATGAGCTAAAATAACACAATTCTTGAGATTTTTGTGGGACAACATATTGTTCTTTATGTTCAATCCACGTAAATTAGTAAAAACTAATGTTAACTTAATTCCTTCGCATTGCCCCAACACAAATAGAGTGTGTTTAACCCATCATTTTTTACAGTGCAGTGAAATATTGTCTTCTGAAGGTACTTTATAGGGAAATACAGTCGCTTAGAGAGGTGGCCTTAAAAGCAGATTAAAAATTGGTTAAAGAAAACTTGGGGAGCTGTTCTTGAAAACAGTGACCCATATCTGTGTCTCTTATGTTACAAGACCCCAATGACTAATGCCTCAAATAGTCTTCTAATATTTTTAGACACAGGAAAGACGGCCTGCACTAATCATCAGTTTCCTTTGTGTTCTTTTGGTCATTAATATTGGATCATTTGAATTTCTAAACTAATAAATCTTCCAAGTCCACATATAAAAGTGCTAAGATTTAACGCCATCGAAGAAAAACATCATAATTTCCTCGCCCACACATGGAGAAGGGTTTCACCATGAGACCTTTTCACCTTTCCTTGGAGTGTCAGTCTCCTCCCTCACGGTTAGCACGTCCTCAATGTTGCACTCTTTAAAAGATATTAAATGAATTCAGAGAAGTGTGTCACCCCTGCATGACACCCTGCAGGGGATTTTTATGTACGATGGACATAAGCTCACTTACCTCATTAGTATAGCTAGTGATGTTTGAGGAGAGTCAGAAGCGGATGTTTTTTTATATCAGACTTGGAGTGACATTTTTATGATGCAGGACTTTTATCTTGAAGCTACCGTGATGTTTGATGCTTTGGGTTACTGTGGAAAACAGGATATTATTATAGAGATCACATGATACAGTTTCATGGAAATAACATATGACTGGATGACGCAAAAAGGGTCACGGGTGTTTATACTATCGGTTTACAATATAGTGTATCATCTTAATGTGTTTCAAGGAAGTGATATATTTAAACATCTTAAAAGGAAATTAAAATTCTAAAGATTTAAATTGTATCATTCCAAATCTTTATGACATTGCTTAGAAAGATTTTCAATTCCCATAGACTTCCATTGTATGGTTTTGACCATACAATGGAAGTCAATGGGAACAAGTGTTTGGTCACCAATTTTCCTCAAAATAATTTCCTGTCACCCAGTTTTGGAATGACATATGAATGTTAGCTATATCATTTTAAGGGTGGACTGGCTTTAAAGGCATAGTTAAATATTTACTTACTCATTAAGAGTTGAAACCACTTCTTTATTCTGTTGAACAAAAAATAAGGTATTTAGAAAAATGTTAGAAACCTGCATACGTTGACTTTTATAGTTATGGCCCATTTCCACTGAGTGGTACGGTACGGTATGGGTCACCTTTATCAGGCTTGTGTTTCCACTGCCAAAAGGGTACCAATGGTGGCATGGTGTACAACAAAGTTTCGATGTTATTCTCGCGCATTCCCAAGGAAATGTCAAAGTAAAGCTGTACGGGTCGTTCACACCTTACTATAAACATGATTTGATTATAATTGCAGATCAAGGAGAGTGCAAAGCGTCTGCAATTATAATCTGTATCTTTAATCTTCACAAGCACATGTAACCTCTGTTAGAAACTAATTCAGTCATTCCGAGTTCATAATACTCCAAAAGGTGACAATAATAGTTAAACTTGGCAGTTTGTTTATGTTTTAGGTTGCTGAAAGAATTATTTGCTTTTTTGTTTTTTCGGGCTTCTCCTTTGTTTTTTTGTGCTTCACTCTCACATTTATCTGTTTCTGAAAGGATCGGATGTCAGGAGCACTTCAATAATCACGCACACGTTATTATCATCAGCTCAAGAAATTCCTTTTTTTATATATATATAGACAAGCAGTGAGCGCACGTGAGCTCTCTGGAGAAAGTGAAACCGATCACGCTTTTAGATGACCTCGTAACACAACAACAGGACAGGCAGGTTTTGTTCTTGGCTTTGTGGCTGTTCATAAAGACAACGAAAGGTTTTTTTGAGCTCGGGTCGACCATGGCTCGTTATTATATATAGTATTACGATGTAATGTCTCGGCTGTGTATTTAAAAATGCCACTTTCTTGGTTTTCATTCTCCTGGCTTGTACATGAGTGACATCTTTTGCGTTTAACAAAAAAAGGGACTCAAACTGGTTTGCAACAAGCGAATGATGAATAAATGATGACAACATATGAAGAGTTCAGAAGGATTTCAAATTGCAGTCTAAAATTTCCATCGAAAACAAAAAATATTCTCGGCCTCCTTTGTTTATGTTGCATTATTCCACTTTAAAGACCATGAAAAAGACTTATTCTTTGCCATAAAATTGATATTACTGAACTTACACACAGGAGGCTGATAAAAATGCTAATTTTAGAGGACAATTTTAGACACTATTTGGACGTTTTTGCATCTGAACTCTTTATATTGATTTGTGGGTGAACTATCACTTTAAGCATCTTTAATTAGCACCAAATAAATAAAAATGTCAATTTAGGAGGCCAAAAAATGAGAAATCGATGCCAAACATCACTGGTTTCACCAAACCTACCCTGCTGTGTATCTTTGGGACATGTTGAGCCTTCCAACAAACTTAATGACTCCACTCCATCCCCAACAGCCTTGCCAAATAACCAAGTAGGCTAAAAGTGAGTTGGCTGGTAAAATCATTAAAGTCAAAGGGGTTGTTGGTTCTGGTGGGCAGGTGGGGGGGCAGGTTCTTAGAGAAGGTGCTTCTAGATGGCAGGGGTGAGTCCTGATGACAGCTGGAGAGCTACAACTCAAGAGGGTCAGAGAAAGCGGGCCCAAGCAGGGGGTCGAGAAGGCTGAATGAATTTCTCTACGTTACTGGCCCTCCTCTGGGGGTGGGGAAAGTGCCAGCAAGACATATTTAGATGGGAGAGAGAGGGGAAAAACTCACTGTGTGCGCTGTGTGAGGTAACGGGCATCAGCAGCTGAGCTCTCCTTTAGACTTCTAGACTCCACTAATTTGCTTTCCCAAGAGTCCGGGATGGGATGAACAAAAAGTGTTTAGTCACTCATTGTCACTAGATCAGCTTTCATTCACTTGACAGTTTGATTTCTCTTGGCCTCCCTTCATTTCTCAAACTGTCTTCACTTTGCCCACTATAACTTCCATCTATAACATGATGACGGAGACTGACGAATATGGATGCTGGAAGAGTTTCACCCGACGTCTCTCCCTGCTCAGATGACCCATAACTGAGAAAACCCCTGGGCTTCTAGGACATAAATGATTGGTCTGATAAAACAATTTGATGCAGTGCATGATCATTTTTAGCTTTAAAATAATTTAAATAGACATTGTAGACCTGGACACATCCGTTTAGTGGTTTTACTGTAGCGGATCAAATGTGGACAAGCAAATTTTTAAATTTTACTACTTCCCATATTTTAGTATAAAAGAGTGCAACAAAAAATTAATTAGAAAACATATTTATATGTATAGGCCAAATTTGACCGCTCCGGTCTTGTTGACAAACCTACCAATGTGTCATCACCTAAAGCTAAAATGTAAGGAGTTTTTCAAGATGCTACAATACTGCGCTTGCTCTGAATATATGCAAAAAAAGGCTGATGTTTAACAAATAATTTCTATTGTCTCCACAAACAGTGACAACTCTTACAGAGTTTCCATCGACATTAAAGTTGTAATGTGATTGGTTATAAAAGGAGCACATGATCCATGTCATCTGCTTCACGTTCTCCAATGGTAAGTGTTACAGACTCGCATCTCCCAACAGAAGTAAAAACAATTCTGTAGCTGCCCAGAGAACAGGAAACTAAGGAGGCATCTACAATTGAAGGCAAAATTATTAGCCCTCCTGTGAAAATGTAATTATTTTTCAAATATTTTCCAAGTGCTGTTTAACAGAGATTTTTTTGCAACACATTTTTAAAAATGATAATAATTAATTGATTTAGTCTTTTCCATAATCACAGTACATCATATTTTACTAGTCATTTTTACAATATTCAGATTAAAGTGCCATTTAATGGCGTGACTAGGTTAATTATGGTAGTTAGGCAGGTTTGGTTATTTGGGCAGTTCATTGGTTAATAATATTGACCTTAACAATAGTTTTTACAAATTTTAAAACTGAGAAATACTTTTTCCAAAATAAGAAAAAATATATAATAGAAAATACTGTGAAAATGTCCTTGCTTTGTTAAACCACTTTAATTAATATTTCACATGAGGGGACTGCATGGTGGCGCAGTGGGTAGATCGCTGGTTCAAACCTTGGCTGGGTTAGTTGGTGTTTCTGTGTGGGGTTTGCATGTTCTCCCCATGTTTGCGTGGGTTTCCTCCAGGTGCTCCGGTTTCCCCCACAGTCCAAAGATATGTGGTATAGGTGAATTGGGCAAGCTAAATTGTCTTTAGTGTATGAGTGTGAATGGGTGCGTGTGGATGTTTCCCAGTGATGGGTTGCAGCTAGAGGGGCATCCGCTGCGTAAAACATATGCTGGGTAAGTTAGCGGTTTGTTCTGATGTGGCAACCCCAGATTAATAAAGTGATTAAGCTGAAAAGAAAATTAATGAATGATGATTTATCATAAGGATTATCATAATAATTTTGACTAACTGTATTTATAAAACTTATTCATATCAGTGCCCAACCCTAGTTTAGAAGAAATTGCAATTAAAGATCCCAGTGCCAAATACAAAATTTCTACACTATATAGCAAATTTGTAAATGCTTTCAAAGAATCTACAAATCATAAAAGACTGGCTTGGATTGATGACTTTCAGATGGATGTTACAGAAAATGAATGGGAAGAAAGTTGTGTTTAAGCGGAAAACTTATCGATTGATACCTGTTTTAAACTAATCCGATATAATAGGAAAATGAGAATATAAATAACACCGGAAATGTTAAATAAATTTAATAGAAATATTTTGGACATTTGTGGAAAATGTTTGCCTTACAAGGGCACACTAAATTCCATTGTGTTTGGCAATGTGAGCACTTACAATCCTTTTGGAAAGAATTAATAGGTGTAATCTCTAAAACTGTTGATAAAGAAATCCCTGTTTGCCTTAAAATGTGTATTCTTAGTCTTTTTCCACCTGCCTTATCTCTGAAGACATATGAACAGAAGTTAATAAATCTGTGTCTATTGAATGTGAAGTGCCTGATTGCCATTCACTGAATAAGTATTCTTGGTCCATCTTTGTCACTCTGGATTAAGGAAATGTCTTCTTGTATAGCAATGAAAAGACTGACAATCAATTAAACAAAAAATCACATATTTTACAAGATTTGGGATTTCTTTCTTAATTTTTTAGATAAGAATGTACTGACCATTAAGTAATCCCAAACAATGTGACTGTGTTAATGTGCACTGTGTTTGTTATTAATAACTTTAATATATTTTTCACTTTCATTGGAATGTATATGTGTTGAACTGTCATTGTCTTTATGTTTTTTTTCTTGTTATTTATTTATTTAAATTTGTTGCATGCGTATATTTTTTATGGCTCTGTGGGGATGGGGTGGATGTTCTTTGGTTAGTATTTAGTTACTAATACATTATGTATGCATCACATTTTTCTGAAACAATAAACGTATCTAAAAAATACAAATTTTAAAAAGAGGACAAAAAAAGAAGCAAAAAAATGAAAAATTTGTTGAAATTTTGTAGGTTTTTTTTCTTATCAATATTTTGCTTAATTTAATTGTATTGTTTTTCAATTTCTTAATATGTTTGGTGACTAAAATATTTTAATAAATATATCTGTTTACTAAATCTGTTTTGTTTAAATGCAAAAAAATAACAATGTTCTCTCAGAAAAGCTATTAGAATATATTATGTAGAAATGAGAGCAAAATCGAAACTAACAAAATGTATGTATTCTTTATGTGAACTCTACCTGTAGTACCTTCTATTCAATTTAATCCAATGTGTCTTTTTTACAGTAGATTACTATATTAGTTGATCACTGATGTTTTGTAGTAACTTACTGACTGTTTTTTGTCAAGTCAGATTCACTGAAGTGACAACATACCAGGGAAGACTTCAGTTTATTTTGGAGAAAGTGGTCAGATTCTAGCCACCTGTCCTGATATTTTTAGCCATCAGCTGGAGTCATTCCCCATTCTTTAAAACATTACTGTGAGGATGTAAGCATTTAGTTAGGAAGAATTTAATGATGGCATTATTAGATTGTCTAAAGCAATGTTTTTTTTTTTTTTTTTTTTTTTTTAATTAATTACAATAGATAGCTTATATATACAGCTAAAAATAAGTGAATAATTATATAGCTAAAAATAAGAGACCATTCTCAGTTTCTTTAGATTTAAGCTACTGGATTTGAGTTTATATATAAATATATAT
>CAIGQZ010032409.1:17152432-17165576 GCA_903798205.1 Danio tinwini
AAAAGTAGGCATAATATTATAAAGTTTTATAAAGGTCTGTAAACATTTGTTGCAAAATCCAAATAATAAAAACATTGTGTCAGAATGGTCAAAAAATGTATTTCAATTTGTTTTATTATTTGTTGTATCTATATCTATTTTTAACCTCTTTTGAAATTAAGAATAAGCCTACTTTTTGTTATTTTATAATTACTTTAGATATTACTGTATAATGTATCTATTACTGTAGATAATCACAATGTTTGTTTCATCAACCTGTTAAATCTTTAATAAAATGTTGGATTGTATATGGTTGCATGGATAGTCTTAGGTAGTCATAGATAGCTTGATATTATTTACACTTTTTACAGCGCCATGTTTAAATCAGTGCATGACGTCACTGTTTATTTTTTGAAAGCAAGTGTAAAGTGTTAATCTTAAATAGACGACACTCGCGTTATGGGTTCTCCGCAGAAACGTCCCTTAAAATGCTAGGATGTTTTAACCCAGCATTGTGTCATATAAAAGAGTTTGGTTTAAAATGCCATTAAAGTTTGATTTTAAAATATGTTTGTCCATATGTGACCCAATGTCGTGTAAAACCCCAGCATAACAAGCTTGGCAAAACTATTGAGTTATCACTATTACAACCAAAATCTTGAAGATAATTCGCGGTCTCCCCCTAAAACCGAAATGACATTTATGTGCCCGCGTGAGCCCCCTTTCTCCATTTGAGGCGCGCGAACCCTCCCCTCTGTGAGTAGCGACCCAATCCGCGTGAGTATCATCCTGACATCAACTCTGAAGAAACTTATACGAGTATATAAACATCTACACTTTCCTTGAGAATGCTGAGTTTCCTCCAAGCTGTGGTCCACTCCCTGTGTCGTGTTCCTTCCCGGTGGACAAATAGATTAAAAAATGGCACCTAAGAAGGACGCTAAGAAGCCCGAGCCCCCCAAGAAGGCAGAGCCCGCACCTGCCCCCGCTCCCGCGCCAGCGCCCGAGCCCCCTAAAGCCGCCGCAGTAGACCTGTCCGGTGTGAAGGTAACAATCAATCCTGATAACTATAAATAGACGCATAGCAGTGAAATGTTCATTGAATCTCTTTAGTCATTAATGTTTTTCAGTTAGTTGAAATTACAAATTTAGATAGATTACACGTTTATTTAAAGATTTCATAAATAATTTGGCTCTAGTGGGTTATACAAAATTATTTAATTATTTACAGTCTTAAAATGTATGTATAAAGCGTGTTTTCTCTGGAATTCTATTGAAGAATCTTTTTTGATTTCTTAAAAAATTCAGTGATCAAATCATATTCAATTTCCCAATACTAAACATTAGAGGTAGGCCTATTTATATATTGCGTCCGTCGGTATCATAGACGTCGTTTGGACGTCCGTCAGACGTCTATGTCAAAGTTCATAATGGAATCTCAATGCCAATATCATCTTTATTATTAAGAGAGAGTGTGTGATGGATTACATGCATTTTCTAGTAATGAAGAGGTCCATAATATATGTATTTATGTAATCTAAGCATTGTATTTAAGCATCTAAGAATCATTTCGCTTAAGTATAAAAATTACATTAGTTACACTCATTAGTGTCCATTACACTCCAAATAAGCAAAGTTTAAAAAAAATTGGGTAAAACATGGACAATCTCAACAGATGGGTTAAACTATTTAATACAATTTTAATGCCAATTTTAACCCAGTGGGTAATTTCATCTATATTTTTATCTAAGTTTGGGTTGTAATACCATTTTTTACTACACTGGGATGGAATGCAGAGCCATTATAAAAGAAGTTATTTACATATTTAATTAATCCAGTTTTAGTCATATTAAATTGTGTTTTTTGATAACTTCTATTAAGCTGCCTAAGATTGTTTTGTGGTCTGAAAATGTCTATTATTGGCTCATTCAGCACCATGGACAGTTCTGCATAAGTTCCCTTTTTTTCTGCATAATTACAATCAATGCCACACCCCTTTTCTGATTGGCCCAGATCTGGAGAAGGTTGACATGGCCAAAAATGGAGCTCCTTACTGTTCTAAGCAGCTGAGAGACTAAATTAAGCTTCCCAAGATCTACGTCTCTCACTCTATAGTTTTGTAGTAAAGCAGCTGTTTTGTGAATGACTCACCTGTCATAGCGGTGTTTTTGATGTGATGGACTTTGATGTGATGGACACCAGCAATGCTGAACTATGCAGAACAAAATAACCTTGCATCACTAATGAAGAATCTTTAAACTGACAGAACTGCTTTAACTCAAAATTTTGATATAGAAATGACACAGAATGTTCAAGTCACATACCTGATATCATTTATCTGTATATCATATCCAGTATAAGTCTTCAAAACCAAATATTCTGCAGTGGAATGGTAATAAATGTTCCTCATGTTGTTTATGTAAAAATATAACTGCTCTTTTATACAATTTGCATTACTTAAATCTTATTCAGATGGAGCTGTCATGAACGTTTTATGATCTACCGATGTGATGTTATATCATGTTTGGTAATGACTTGGGATAAGTAAAACATACCTCTGTTTTTCTGCAGCTCGATTTCACCCAGGACCAGTTGGAAGGTAAGATTATTTTTCCTATAACACATTCTCCCATATTCATATGAATATTAACAGGACGTGGTGCTTAAAATAATGACAAAAAGAAAATCACACAAAAGAAAAGCAGCATATTAAATTTCCTAACTAAATATAATCTACTTCTAGACTTGAATTCAGCGCCACACTCTAAAAATGCTTCATTGTTTAACCCCAAGTTTAGTTAAAATATGGACAAACCCAATTGGGTTAAAACACTTTCTAAATATTAGAGTCAGCAGTTGGGTTTGCCCATATTTTACACAAATTCAAATCAAAACAACCAAGCCCTTGTAATTAAATCAAATCTTAAAACACATGAAATGGTTTTACATAAGTGACCTATGTCAGATTTCCATTTCCCAATCTCACTTCCATTGTGCCATGAAGGTCAAGCAATTCAACGCAACTTCACAGTTAATTTGCACCATTGTCCAGGGCTGCGTATTATGGGGACGAATGTGTTCGTTTCTCAGTGTGGGGCAGCTTTCAGCAACCTGGGTGTGAGTTACTCTGCAGTCAGCATTCTGGCCTCACATGGCACTGCCTTTATATGGAGGGAGATATATTCTTGGGAGAGTGTATCAATTGCAAGTCGACTCTTTGAATGTCTTCCCCCGCCCTGCCATGTCACTGGTGGCAGCTGGCTTTTAGCGGAAATCAGATGAAGCTATTAATCTTATAGCATATCGTCTTCCAGTGAGCCAGTACACTCAGCCATGACATTCATAGAAACCCTGTGCACTGATTATTACACAGTATGCTCATTTTGGGTCCAAATGATTAATAGGCAGTGATTAAAACCTGTTAATCTTTTAGTTCGAGAGATTAAAATAAAATGCACCATATTGGTGAGGATCCTCAATGTAAATACTGTACATATTACACTACAAATGGATATACTAAAACAATAACTATATGTTTGTTTGTTTGTTTTTGTAAGTTATAAGTAAATCATATATACTAAAACCTGACCTATGGCAGACTGGTTTGTCTTAATATGGACAGATATATGGAATAATTATTGTAAAAATGTCAACAAAAATTAGTTAACTAAGACTTTTAGCTCAATAAACAACGAATTTGCTGCTTATTAATCACAAATTAAAAGATGGGTTTATGCATTGGGTAATGGTATTGTATGTAGAATTAATGGATTTGCTCTTGTTTGGACTTTCAGCAGTGAAAATTAAACCACACTGAACTGAACTAAACTTTACCTCTGAAAAACTGGACTGACGCAGTTTCAATTTACTAGAACTTCTATACTAAGCTGTTTTGACACAATCTACATTGAAAAAGTGCTATAGAAATAAAGATGAATTGAATTAAATAATTTATATAAGAATATACTAATATATAGAATATAAGCACTAATAAAGTGCCAAAATCTTAGTAATAGACAGTTAATAAGCCAGTAATTATTAGTAGAAGTTATCAAAAAAAAAGAACTGTTTACTGAAAAGTTCTTTGGGTAATCAAAAATATGTCTATTGTATCTTTTTTTTTTTGTTTGTTTGTTTTTTAAGTTAATTGTATCAGACTTTTATGAAACTTTATTAATTTCAGGGGAAAATGCAGTAAACCAAACAATTTTGGTCACTCTATTTAATTGTACAGTTCACACTATTAACAAACCATTAACTTTTTGCTGCTTATTAATAGCTATTAAGGTAGTAGTTGGTTTTGGGATGTTGGGCAGGACGAGGGATGTAAAATAAAATCATACTTACAAGTGCTAAAAAACAGTTAATATCATAATAATAGGCAGGTAGTAAGCCAGTAGTACTGTAAATTGTTAAGTAAACTAAAGCGTTACCACAATTTTTACTATTATAATATAAAACATTTTTTAAAGTATCCGATATCTGACTAATATTAGTTTCAAGTACTGAAAGTAGAAGCACTGGCATTACAGAGAGGGCAACATCCTATTGAATAGCAGCATTATTGTCTCCACCATTGCAGGTTTTGATTGTGGAAGTTACTTGAAAATGTCCATAGAAATGACACATTTCATCTTTAACTAAAAGAATCTCCCCAATTCCAGATTACAGGGAGGCCTTCGGACTTTTCGACAGAGTTGGTGACAGCAAAGTAGCCTACAACCAGATTGCAGATATTATGCGTGCGCTGGGACAGAACCCAACCAACAAAGAGGTTACAAAGATCTTGGGCAACCCCACCGCTGACGGTAAGGGAATATTTCCTTCCTTTAAAAAACATTAATGAGATACTCTGAAAGTACCTCTACATCAGCATTAGCACTGTCAAGTTCTTTGACTTTTTTTAAGATTTTTTTTTAACTAATTGGCAGAAGGCTGGTGAAGACAGGTGCTTGCAGCATTATGTTTCATTTCATCTGCACTCTGTGACCTTTCCATTCCCTTTTGACCCCGCTTGCAGACATGGTAAACAAGAGAGTGGACTTTGAGGGTTTCCTGCCTATGCTGCAGATTGTGATCAACAACCCGAACAAGGCAACATACGACGACTACGTTGAGGGTCTGCGTGTATTTGATAAGGAGGGCAATGGAACAGTAATGGGTGCTGAGCTGCGTATCGTCTTGTCAACACTTGGTAAGTGGCAAAATTAACAGGTTAAAAGCTTTAACTAATGAAGCCCTTCTGGTTCTATCCGATCTAAACCTCACTCCCATCTGAGTCAGTACAGCAATGTTATAAGCCTACAATATAGTGTGCCTATTGAGGCCAAGGAATTTAAGTCAATTTTCACATCTACTTGTTAGCCTATATTAGGGTTGTCAAAAGTATCGAGTTTAGTACCAATCGATGCTGTATTTTTAAAAACGTCCGTAACAGAACAGAAATTACTGATTGGTCGTGAAGGTCATCGGTTCACCACTTTTCGCAGGGTGAAATCACAGATACACAAACACTGCAGCATTTCAAAGTTGCATCAATCAGCTGGTCTGCCTATGAGCTGACATACGAGCGATCAGCTGATGGATCGACTGATCTACACGGCTTTGAAATGCTTCAGTGTCCGTGTATCTCTGTTTGAACTCTATAAACAGCAGTGAAGAATGGTGAACTGATGACCTTCATGGCCAATCACAGTCATTTCTGTTGAGCATGTGAACACAACAACCAATCAGTGGTGTTTAAGAATGTGCTCGCAGCGATCAAATGTTACCAGGAAATAAAAGTTTTTTAAAATTTCAGTACCGATTGGTACCAAACTTAATATTTTGACCACCCTAGCCTACATTACACTCTCCTAAGTAAACATCACTCCTATTGATATTATGCCACCAACAAATCCCCTACTTAATGTAATCGCACTAATGTGAGTCTATAGCTTGCCTCATGAGACCATGGTAATGAGGTCTATCCGTACATCTACTAGCTAGACTCTACTACACTCACCCATTCAAACTAGAGCTCTTTAACGCAGTTCATCGGTATGTATTTTCATGCTAAATTTATTTCTATTCAGCTTTTTCTCATTGATTTTTAAGTGATTCCAAGAACCTTGATTAGCTGCATCAGTCATGTTTACTTAAAGCTCAAGCTAAACTTTGCAGGAAAGTAGTTGTGTGGTAGAAATTGCACACTTCCTTACTATATACTGTAGCATGTGAAAATGTGAGCCAATCAGTATGTCCAAATTCATAGTATTCAAAAAAACAGCAGGTGAAAAGTACCTGGATGCCCTACTACTGTACATCTAATGGACACCTAATACTTCCATGAGGCCACAAGAAAGACTTTATGAATGGGAGGGAAGAACTGACGTGGGTAGGGAATTTGATAATGACAACAAGGCGGATGTTGTACAGTACATCCAAATTCCTTTCATACTACCCATATATATATAGAATGGACCTATTTTAACGGTCAAGAAGTACAATCATGTTCAAATGTAGAACCTACCTTTTTTTGGATGCAGGAGTTTTGGATGCAGCTTGGAATTCCAGGAGCAGTGTTAAAACCCTCAGCTCCAATCCTTGCTATTATTTATGTCACAGTACCAACATAACCTTACCTGCCAATGCTCCCATTTTTCTTGGGAGTCTCCCATACTTCAGACCCATCTCCCGCCACCCTCCCATTTAGTTTTTTTCTCCCGGAAAAGTCCTGTAATTTCACCCAACCCCCAGTCCTCATATTTATGGTACAGGCTGTAACGCCCCCAGGTCGCCAACTTCGGAATAGTATCCGATCGCAGCGGCCATCCAAAACCCGGTCCATAATAGTACAGTTACTAACACCACAGTACAGGAACTATACTATAATACTGTGTTATTCGACAAACACACACCATCACCAAGACCCCCCTACCACCCCATTCCCTTGGAATTTCAGAGACAAATGTTGGCAGGTATGAACATAACCCCCTTGTTTCCACCTATTAAACTGGCCTCAATTATACTCACCCGCACACAACCTCCCTCCCAACCATATAACCCCTACAGCTCTACTTGAATTGCTCGCTCCAAGAGGGATTCAAGACATGAGAGATCTCTGCCATAGGAGGCTAGTGCACTAATGAGGAACGCTAAAGAGAGTAGCATCCAATATGAATTTCTAATGGGAATTTAAGGTCAAGGGAGGGCAGTTTACTCACACAGAGCTTACAGTATACACTCATACCCTCTGGTTTTACTGACACTGAAACAAGTAGGATTCTAATCAGTGACTAAAAATGGAAGGGTTACTTTAATTTACCCATGCATTAATGATTCCATAAGAAAGTTCCTAAATTCTGAGCAGGAAAAGCAGGAAAAAATAAATATGGTCTCAGCTTACAGCGAATTATATTACATACATACACGTATGAACAATTTTAAGTCATTCTGTTGCATTAGTCTTTCAGTTTCCTTAATGACTTGACCAATGTATTCTTTCTGTTTTCCTACAGGTGAGAAAATGAGTGAAGCTGAGATTGATGCTCTCATGCAAGGCCAGGAGGATGAAAACGGCTGTGTCAACTATGAGGGTCAGTCCAGATTCTTTCATTGTCTGAATGCACTTATATACAGTAATGCCGGCCTCCGATCCGTTCAACATAGGCTTACTCTGAAAATGTAGCCCTATATACATTTCTGGATATCGCAAATTATGTAGCCAAAGTATGTATGGCTTCATTTTGTCTTTACAACGAATGCTACGGGGTGGTGTGATGCAGTTCCTTTTTGCGCTTACCAGCTGACCACTTATCTCTGTATGGACAGCTTTCCCGCTGTTACCAATTTGTTCAGTTAGCTCGCCATATATGTTGATGGACTTGAAACGCAGAGAGGAGTTTGAGTCTGGCAAAGAAAGGTTTCAGAAATCGGGTAAGACAAAAACAGAAGCAGAAAAATAAAATAAACAAGTTAATAAAAGGGTGAGAATGTGGTAAAATCTGAAAACGTGGTAAAAATCAGGCGAGGGCTTTTCTTTTTCTGGATTGCTTTTTAAAACTGTCGGTTGGGTTTAGGGAAGTGGGTAGGCACTGGTCAATCGGTGCTTTTGAAAACACTATTGGTTGGGTTTAGGGAAGGAGGAGGGTCAGTAGATCAGTCAGTCAGTCGAGAGCTGCTGGTGGATTTACGTGAGACAGGCAGGCACGAATAGCACCAGCGAGAGACATTTGAGATTTCAAAAAGGATACACAGCAGACTCTGGTTGATTTGCGAAAACAAAATCTGCAAAAAACGTACCTCCTGAGACATATTTGGCGCTCTCCAGAAATGTACATAGCGGTACGTTTTCAGAATGAGCCTGGGTTGGATCCGTTTGACATACTGTAGGTGTAGCGGTGATTCATAAATGACTATAAGCAATCATTTTGTGTCTTAATGAACAATAACATGACATGTCAAGACAGACTAGCATGTTTACATATTTTTCTGGTCCTCCACCATGGATTTCATTGCATCTATGACATTCACTAATACGGTCTTCAATATACAGATTTCAAAAATAGTGAAACGACAGAAAGATGATCTGTGCTGTTGGTTGGAATTTATTGTAATAGACTCTCTTTTTAGGGCAGCCACTACAATATATGCTGCCTGTGTTTATTGCCTGTTAATTAGGACTTTCCTGTTTCTGGAAGTCAGTCACTAGTTTTGTCTTATTAATGGTATCGGTATGTACGACTTGTTTCTGGACCACATATTCTGACACAGAAACTATCATTAAAAATATTGTGTAGTCTGAACCTGGCGTAAACAATTAATAATGACTATCTATTTATAATTAATAATGACTATCTAACTATAATTAATAACACCTCTGGGTCACCAACTTTGGTATAGTATTTGATCACAACACCACAGTACAGTTACTACACTAACCGGGTTCTCAACTGTGTTACCCCCCTGGTTCTAGTGACACTGCAACAAGTAAGACGCTAACCAGTGACTGAAAATGGAAGGGTTACTTTAAATTCACTTTACCCACACTTGATTCCATAAGGAAGTTCTAAAATTCAAATTTTACATATTTAAAATCATTTAATAAACAATTAATAATGACTATCCAACTTATAGAGTTAATATGTGTTTGTGCTCTGCAAATTTAAACCCACCTCATATTTTCTGACTCTCCATTTTGAACAGCTTTCGTCAAACACATCATGTCTGTCTAAGTCGGAGCTGTAAGGAGACTGAAGCATTTCTGCAGATTCCATGATGTCAGGACATCCACACAATGTTTCCAAAACCAACTCAGAAACGGATAAAAGGGACACAGGATGTTAGTCATAAACAATTATTTTGTTTCTTTTTTGTGTTTCCTATTTTTTTCCACTTGACTCCTTTTTCTTTTGTCCATTCTTGGAATCCACTCAATTTTTTTTCCAGCTAATTTTCTTGGTGTTGTTCGTGCTGGGACAAGCCTCTCCGTAGCGGAGCAGTTGTGAGGGCTGTGGGTGTGTTTGGGAGGGCATCATCATTGTAACTCAAATAAATAAGGCACTCCCTATGACCTCTCACTTTCTGCATCCCAAAGTCAAAGGTGCTAAATATACTGCCATCAATGGACTGGCTGCAAAACCTCCTTCCCCTTTCCCCAGAGTCTTAATTTATTTTTCGCCTCTGTCAATTCTCATAATAAACTTTTGACAAAGTATTAGCCTTGTTGTGATTTGTGTTTTCATACTGAGTGCACAGGGATGAAAGGCTAGTGAAGTGGAACAGGTAGGTGAATGTGATCATTTAGATAGCTTAGCAACTTTTGCTATTTTAGGGTGTGTTCACACTTGGAGCTTTTTGATCTGGATCGCTTTCATTTTTAAGTCTGAATCTAAAGATGCTTGATCATTTTGTCTAGTTTATAGTTGCATCTTATTACATCAAACCCTTTTTTTGGTTGGTTTAGATCAGTGGTCTTAATCTCAATTCCTGGAGGGCCGCAGCTCTGCATAGTTTAGCTTCAACCACCTCCAACTCACACCTGCTTAATAGTCTCTAGGGCTGCGCCCGAAACCACATACTTCCATACTATACAGTACGCTACAATCAGTATGCGAGCCGAGTAGTATGTCCGAATTCATCGAATTCGAAAATCGACACAACTGACGCAGGTAGGTCACGTGTCTATGACAAAATGGCGGATGTAGTACGTCCAAATTCCATTTATACTTCTTACATTCATACTGTATAGAGCATACTTTTCTAATAGCCGAGTAGTACGTTTAAATTCAAATGCAGTACCTACTGAGTAGTAGGCGGTTTCGGTCGCAGCCTAGTAGTTTTGAACACAGATTAGTTTGATCAGTTGTGTTTGATTAGGGTTAAAGCAAAACTGTGCAGAGCTGCGGCCCTCCAGGAATCGAGTTTGAGACCTATGCTTAAGATGCTTTCGGTCCATGTTGCATTCATATGTATTTATTTTTGATTACACTATATTTAATAATATGTATTTAAATGAGCTGCAATGACAGAACTGAACTTAAGTGTGAACACATCATGCACGTATTATACACATACCTATTTATGATAGAAGTATTTCAAATACAAAATACTATTTTGCCATTTGTATTTGATGGGGTTTGATAGAGCTTAATATTTTGTTTCAAAATACTTTAGTGTCTTGTATTTCTTTATTATGAAAACACTGTAAAATACTTCATATGTCGTCTACATGATGACATCATAAAAATGTGGCCTTTGATTGGCACTTTCTCAGTTATTTGCCGAGGCTTGAGATCAGAACTGAAGATTGATTTATAATGAAGGTGGATAATGCTTGGAGTATAGAAGAAAATTATGCATCACGGCATGGCGATACCAACAATAATTCACTGGCTGATTAAATTGCCAGTAGTATAGTTAATGAAGAAGAAATATGTCTGCCTACAGATGTCAAAGTGGGACAATATATGAAACACAAATACTGTATTTAATAATACAGCAATTCAGTCTATACAAACTAGTCAAAACACATGACTCAGGTTATACGGCAGAAGTAGGATATATAAGTGTTTATTTGCATAAATGATAACTACGTTTTTAGTCATTTTGAGATCATTTTTGTGTTGCGCATAGAGGAAATTATATGGAAATTACTAAAACTGGAGTTTTTAGCTTGCAAAAATCATATATTACATTGAGTAGACCTATTGAAGAGATCGATTCCATAAAATAAGAAAAATTATGTGGGAAAAAAACTGTATATATCACCTTTTTAAAATATAAGAATGTTAAGAGGTTATATAATCATTGTACAGAGATTATGCCAATTTTACTGGCCACACAATGGGTGGGAACATAATCAAGATATAGTACTAGATTCTAACTTATTATCTGCATTGCACAGGAACTCTTGTATGAAATTTGTACAAAAATATACTAAATAAACAAAAACAAGTTTTTAAAAAATGTATAGATATCTAGCTACTCATGTACATTAAGAGTAGAGGTGAATAGCAAAGTCGAGTAAAGGAGGTTGAGCCTTCTCATTTATGGCTCCTAAACTCTGGAATAGCCTTCCTGATAATGTCTGGGGCTCAGACACAATCTTACAGTTCAAAACTAGATTAAAGATCTATCTTTTTAGTAAAGCATACACTCAATGCATCACATAGCCGTATGATACATGAATGTGCTCCACGCATCCTGTTTATATACACTATGAATAGCAGCTATGCTAATTATTCTCTTTATTCTCTATTTCCACCTGGGGATACTCATCCCGACACCCCCAGAGATTATGCAGCACCACTGATGCAATACAAGACCTGTGATGATCCCAAGGTTCCACAAACCTGGACCAGGCTGTTTCCTGAAGAGCAGCATGGGTCATGGAGGAGTGGAGAGCATGCGTCTGACTCCTGTGACATCCAGGGAAAGCAGAGTCTTCACTGACGTCCAGCATTCTCCAGCCTTCGGTGCCTAGACTGCAGCTCTGCACAAGATGTTTGGCCATAGGAGAAATGGTCGTGCCCAACGGAGCCTGGTTTCTCTCGAGGTTTTTATCCTATCCTTCACTTACACCAATTGGTGAAGTTTTTTCCTCGCCGCTGTCGCCACTGGCTTGCATGGTTTGGAAATTGTAGAGCTGCGCATCGATGAATTACTTTTGAGTGTTTGACCTCTCAGCAGTGAATATTAAACCACACTAAACTGAACTGAACTGAACTTAAACTCTGAAAACTGAACTGACACTGTTTCAATTCACTATAATCTTCTATGTGAAGCTGCTTTGACACAATCCACATTGTAAAAGCGCTATACAAATAAAGATGAATTGAATTGAACTGAATTGAATGAGGTGGCAAGAGAATCTGTTAAAACTTGCTCAGAGAAAAGCTGTTGCTATCAAATATAGTTAACTTCACAATTAACAGTGAAGGAATTGATCGAATAGCTCTCCTTATGGATGGTTTGCAAAGAAGGTTCATGCTTACTTGTGAAAGTATGTTGTAGTATTTTTAAAATACAAAATACAATATTTTATTGTGATACATTTGTGGCTGCTGTATTTTGTAGTTTAATTTGGTACAACTAGAATGGAGGTATTTGGTATTTTATTTTAAAATACATTTCAATCCCTGCATACAGTATTCACAACTTGTATTACATCAATAATATTTTTTCTTTTTTTATCTCAAAGAGAATAAAGCAGGCTAAGACTTGGTAGGATTTTGTCCTTCTGTTTTTAAGTGAATAAGGATAAAGTGGGAACGTCATAATAAGACTATAAGTATTAAAAGAGTACCTTGGATTAATTTGGATTTAAATTAGCATTAAAATAACCTTAGAAAAACTGGAAATGAAATCCAACAAAGGAGGATCAGCCTTTACTGTTTTCTTTTATCTCAGGTTTATACTGTCCTGGAAAATTAAAATGTACAAAAATAATATGATACAAAGATAATATGTGATTCATACCAAAATATTGCAAATTTATTGTTAATTATGCAGTCACATTTACTGTTGTGTGTGTGTGTGTGTGTGTGTGTGTGTGTGTGTGTGTGTGTGTGTGTGTGTGTGTGTGTGTGTGTGTGTGTGTGTGTGTGTGTGTGTGTGTGTGTGTGTGTGTGTGTGTGTGTGTGTGTGTGTGTGTACCGGGGTATTTTCCGCCCTTGTTCCTCTT
>CAIGQZ010032409.1:17165976-17183974 GCA_903798205.1 Danio tinwini
TGGTAACCCTTTACAATAAGGTTCATTAGTTAATGCATTTACTAACATGTACTAATCATGAACAACACTTGTACAGCATTTATTAATCATACTTCAACATTCACTAATGCATTATTAACATCCAAGTTCATGCTTGTTAACATTAGTTAATGCACCGTGAATTAACATGAAATAACAAATAACAACTGTGTTTTCATTAACTAACATTAACTAACAGGAACAAATGCTGTAGTAAATGTATTGTTCATTTTTTGTTTATGTTATTAAATGCATTAACTAACATTAACTAATGAACCTTATTGTTAAGTGTGACCTTTATTACTATTGACATAATTTCCTTTTTTAATCATTTAGGAAAATAAATAAAAAATAATCATAATACTGATATTATTATAGCTAATATAATGTAGTCATTTATTTGTATTATTGTATGGTACTCTTTTAAATTGTGCTTGCTTTTATTTTCTATTAATTAATAATGTTCTATTTATATGTGTGTGTGTGCGTGCGTGCGTGTGAGTGTATTTTACTTTTCCATTGTATACCCAGCTTCCGAAGTGCAATGGGATGCCCATATATGAAATTGTGTTCTATGAACATTAGTTTAAAATCCCATATGAACCGAAAGCTGGCACCATTATTATTTTCGTATTGTGACACAGTTCCTAGAGAAACGGATTATAAATGAGAAAAAAGTGGGCGTGGCTTGTTTTTTTCTACTGCAAGCTGATTGTAGTAAAGTAGACATTTCATTCAGAAAGATCGGGAAAAGGGTTTGGGAAGAGTTATTACAACCTAACAGACTCCTCCTCACCATTTCTGTTTGTTGTCAAAACGTATATATATGTAATCTGACAATTTAACTGAAAAAAAAAAACAGTAAGTGCATTTTCAGATTTCTATTAAAGATCAGAAGGGCAAGCATTATTGTTTGGCGCACAGTTGCTAAATTACTCCGTATGAATATTAAATGCCATTCCCATACCCCTACATTTCATAATCACGGACTTCTCACAGAAAAGAAGCCTTTTATTTTTCTTGAGTGGGTAGTAAACATTCCCTCTATTAGAAATCACAGTACTTTGACATTACAAGTAAATACGAAAGGTCTAGTATCATACAAGCATCATACAAAAAACTACCAATTATGAACATCTGGCATAAAGAATTGTGTGACACAAAGTCTTCTACAAATGTTGATGATTTATGTTGGGACTCTATATGGACTAACTTTAAACTTACTTCAAAGAACCCTAATCATCAGCTAATTCATTACAAAATGATTCGCAGAATTTACCTCACTCCTAGGAAACCACTTAATGAAACTAACATCATCTCCCAATTGTAATTTCTGCTCAGAGGATGTCATAGGTACATACAAACATATGTTTTAGTAATGTACTGAAGTAAATGACTTTTGGGAAAATGTGTCCTTGAATGATATACTGGAATCAGACATGTTGTCCTAAGCTTTTTCTTTTAAATGATGATTCCTCCTTTGATACTTCTTTATTTCAGAAAAAAAACATATAATTTTCTGCTCTAACTGCAGTAAAAAAAAAAAAGTTAGCTTTATGTTGGCAGCCTCCAGACTCCCTGGACCGGAAACACTGGATGTATATGTTCTTGGACATTGCAAATATGAAATGGATGCATGGTGCTTCTACAAAAACTATTACATCATGGACATGTGCAATAACTAAGATATGCTATTGTGATTTAACCTGTGTGTAAAAGTCCAATGTATCTACCTTTGTTCTTGTAAGAAGTTTAATGCAGAGGTAAATTTATTTATTTACTTAATGTATTTATTTATTTATTTATTTATTTATTTATTTATTTATTTATTTATTTATTTTATTATTTATTTACTTTAGTTGTTTATTTATTTATATGTATTGTAATTGTAACCCCCCTTTTAATTTATTTGTTATTGTTATTATTATTATTATTATTATTATTACTATTATTATTATTATTAATAATTATTATCTATTTTTGTTTTTGCTCTGATTTGTTTCCTTTTTTGTTTAATTATTTATTATTTTCGCCAGGGGTGGGTGGGGTGGGGTAATAATAGAAAATGCAGTTGCTTGGGATCCTTGTCTATAACCATGTATGCTAGGTTATTTCAAACTGTTCAATAAAAACATTTGATCACAAAAAAATAAGTTTGTTTTTATGACATGCACAGATGAATTGTTCACCACAAAAGCAATGTGAGCTAACAAAATCATATGGTTAATTTTGATTGTTTGGGGACTTTAAGTCACAGATTTTTACTCACCCTTTGCAAAGTGATTGTATGTTAAAACCATACCCAAACTTACACATCTACCCAAAAATCAACCACAAATCAGATCACACTAACATTTGGTTCATTTTCTGCTTTTTTTATTGTCATAACTGTTAAGGGCATTTATAATCCGTATCATACCAACAGGAGAAAAACTGCGTACATCTATGTGGCCTTTTAAATACATTTACAGCAGCTGAGGAAATGGGGGAAAGGGTGGATGGGTAAGGCTCAGAGGGGCCGAAAAACACAGAAGCCTACGAATGACAGCTGTTCTAGAGGAAAACGGGCAGGGAGAACCACAAATGACAAGGAGAAAAAATATACTGGAGTACTGTGTTCAAACTGATGCAAGCGCAGTGAGTATCCTTTTTTAAAAAGTTTGGATTCATGTATTTCTTTTTCCATGTCATAACAAAGAAAACTAAGCATCCAAGAAGGAATCAGCAGACAGACACAGGGCCAAAACTCCCAAGAGGAAAACAAGGGCCACAGAACCACCATCCATCCCAATCTGCTTGTTAATTAGTGATGTCACATGAAGGGGCTTACGGGTCCAAGTGCTCTATCAAACTGTATGGGGAGACTCATCAAATGGTAATAATAAACGTTTACAAAGTGCTGTAATACTTTCGAAAATCTCGATTGCAATTTATATATATATATCCATGCCTAATATCTGATGGCCAGAAAGTGATAATTTTTTTATAAACTGTTACAATTTTGGCATTTGTGATGCAGCAAGTCTGATGTGTACACTATGATTTGATATAAAATTCACTTTAATGTGTGATATGACTAAAAAGTGATCATAAATGAATATTTTCTCAGTTCAAACGAGTAGTGGCTTGGACCCGGAAACAGTATTTCATACGTCACGACTTAACAAGCGGATTGAGAATTAAAGATGGCGGTTTATGGTTCAAGCAGATCTCACGTGATTCCTGTTAACCTGTAGCCCTCGACATTTAATATTGTGAAATCACTGTTTAGTGTAAATGCGCAGTCACATTTACTGTTGCTTGACGAAATTTTGCACAGGGTCGCAAAAAGCTCTCCAAGCAATGTCACTCAAATTAGCTTCATCGTCGCTAATGTGACGTCAGTCGAAAAACTGCATAGCGACAAAAATCCGACGATTTTGTAACAACAGCAAAGCCAGGGGTGCATCATCTGAAATAATGTACAAGCTAAACATCGTTGCTAGTATCTACAAAACATGATGTTGTCATTTTAATCAACGTTTCGGCAAATAACTTACTAAAATCCCTTGAAATAGAAAATAGCCTCTTTTGTGTACTAGAATACATGCTCGTCATACTATCTACTAGGGTTGTTGTTTTTAACGCAATTGCATTACAGTATACGCTATCGAAGGAATAATCGTTTCTTTTATTTTTTTCAATTGAGCGTGAGATGTTGCGCTGGTATATTTATAAATATATTGTATATTTGATTGCAGTTTGATGTTTTAGAGTCCATGCACTGAATGGGCAAATAAACACGTGCATCATGGGATTATTCTTGCGTATTAAAAAAAAATGAATTCAGATCAACCGGCTTTTTTTAGACGCAGCACACAGCCTAAACCAGCATTTGAGGCCACTGTCTGTACACAACCATAAAAAGTCACATATAACATGGGTAATAAAAAGCACTGGTACCTCTCTAGCTAATTCATTAAAATGAACAAAACTGAAAATAAAAATCATCTTGTGTTTTTTTAGATAGTCAAGACAGGGCTTGTTGACGGATGAAGAGGGAAAGTGTGAATATGAATAAGTGAATCTGTAGTGTTCCATAAATACCGGAGGGAGGAAGGGAAGGGTCAACCGTGACACCACTGAGGGAAACTACTGTAGATTTTGGGGATTCACAAGCCTTGTTTGGCCAGCGCGGCGGTCACATCTTCTGCTAGCGTGGCCAGCTGTGGTGACTCGTGCATGTTAATGCTTCCGGATGAGGACATGTGGCTGTGTCGGTGAGGGGACGTCCCGCCGGACAGCCCGAGCGACTCCATCACAATCTCCGCTCCGTGATCCACGCGCGCTTTGGCAGAGTCGCGGAAGGACAGCTTATGGCTTTCGATCTTCAAAAGTAAGAAATAGGATTACGTGATATGTTTGTGAAAAAACAAACAAACATATGTTTATCGAGGACTGACCTGGATCTGACCTCCTCCAGGTGTATGGTGGGCATTATCCAGGGAGCCCACTTTGGCGTGGGCTTTTTCTCTGAAGTCCAGCTTCACGCTCTCAATGCGGACATGACCCCCACCTGAGACATATGAAAAAATTTAATCATTTCTCACTTATAGTCAGTGCATTGTTAGTGCTCTATTTTATTGCCTGCAGGGAGCTCTCTGCAACTTTCACATGGTCGCCCACTGAAGCTAAGCAGGGCTGCGCCTGGTCAGTACCTGGATGGGAGACCACATGGGAAAGCTAGGTTGCTGCTGGTGTTAGTGAGGCCCAGAGGGGGCACTCAACCTGCGGTCTGTGTGGGTCCTAATGCCCCAGTATAGTGAAAGGGACACTTTACTGCTTAGTGAGTGCCGTTTTTCGGATGAGACGTTAAACCGAGGTCCTGACTCTCTATGGTCATTAAAAATACCAGGATGTCCTTTGAAAAAGATTAGAGGTTTAAGCCTGGCATCCTGGCCAAATTTGGTCACTGGCCTCTGTCCATCACAGCCTCCTAATCATCCCTATGTCATAATTGTCTTCATCACTCTGTCTCCTCTCCACCAATCAGCAGGTGTGTGGTGTGTGGATGAGGAGATTCTCCCCAATGTGTAAAGCGCTTTGATTGTCTAGAAAAGCACTATATAAATGTAAGGAACTATTATCATTATTAAGATGTTTTTCCTAAAGCAATAGGCCTAGGGGAGAGCGGGGCACAAAGTAACACTTTTTGGGTTTGGTCAAATAATGAACAAAGTAATAGGGTTAGACAAACCATATTTCTTTTACCAACAACACACAACACAACAATAACGCACTGAAAGTATGATCACCGGACCTATGGTTTCTGTGCAGTATTCCTAACAGTGCCAGGAGTAAAAAAATTGTACTATTTACCCCACTTGCGGGGCAAGTTGTAACAGACAGAGGGTTAGATGTAACACATGCTTATGAAGTCAGATTTCACACAATAATTAAAATTCAGTTTCAGAGGAGGTTCTCATTTTACCCCGCATTACTTTGTACCCCCCTCTCCCCTACTATAATAAAAAACAATTACGATAAGATTTAATTCATTTATTACTGTTATTTTAATGTTTAATGTAGTTTTTTATTTAAAAAAAATAGTAAAATCAAGGATGCACCAACATTTCGGCTAATTTTGATTTTCAAAAAAGTGCAACTATGTTCAGTTTTAACTTTGGTTCTCTGAGTTTTGAGTGTTGATTGTTTAATTATTATTACTTTTGATTGTTATTATTATTATCATTATAATTAAATATTTGATTTATTGACTGATTACTAAACAATCATTCTTTACATTTACCAAAACAATTGTGGGGATTATTTAAAAAATAAATAATAAAATGTATTGTATTCTCAATCAATCAATCAATCAATCAATAAAAAATCATTCTTTATCCTTTCAATCAAACTAAATTCATCCTTTTTATTTAGGTTTCAGCCAAAAAAAATTAAGAATTTTTGAATTATTTAATTAATTCATGTATTAAATATTGTTTCAGTGTTACATGATCCTTCAGAAATGATTAAAATAGACTTCTCAAAAAAAGTCTTATTATTCCATTTCAGTGTTATATCAGCATATATCAGCGTATATCAGCGTATATCAGCGTTGGAATCAGTTTATGATATTATGTGTGACACTGTTTCAGATTTATTTGAGGAATAGAAATTCTAAATAACAACAATTGTTTGAAATATAGATAGATATATTTTGTACCAAAATAAATGTCACTTTTGATTAATTTATTTATCCTTTCTTAATAAAACAGTAATAATAAAATACTGATTTCTTAATTTTAACTGCACAAATGTATAGACTATTTATCTAAAAAGTACATAAAACATTAAGAAACTTCCAAGTTCTTTGAAATATACTGTTCTTGTAGTATAATATACAGTTAAAGTCAGAATTATTAGCCCCCTGATTATTTTTTTTCCCCAATTTCTGTTAAACGAAGAGAAGATTTTATCAACACATTTCTATGCAAAATAGTTTTATCAACTCATTTCTAATAACTGATCTATTTTATCTTTGCCATGATGACAGTAAAAATAAAAAATATTTGACTAGACACTTCTATACAGCTTAAAGTGACATTTAAAGGCTTAACTAGGTTATTAAGGTTAACTAGGCAGGTTAGGGTAATTAGGCAAGTTATTGTATAACAATGGTTTGTTCTTTAGACTATCAGAAAAAAATATATAGCTTTAAGGGGCTACTAATTTTGACCTTAAAATGGTTTTAAAAAAAATTTAAACTGCTATTATTCTAGCCAAAATAAAACAAATAAGACTTTCTCAAGAAGGAAAAATATTATCGGACATACTGTGAAAATATCATTGCTCTGTTAAACATAATTTGGGAAATATTTTAAAAAGAAATTTAAAGGGGGGCTAATAATTCTGACTTCAACGGTATATAAATACAGATAATTTATACAAACAATACAGATGTCACAGTGAACTGATGATTTTCACTTTGTAAATCGGCATGCACAAATGAACAAGTGAAATATTTGAAATAGATTTTGCAGACACAACCACTAGATGGTGCACTTGCATCATTCAATAGTTTTTTTCAGGCACAGCTCATTTCCACCGCAAGCTGTATGACACTGCAAATCTCCAGTCTGTGTGCAAATTGTCCAGCACTCTTTATCATGCTCACCTGGCCTGTGGCGGATGTTGTCCAATGATCCACACTTGGAGGTCACATGACTAAGATCGATCTTCTTAGACTGAATGTGAATCTGTAAGAAACAGCCAAAGATGAGAACAGAATAAAACAAAACCAGGATAATAGTCAACCGTTTCTTCTTCAAATAAGAAGCTGCAAACTAAATGGTTTTGCTATAAAACAGAAATAATTAATGAGTTAAATGGTTAAGAAGGCACTGTAAAAACAGTTGGACATAAAAACAGAGCTGCAAATCAAACTGATTCATACTGTATGTAAATTTTCCAACAATATGCAATTTAACTGCTGCAACAAATATCAACTATACACAGTCAGAAACCAGCTGAATCCGAAGTGAAGCTGAAGTAAATATCTTATTTAATAGATTCTGCTATATTTGGAAACAAATTCAACTTAGTATTTACTATATATGGGTGACACGGTGGCTTAGTGGTTAGCACTGTTGCCTCACAACAAGAAGGTCGCTGTCTCGGCTGGGTCAGTTGGCATTTTTTTGTGGAGTTTGCATGTTCTCCTCATGTTGGCGTGGGTTTCCTCCGGGTTCTCCGGTTTCCACCACAGCCCAAAGACATGCGGTATAGGTGAATTGAATAAACTAAATTGTCCGTAGTGTATGAGTGTGAATGAGCGTGTATGGATGTTTCCCAGTACTGTGTTGCAGCTGGAAGGGCATCCACTGTGTAAAACATATGTTGGATAAGTTGGTGGTTCATTCCACTGTGGGGACCCCTGATAAATAAAGGGACTAAGTTGAAGGAAAATTAATGAACTTACTTTATCTGTAATGAATATTAGTAAAAATATTTTATATTTTCTGAAATTTCCTTAAATAAATTTTTAAATAATTTTATTGCATTTTAATAATAAAAAATAAATCAAGCTAACATATATTTTGAAATATGCTTTGGTACAATGAATAATTAATAAAAAATATATGCTTTATTGAGTCTCATGGGCACAACTTATATCTACAGTAAGGTATGTTTGGTAACAATTTACAATAAGGTCATAATAATTAATGTATTTACTAAAATGAACAAACAAGAAACAGTACATGTATTACAGTATTTATTCATGTTTGACAATGTTAGTTAATGGAAATAAAGTCGTTCATTTTTTATTCCCTCATGGTGCATTAACTAATGTTAACAAGCAGGAATTTGGATTTTAATAACATAATTGTCAATTTATAACTTTGATTATTAATAAATGCTGTACGAGTATTGTTTTTTATTGGTTTATGTTACTAAATACATTTACTAACCTTAATGAAACCGTATTGTAAAGTGTGACTATTTAAAATGTATTTCAGCCATGTATTTTTAATAAATTCAGAATACTTCAAATGGGATTTTAACCTTGTGTCTCGTATAAATAAAAGAAATCTAGATATAAGAAATCTTCTTTTATCCTAATCTTTTTTTTTCATCAAAATCTAATTTTTGAACTCTAAACTTAAAAGCGGTGTTCTGGAATATTATAAAATATATTTATAATATATTTCAGTGAAACTATTTTATATTTTCTGAAATTTTCTCAAGATACGTTTGAAACAACTTGATTGCATTTTAATAATAAAAATTAAACAAGCTAACATCTATTTTGAAATATACTTTGGTAAATGAAAGTTGAAATTAAATGTATATTTATTTTTTTTTATATATGTTTAATGAGTCTCACAGGTACAACACATCTACAGTAAGGTATGTTTGGTAACAATTTACAATAAGGTTGTATTAATTAATGTATTTACTAAAATGAACAAACAAGGAACAGTACATAGATTACAGTATTTATTCATGTTTGACAATGTTAGTTAAAGTGAAGTCTTTCACTGTTAGTTCATGTTAACTCATGGTGCATTAACTAATGTTAACAAGCAAGAATTTGGATTTTAATAACGTAATAGTCAATTTTGAACTATAATTATTAATAAATGCTGTACAAGTATTGTTCATTATTAGTTTGTTACTAAATACATTTACTAACATTGCTGTAATACATTTTAAATATACTGTCACACTCTACAATATGGTTTTAGTAATATATTTTTACTATACGCAAAATACTTCAAATTGGATTTTAACCATTGTGTCTTATATTAATAAAATAAATCTAAGGCAAGGCAGGTTTATTTATATAGCACATTTCATACACAGTGGCAATTCAAAGTGCCTTACATAAACAGGAATAAAAAAGACAAGCGTAAGAAAAAAAAATAAAACAGATAATACAAAAACTGATAAAAACAGATAAAATAAGTTAAAACAGGTTGTAAAAGAATGGAAAAGAAGAGAAAAACATAGTAGTACGATCTGAGGGACGTAGCGCAGTGCTCATTCAGGAAAGGCACAGCTAAACAGATGTGTTTTCAGTCTTGATTTGAATGTGCCTAATGTTGGAGCACATCTGATCATTTCTGGAAGCTGATTCCAGAAGCGAGGGGGATAGTAGCTGAAAGCCGATTCACCCTGCTTTGACTGAACTCTTGGAATTTCTAGTTTATATGATCCTAGAGATCTTAGTGATCTGTTAGGTTTGTATTCAGTGAGCATATCTGTAATGTATTGAGGTCCTAGACCATTTAGTGATTTATAGACAAGTAGTAATACTTTAAAATTTATTCTGAATGTAACTGGGAGCCAGTGCAAAGACCTGAGGCCAGGTGTGATGTGCTCTGATTTCCTGGTTCTGGTCAGAATCCTGGCCGCAGCGTTCTGGATGAGCTGCAACTGTCTGACTGTCTTTTTGGGAAGGCCCGTGAGTAGGCCGTTACAGTAATCCACCCTGCTGCTGATAAAAGCATGAACAAGTTTCTCTAAGTCTTCACTGGAAACAAAGCATCTGATTCTTGCAATGTTTTTGAGATGATAGTATGCTGATTTACTAATTGCTTTGACATGATTATTGAAACTCAGATCTGACTCCAGAGTCACACCAAGATTCTTGACCTTATTTGTTGTTGTTTGATATAAGAAATCTAGATATAAGCAATAAGCAATTTAAACTCTAAATTTAAAAGCGGTGTTCTGGAATGTTATAAAACATTCCACCATTAACTTAATAGACAGTGCATGAATGTATAACAAATCTGAGCGCTGAACACTAATAAACCCCATGACCTTGGCCTCATGCTCTACAGAGTGTGGTCATTACAGCTCAGTTGTAACGGTCACTCAGAGAGACTGACTTCTGCTGCGAGGGGCAGAAAAGGCAAATCAGACTGAAGTATAAACATGACTTGGCAACACCAGCTCTGACTTTCAGAAAGCACAGGTCAAAGCATTTCAGCACGCAATACAGTATGTCCATCAGGAAGAACACACAGACAACGGCTCTGTTCCCAAAAGTTAATGAGATATGTGTCGTATTTTAAGATGTCATTTTGCTATTCTCTAATAAAGCCTATAAGATAAGGTAAGATAAGATCATTTATATTTCAATAAGTGGTGCAGGAGAATCACATTTATCCTTTTCAGTCAAAGAAATCCCATAAATGCAGCGGGACATGCTTTTTTAAAATTCCTTTTTGAGGCCAATTTGTATGTATACTACAGAAAACATGTTTAAAGTTTAAAGAAAGAAGAACAGAAACATTTAACTACAATTGTATGTGGGTGTTAAGCTTTTTGCAAATATTCCAAAATTTACTTCCAATAATACATCACATTTTGGACCATCTCAGGATTTGAAATGTTACACGTAGCATGTTACACGTACAGTAGCCCGTTTTTAACTCATACATAGCAAATATTGTTAGCATGTTACTAACATTTTAGCTTATAAATACCCGTACGGAAAACTACAAAAAGTTTGGTTTTTATCAGAAAACCATGGTAATCATACATTTAGACTGGTTTTGCTACTCAAACCTTTAGCCTAACATGTTTAGTAAGTTGCTAACATGTTTTAACATAATGACAGAATGATTATTGCACATTGCTGCCATGTTATCTAACAATCTTACATATTTCTAGCATGTTTAACCTTTTGCTAATATTAATTAAAATGTTGTTAGCATGTTTTGTATTTAAAATGCTAGCATGGATATGTCTTTAGCATGAAATAGCATGTTGAAACTGCATTTAACATAATGTCATCATGAATTAGCAGTGTTGACATGCTAACTAATAACTGAACATACTACTAGCACATTTAACATTTTGCTTAAGTTAAATAAAATGTTGTTAGCATCTTTCTAGTATGTTTCGATTTAACATGTTACTAGCATGAACATGCCTTTGGCATGAAATAGCATGTTGAAACCATGTTTTAACAATGACAGAATGATAATAGCACATTGCTGTCGTCTTAATTAACATTCTAACATATTTCTAGCATGTTTAACCTTTTGCTAATATTAATTAAAATGTTGTTTGCATGTTTATATTTAACATGCTGCTAGCATGGACATGTCTTTAGCATGAAATAGCATGTTACAACTGTGTTTAACATAATGCCAGCATGAATTAGCACAGTGCTGACATGTTAACTAACAATCTAACATATTTCTAGCACATTTAACATTTTGCTAACCTTAATAAAAATGTTGTTAGCATCTTTTTAGTATGTTTCAATTTATCAAGTTGCTAGCATAAACATGTTTTTAGCATGAAATAGAATGTTGCTGCTTTGTATTTAACAAATTTATCAAGTTGCTAGCATTGATAATCATAAAAAATGAAATTCCCCCACTTCTGAGTAATGATGCTGAAAATGCAGCGTTATTACAGATGAATAAAGATATATTATCGGAAAATTATTACATTTTAAATTCAATAAATGCCACAGTATTTTTGATCATATAAAATCCAGCCTTGGTAACCATAAATAATTTCTTTTAGACGATACATTAAAAGTCAGATACAGTAAAGAAGCCCTCGAAAGCCTAAAAGAGAAAAGAATAAGAAACCATGAAGGTTGACAGCAGCAACTCCGTGATACAGTCTGTTGAGCAAAACCATTTCACCAACTACACACCATCATTGTTCCCCCAAAACAGAAATTGAAGCAGGGTGATATGTTTTGTTTAGTTTTTTTTATGAGGATATGAAGTCCATACAGTAGACACACGTGTTGATGAGTCAGCATCAAACACCTGCATTACAGTCTACAAATATATACATATGCCATGTATATATTTTCCACAAGATGAACAACAACAAGGGACTTCAGTTTGATTCCAGAGAAAATATGTCTGAAGTGTGTGTAAGATTGAAAAGAGACGCAAAAGGTTCAGATTTAAGGTCTACTGAAGGCTTTGGAAGTGAAGGAGAGAGAGATGGAGCAGTACATACATTGCCTCCACGGGGCGAATGCTTCAGATTATCCTTGGATCCGCACTTTGACTGTACGTGACTGAAGTCCAGCTTCTTGTTTAAAATTAGAATCTAGAAAGATATAAAGATATGCGTCTCTTATAATGAAGATGGAAACACACACACATAAATGAAGTAGACATATGCTGATATTGAATCATTCACTATGCCGTGATAATATTAATATTGTGGGCAAAATACTATGAATAATTCTTTATTATTTAAACTTTTAAAGTGTTTTAAAGAACATTCAGTTGTCTTTCAGTGTTTGTTCATCACAGCAGTAAATGCTAACAACATTTAACATTTTCACATGTTAATCTGGCCTACATCATAAAAAATTTTGAGACTGTATAAACGTTTGGTTCGTTAATTAACGGGAAGTTTCCATTAGTTAACATTAGTTAATCCAACTAAAGTCAAATGTAATGTCGACTACAAAAGCATTTTTTAATCATGGGTGATGTTAACTTCTTAGTTAAGGCCTAATAACAAATTTAAAAAAAGTCACAATCCTTTTATTAAATCAGTTCACTAATAATTTTTAATTTTTTTTAAACTAATTTTTTAAATTAACTTATTATTATAATACGGCTTTTTCTCACAATTGATTTTAATGCATTAACTAACATTTACGAATGAGACCTTTTTTGTTTAGTGTTACCTACACTAAACCCTGCTGTTGTCATTACTAAAGATATTAAGTTATTATAACTTAACATTACTTAACATTACAGTATGACATTACTTTCCCCTCTCCCCAAGTTTTGGCATCAAAACTTAAACAGGTGTGTTTAACTTACTCAATAGGCAGCAAAAAACTTTTAATTAATATTTTAAGTTCTCTGAACTTAACATTTTAATTTCTTTAAATTATTCACCATGTCTCTGTTTAAAATGATTGGTCGTGCTTGAGATTCTGCCTTGACAACCGGCAGATTGATCGATATACGTATGTTATATGACACAAAGTGGTAATTTTCCTTGTGATGCTGAATTTTGCTGAAGCGCAGCAAGACGACGGCACTACCTGAACTAATTTGATGAAAGAGAAAAGTTAAACTATAAGAAGAACATTTTTCTTAATTGATATACAAGCAGGGGTGACATGGTGACAGCGCTGTCGCTTCACAGCAAGAGGGCCACTGGTTCGAGTCCTGGCTGGATCAGTTGGCATTACTGTGTGGAGTTTGCATGTTCTCCCCGTGTTTGTGTGGGATTCCTCCCCAGTCCAAAGACATGCGCTATAGGTGAAATGGGTAAGCTAAATTGTCCGTAGTGTATGTGTGTATGTCCTGGTCCTCCAGGTTGGGGGTTGAGCATTGGGCTAAAGAAAAAATTTGATGTTACGAAACACCAGTATGGTGCGTCAAAATATCAACTTTGATATAAACGGCCCTGGAAGTAAGTAAAGAATCTAAAAGCTGAACAATTTGGAAGTTTAGTCTATAAGCCATTTCAAGTTATCTGTAATTTAACATTTAAGTTATTTCAATGAAGAGGCAACATTTGGTCAACTTAATTAATTAAGTTGTCGATATCCCTTTACTCAAACAAACTGAGGGAATCACTTTCCTTAAATCATTGGATTAGTCTCAACTTATTAGGGTTTGCAATCTATTATACTTTTGCTATTTAATTTGGTTAAAGCATTTATTTACTTTAAACATGTATACAATATTTATTTTATTTTATACATGTTTAAATTAGTTTTTATTGCAGCTTAGGTCAATATTGTAATAATACCATATATTTTGATAAAAGCTTCATCAATTAATCACAACAAGAAAATGTAATATCGGCAGAAGCCTAAAATGAAGATGGAAACACACATACACACACATAAATGAGGATGGAAACACATAGATAGTGACAAGCCGTGCATCGATGGGACGAATCAGTATTCAAGAGCGGTTGAAAAACAGCCCAGAAAGATGGACTTGATCTCTGTCTTAATGTGCTCGCAGCATCTGCAGCCAAGAACCAACCATGCAATACCCAGTGAAAAAAGTTGAGCAGAGGTCAGCTTTATGCAAATGTGGAGCAACATAATGCGGCGATTATCATTCGGTAATGCCTGCCTATAAGCAACCAACACAGCTAGACTTAAGGACTTAATCACCATCAGACTGAAAAAAACCTTCAGGGTTAAACTTCAACTGTACTCATGGTTGACACTGTTTCCAACATTTAGAGCCCATATGCTCCATCAACCCAAATAAGAAAAGCTTTCAACTATTTTATGCTTATTATGGCTGAGCGTCTCTTTATTAAGTAGAAGAGTCACACTGATGGATTGAATAAATGAACATAGATGAATAAACATTCATTTTTAGATAAACATTATAAATTAAACAATTAAAAATAGCAAAAAAAAATGTATTGTCCTAAAATACCAACCAAACAACCCAACCAATGAAACGGAACCGAAGAAACGAATCCAAACAAACAAACAAACCAGAACCAAACAAATGAACAAAACTGAACAAAATGGAACCGAATGAATGAACGAACGAACCCAAACAAAATGGAACCGAACAAAACAGAACCAAACGAACAAACAAAATCGAACGAACAAACGACATGAAACAGAACAGAACAAGCAAACAAAACAAAAACGAACAAACAAACAAAACAGAACAAAACAGAACAAAACAGAACGAACTAACTAAACAAAACCGAACTAACAAACAAAACTAAACAAACAAACAAAACCAAACAAACCACTACACAGTATTACTGTATATTTAGGCATACAGTTGGGAACCAACCAACCAACGGAACTGAATAAACCGAACCAACCAACCAACGAACAGAACGGAACTGAATGAACCACTACACAGTATTACTGTATATTTGGGCATATACATTAGATTAGTCAGTACTGAAGCCAAATCTGGACGTTATCTAACAAATTAACTTACGATAACGGTCCAAAAACTAGTACAGCCAAATTTATATGTTAGAAAAATATTAAATACAAATTTTGAAAAAGAGGAAAAATCAAGAGAAGCAAAAAAAAATCTAAATTGATTGCATTATTTTGCTTGAATTTAATTGCATTATCCTTCAATATCTAAATATGCTTGGTGATTAAAATGTTATTTTAATAAATATATCTGTTTAATAAATGCGTTTTGTTTAAATGCACCAAAATACATTGCCTATATTCACTGAGAAATGGGTAAAAAAAAAAGAAAAAAAAAAGGGTGTACTCAATTACGCTCAGCACTGTAGGACTTGATCTCAAAAATAAGTATATCAAAATCCTATTTAATGTTTTTTTTTTTTGCAGTGCAGTGTTTTATTTGTTTAAAACAAATATAATTAATTTAATTTTAAAAATATTACATGAAAAAAGTCATTTCTAAAATGTTAAATGACATTATAAAGAAAGCTTTGCCAATGTTAAAATTGATAACAACATGTCTTGATTGACTGAAAAACAGCATAAGCAATCATCTACATTACTCTGACTGATGCTTTTAAAAGGTCAGAAGTTCACCAAACATTCAGACTGTCCCCGTCCGCTTCAGTGGGTCTTGGTAGACATATTATGTCATTAAGGCACAGGCGGGCACAGCGCTCTTGCCCAGTGTCACCCGTGGGCAAACACAGATTGGCAGCGGCCGCCACATGCCCGCTCACTGGAGCCTGAGAGACAGTGGCTCATGTCTCTGAGAGCAACTGTGTTTGCAAAACACCCACTGTCATCCATGGTCAGACAGATTGAGGCCATGGCAGAGGTTACACAATACGGCCCTCCTCAGGATGTCCTGAGTGTCCCAAACTGAACCATAATGCCAGTCACAAGTCCATTCATCACCCTAAGGGTTACAGTACTCACAAGCCTAGGTAAACCAGGGACACATCTCAAAAGCGATCATGATTTACAGGAAATGGTGATCTTAAGTACAGCAAGTCATTTAATTATGACAGTGAATGTATGAATTAGGGGCGACATGTAAGCGTGTATGGGTGTTTCCAAGTACTGGGTTGCGGCTGGAAGGACATTCGCTGTGTAAAACATATGCAGGAATAATTGGCGGTTCATTCCGCTGTGGCAACCTCTGATAAATCAGAGACTAAGTCGAAGGAAAATGAATGCATCAATCAAATAATTAATGTAGCGTTATAATACACTGTAAAAAGTTTAATAACAAAAAGTTAAGACATCAAATATTATTATGTTGCTTTAGCTTATTTTAATAAGTTAATCATTTTTCAAAACAAATTTTTAAGTTATACAAAGTTTAACTTTATAGTTTTAGTCAGTAACATTGATGTACTGTAAGTTTAGATGACTACACTGAAAAAAATCATTCAGAGATGATTCCTTGGATTTACAATTTTTTTTTTACGTTAAGTGGCTGTAAACAATTTATTTGGGCTCAATTTAAACAAACAAATTAGGTAGAATTTTGTTAAATTTAATTTGTTTGTTAAATTTAAACACAAATAAACAGTTTGCAACAGTTTTGCAGACATCATTTTTTTCAGTGTAGAAAAGTTGCAGTGTAGGTATAGCTGTACTAAGTTTAACAATCATATTAGTGTTTAGGTTGCACATTAAATAAACAAACAAAAAAATTATTGGCAATAATAGTCACAATAGTTTGAGAATAAATTTAAAATGACAAAAATAAAGTCTTAGCAATGCGGTGTTTAAGTGATTTTATAAGATGAATAGCCAGAATAATGAGAAATAATAGAAGTCATACAATTGTAAGACAAGTTGTATTATTTTGAGAGTAATAAGAATCAAGTTAGAGAATTGTGGGATTTAAGTAACTTAAGGTGAGACACTGCAGGCAAAAACTGTTTTGTTTTTGTATTTACCTGTCAGTTTTGACATTTCTGGTATTTGGCTTTTCATTTGGTGTTTTTATTTTCCACAGTTGAATGTAAAGAAAACATACAAACTATAATTTTAAGTGTTTATTTTTTTACAGTATCTGTACAGTAGATTTCATCTTTTTAAAAAGCATTATTCATATTAAAATATTTTCCAAATTATGGAGTGATAAAAACAGATCCAAAATCCCTTCTGTAAAAAATAAAATTGACATTTCTTAAGGTTCAAATTTTAATGCTAAAGAAATATACAAACATTTGTGCAGATTTCATTAAATATTGCCTCATTTACAAATTTAAACAAAACATAAAAAAAATTATATAAAAATGTTTGCAATTCCCAATGTACAGGCAGTCAACAGGTGCTAATTATTTTACCCAATTTTGTCTTGTCGTAGATGTAGATAATATAGAAGTAGATAATAAGTAGCTGAAATAAGCACGGCTTTTCTGCGTGGAGTTTGCACATTCTCCCTGCGTTTGCGTGGCTTTCCTCTGGGTGCTCTGGTTTCCCCCACAGTATTGTCAGTTGTGTGTGTGTGTGTGTGTGTGTGTGTGTGTGTGTGTGTGTGTGTGTGTGTGTGTGTGTGTGTGTGTGTGTGTGTCCTGCTGTCCTGCTGTC
>CAIGQZ010032409.1:17195701-17210754 GCA_903798205.1 Danio tinwini
AATAATAATAATAATAATAATAATAATAATAATAATAATAATAATAAATACTTTCTTCCATTCATATTTTACAGAACTCATTTATATAGAGGAGCAGTTTTAAATCAGCCATTGCTAATATTACGCAAAAGCAAACAGTCATTCAAACCATCTCGCCCCTGCTTACCTTTACATGATATATATTTATTGATACTTGTGGGCCGGCTGAAGCAGGCCGGAGCTCATAAAGATCTGTCTCGACCAACTGGCTCCTTTTATTGAAGGAGCTGGCAGAGTTGGGCCGGGCTGGCAACAAAGCCTCTGCCCGAATTTTAGAGGTGGGGATCTTTGTTAGTGTTGTGGGATTGGAGGTCTATGATGAGAGGAACACGGACAGATGAGTGATCCATGCACAGTGAAGATGAAAAGAAAAAACATGAGCAGAAACGAATATGCAATTCAAAACGACAGCATGTTTAACTGAATGAAATGAGCAACATCTGACCACACATTTGGGCATTTCTCCCAATGCATAACCACTCGGGCATTAAAAATGAGCAAGCACAGAAAGTGGAAAACATGTCTAGTTTTTCTAAATGTAAAATTAGGCTATGGACAATTAAACTGCTGGACGGAAGAACAATGGATAACTTTAAGGTTAAAGAAAATGTCAAAAAGGCCATGCAAACTTGTAAAAAACACAATAGGGATATGATATGGGATGTACTAGACAATACATAAGTATTATGAACAAAATGCTACTGTAAAAAACACAAAAAAACGTCTATATACACTGTAAAACCCAATAAGTTAAGGTAACTCAAACTATTTGAGGAAACCGATTGCAACAAACCATTTAAGTTCAAAAACTAATCCGAATGAGTACGGTGAACTTATTCTGTTTGAGTACATGAAGCAATTAGAGCACAGTAAAACCCAATAAATGAAGAGAACTCAAACCAACTAAGTACAATAAAACCCAATAAGTTAAGGCAACTCAAACCATTTGAGGAAACCGATTGCTACAAACTAAGTTAAAAAAAACAAATCTAAGAGTACTGTGAACTTACTCCATTTAAGTTAAAGTAATGAGGTATTTAATTAACTCATTACCTTCAACATTGAGTTCAAAGCTCTTTTCAAATGAGAATTAACTTTCAGTCAATTTTGAGTTTACACTCATTTCACTTAATAAAGTTGACTGTTGGGTTTTACAGTGTACTGATATATGTATGACCTGAAGATGATCAAATTAACGGCAAATTTAAATTTAAGAACTGTCCCTTTAAGCGGATATGTAGTACACAGTCTACTCTCTAATCATTTACTTAATTTAGCTTTAATATATTTGCATAAGACTTAAATCTGATATGGTTCTTACAGATGCCCGGTCTCTGGAGTGCCTGGCCACACTGAAAGGCAGTCGACCATCTGCAGACACTGCAAAAAGACAGAAATAAATCAAAATGAGAATCAAAAAGAAAATAATACATTATGACCACTGACTTATATGTGCTTGAATGAAGTTAAACAGATCGTACAGTCAAGCAAACACACTGAAACCTTAAATGCAAAAATAGCCACATTATATTTATCACCCAGATGCATGACAGAAAAAGAAATGGTCCCACTTTGTATTAAAAACTTACATTACTTACATTTATGTTAATCTCTTGGTACAATGCACTTTTTATGTACTGTACATACATGATTTTAGCCCATTCGGACCCTGTGTCCATTACAATGGACATCACATATCAGCCCATGTTTTTTTGTGGTTCCTGAACATTTCATCTAATTTAAACCCTGCAGTCCATGAGAGGGGATCACTGTCATCCAATCAAATGGCAGTAAAGCTTGGCATGTGGTAATCTGAAAAAATTATTCACTACACTGAAAAGCATCATGGCATCACTTCACTCCAGACACAGATCTAAGCCGCATTTAAAATGCTTTTATTCAGATTTATTGATATGTTTGTCAATATTTCATAGATTGCATGTAAAAAATGGGGGATTGCACTTGCTAATTAAACATTTAACATTGCAAGCTTTAGATCAGGATTATTTCAAATATGTCTGTCCGGATGTACAATGGGTTCAGGATCTCTTATTGAAATTAAATCTCAAATAATGCTGATTGAACTTTTTATATTAAAAAAAATCTATATTGATGTACTAATTCATTGCTGAAACAATTTCATATGCACAATATACCGGTGTTGAAGTTCTTGAGCATATAGCAGAGGGAAATATCTCAAATATGCACACTATGTCGAGCAATGAGGAAGATGAAATTAATGTTTGTGATTTTGAAAATAAATTTCAAGATTATACCAACAAGTATAACTGTTCTGAAAAAAATCTATATACTTTCAGGGTGTTTAATTTTTATTATTATAATTTGATCTCATTTATAGGAGCCACAAGAACTGTAAAAACATACTTCGGGTCTGAAGGGGTTAAATTGTACACATATTTTTAAAATGATTGGAAATTACACTGTTAAGCCATACTTTACACCTTAATCCACCCTTAAACATACCCATACCACCAACCCTGTCCCTAACCTTAACCATATCTTGCCTCAATAGCACCATAAGTGTTGTGCAATACAATATGAACACAATAAGTACATTGTACTGTTTTAAAATGCAAGTATCTGGTAGTTGAGGCCACTTAACTAAATGAAAATGACCTTATGACTTATTCTCCCTCGTGTGGTAAATAACAGAGGAAAGAAACTCAAATAGGTTTGATTACGTGGAGGGGAAGTAATTGATGACAGAATTGTTATTAGTGGATGAACTATCCGTTTAACATAAAGTGGGATCAAAGAGACTCAAAGGTTTGGGATCACTTGAGGGTGAATACATTTTTATTTATTTGGGTGAAGTATCCATTTAAAGTTAAAGTTTTTAGTGCGATGGATTATTAGCGGAGTCATCATTTCTGTGCAAACTGGTCAAAATGTCCTAAAAACAGCATTAGCTGCATCCCAAATAGCACACTATACACTTATGCACTATGCACTTACACACTCAACAGCATAGAATATGTACAGTTGAAGTCAGAATTATTAGCCCCCCTAAATTATTAGTGCTAGAATTATTTTTTTTTTATTTAATTATTATATTATTTTTTTCTTCAATTTCTTTTTAACAGAGTGAAGAATTTTTCAACACATTTCTAAACATCATAGTTTTAATAATTCATTTCTAATAACTGATTTATTTTTATCTTTGCCATGATAACAGCACATAATATTTTACTAGATATTTTTCAAGACACTTCTATACTGACATTCAAAGGCTAAACTAGGTTAACTAGGTTAACTAGGCAGGTTAGGGTAATTAGGCAAGTTATTGTATAATGATGGCTTGTTCTATAGACTATTAAAAAAATAAATAGCTTAAATGGGCTAATAATTTTGACCTTAAAATGGCTTTAAAAAAAATTTTAAACTGCTTTTGTTCCAGCCGAAATAAAACAAATAAGACTTTCTCCAGAAGAAAAAATATTATCAGACATACTGTGAAAATTTATGTTAAACATCTATTGGGAAATATTTAAAAGAGAAGAAAAAATTCAAAGGGGGACTAATAATTCTGACTTTAACAGTATGTAGTGTCATCCCAATTGGAACACTAATGATTTTTTACTAAGCGGAAATTCTAACCCTTTCCCTGATGACGTTTGACGGTTGCTAAGTTAGTAGGTGCATCCCAAATTGCGAACTTATGCACTATTCTATGGCATTTGTAGTAAAAATAGTGTAAGTAGTGCGTTCACACTGACAACTCTAAAAATAATAAGTGCACTTTAAATACCCGGATGATGTACTCATTCAACTGGTAAAATGAGGTGGGTAATGTTGGACATTTCACATACTCAGCCACCGCAGCTTTGCTCACATAGCGGAAGGGGCGATGCTTTCGGGTGCTCATGTTGGATTACTTTATTTATTTTGGGTTGTGTTCGCAAAATTCTTCTATGAGAGAGATTATACCACCTCCCGATGGTGAATGCAGTTATACTCATGGCAGGTATTATTTTGGTACTTTGGTTTGGTCATTTATTTCACTAATTTGGAATCAGGGAAACGGTTTGAATTTCTGCTTAGTAAAAAAACATTAGTGTTCCATTTAGGACGACACTACATACATATAATATGCTGTTGAGTGTGTAAGTGCATAAGTACATAGTGCATAAGTGCATAGTGTATAGTGTGCCATTTGCGACGCAGCTAGTGAAATAAATCACTAGCCAATCTAACTGCATTCACCAACGGGAGGCGGTATAATCACTCTCATAGGAGAGTTTTGCTTTCACAATCCAAAATAAATTAAGTAATCCAGCATCAAAAAGCTCCACCCCTTCCGTTATGTGAGCAAAGCAGCAGCCATTGAGTGCATGAAGTATCCAACATCACACACTTCATTTTAAAGGTTGAATAAGTGCATCATCCAGATATTTAAAGTGCACTTATTCTGAATTCGCTACTTACACTATTTTTACTACAAAATGGTGTACATAAGTGCATAAGTTTGAGATTTGGGATGCACCTATTGTTTGGAGAGATTCAAATTTCAAGCATATCAGAAAACAAATGGCTTATTTGATGAAAAAGTACACCTTTAAGAACCTAAATGTAAAAGCCACCATTGTTTTTTATGCTCACGCCACTGAACTTCTAACTGGGCGATTTGGAATCAAACAATGAATGGATTATTACCCAGAACTCAATTTAAATGGTGTAATCTTATTAGAAAGTGTACAGTTTGATTTAGTGGCTAATTTGTATTAATATATGATCGCATTCATAGATTTTAGTAAGAGTTGCTCACCCCCCAATGAGGATTAAAGTAAGAGGTGGGGTTTGGGGAGCACCTTTTTTTTTTTTCTCAAATCATATATTTTTATTTAAATCCCTTTTCTGATAATACCTAAAATAGTCATATTTCCTCATGAGGACTAGAATATCTTTAGCTACTGGAAGAATCTGCTCTGAAACTTCTTGGCAAAGCATAACAGAGAATTTGAAAATTAACCTCATTACATAAGAGGCTTTCAGTCTAATTGGGGCATTGCAGCAATGTATCAGATGTCTACCATAGAAAAGTTTCCAGAAAGCTAACAGTGCAAGTTCATTATAGCACAGTAAGTTACTTTTCTCCACACAGATGGAGGCTGTTTCTCTTAACCGAGTGCTCAGAACTCACTCAAACCACCAGTTGCCTGGCAACCAGAGCAATTGGTCCCTGAATGTTGTATCCAATAAAATATAAATGTTACAAAGGAGAGGAAATAGTAATTGCTTTATGCTACACCTCATACATGTCTAACACATTTAAGTCAGAAGGACATCCTTTAAAATAAATCCACAGACACAAACACGCACGCACAAAGTGATTGGATGCATCACATTCTCACAATATTCAATAAGCAGTGCTTCTTGAAAAGAAACGAATTGCGAATAAGCGAGGACACAGAGAAAATACATGCAGACAACAAAACACAGTTCAAAAGTATGAGAAAATTAAACCAAACTGAATAAAACACCAGTGACCTTCATTACAAACACACCATGAACATAAAATTTGTGAAAAAATACAATATGTGACATAAAATACACTAAAACAAAACATTAGACAAGCATCACCCTTAAAACAACATGCCCAAGCCCATGTTTGCCAGCCACATTGCAAAACAGCTCCATGTGACAGAGATCACCTGTGGGTTTCCGCTTAACACACGCATGATGTTGGGTAGGTCTAGGGTGCCTTACGGTAGCCTTTAAAACACTCTTCCGGGAAGGAGAGCACGTCTGAATATCAGATTTTTTTGTGAACTCAGCCTTCTTAATCACAGCTACAAGAGGGAGACACAAAATCAAGGATAGGCACAGCACAACTCAGGAACAAAAGAAGATCAAGTCATTTAAACCCTTAAAGGGGTGGTCCACTTCAATATCATATTTTAAACTTTAGTTGATGTGTAATTGAGCTCTGTGAACATAAACAACATCTCTGAATGTAAAACGCTCAATGTTCAATGCAAAGGGAGCCTACAGTGAATGAATTTGGGGACTATAAAAAAATACATCCGGGCTGGTAAGATCACAAGAGCTTCCGGTTACGTGCATTCACCTCACACATACACCCTGCGCAGCAAAGAGGTGTGGCCAGAGGCGCTGTTATGCTATAGCAGAGAAAGCTAAAATGCCGTCCAAACACTGCTATTTCCACAGAGCTTGATCTGTTTCTGAATTTGGGTTTCCAAAGGACACGACACAAAGAGAGAAGTGCTTACAATTTAATTTTAATTATGTTCCAGAGAATTATTTAAAAAAAGATATAGCTAGCATTAGACAAAGGAGAACTTCCAGAATCTCTCCCAGTTCAGTGCTGAATTCAGCTAAAAACTCCTCCAAGCATAATAGAAGAAGCTGTGGATTGTGAGTCACAACCTGTAATTTTATATGTAAAAAATGATCAACTACAGGCACAGTTTTTAGCGTTGATGATATGTTGCAGCAAGGACATAAACAAGGATGTAAACAAAGGGAAATGCTGTTTGGCACCGTTAACAATTTAGCTACAAATTTATATTTATCAGTCAAACCGCTGTAAACACCCACCATCTCTCTTTAGCAGTGCTGGAGGGTCTCTCTATGTGGCCACTTTCCCTGTGTTCTACATCTCAAATAACAAACTCGCAAAAGATATAAGAACATTTTATATTACTTACACATGCTTATTCTGAATATATGAAAGACACTTGTCAGATTTTATTTTACAGAGCAGGCGTGAGGCTCAGCTGTGTGCTCTTCATTTTCTGTCTGATTTAGGCAGCTAACGCTGCTAACAGCTGCTTGTAGAGTGTGACGTGGAGCCAATGCGTGAATCACAGCACAATATGTTAGCTGACCAATCAGAGCCTCTTGAGGGTGGGCCTTTCAGAGGAGCTAGGAAATATGACAGCTGTTTTCATGTTAACTGAGTAGCTGTATATAATAAATATATATTTAAAAAACAATGTGATCACAGAGCATGCATGAGCACAGATTGCTTTGCATCTTACAAACACAACCAAGCCTTAAAAATACACTGTGGACAACCCCTTTAAATGATCAAATAAATTTTTACAAAAAAAAATTTATAACATAGGAAAAATTAAAAGAACATGTGATGGCCAGTGTGCAGGAATACATACATCAGAAATGCATTGAGATTTCATTTATTTCAAGAAGGTAATTACAATTAATGTAACTAAATTTACATGCAATTTAAATCAGCACTTCTGTTGTCTCTAAAAATCAATATTTAAATGTAAACATTTTTTTTTTAAACAAAATTATTTAAACAAAAAACAAAAACATCCATCCAAAGTTTTACATTTTATATCTAACCAAAGACCATTAATATTTAAACCTTTAATTTGTTGAAAAAGAAAATGTGCTACAGGAAATGTCATACTGTAGGAAGAAAATAGAAATAAAAACAAACAAAGGATAACACATTGAATGTCACTCCAGCAACAAAAACCTTTTTTCTTCTTCATCTCATCCTTCTGAAGGGGTAATGGCTCCTTGCGAACAGGTTTGCGTTCAGGGGTGGAGATCCGTCCTTTGGCTCTGCCTCCTTTAGCCTTTGGTTTGACAGGTTTCTCTGCGGCTGGTTTCTTGACAGGACTCTTCACTCTTGGTAGAGGCTCAATTTTCTCTGTGGCCATGCTCCTATCATCATCTATAGAGTATATGAGGTGAAACACGCAAGCTATACTTATGCCAGCCTGTAAACATACATTTACTTGATATCCAACATGGCCCTTACAGAAATAATAAAAACACCAAACTGCACTCTATATACTTGCACACCAGCAAATTTACAAAACAGTTAACATTTGGAATGGTTTTGTCATTTGCTGAGCAAATGTAATGCAAAAAATATATATTAAAATCAGACCTTGAGTGTCCACCCAGGAGCTGTCTAAGATGGAGTCATCAATGGTAGTTTCATCTTTGTAGTCATCATAACTTTGAGTTGGGGCCTCACTCTCTGGTACCTCTAACTCTTTAGCTGGACATACAGGAGGCTCAACTGGCTCAGGAACATCTACGATTTCCTCCAGACTGGGAGCCTCCATCTCTACTTTTTGAGCTATTTCAACAGACTCTTCCTCCTTCTCCTCTTCCTCTTGGAGGAGCTGTGGGTGTTCCTCTTCAGAGGGAGCAGAGAAGCGTACGCTGTGCCCAGACACTTCGCTCTCATCAATGGTCTGCACCACTGTTATAAAATCATCTTCTACTGTCACCACTGACTCAATCGCAGCTCGAGGCTCAAGAGTTTCTTCTGCAGCTTTTGCCCCTTCCAAAACTTTTTCATCCTCCACCTCTTCTTTCTCAATCACTTTATCCTCCTCTTTTTTGATGACAACTTCTGGCTCAGATTTTTCTGCCTCTGGCTTCTCTTCCAAGATTAAAGCTGGCTTTGGTTCTGGCATGACCTCTTCAGGCTTCTCAGCAAGCTCCACCTCTTCCTCTGCTTCTTGAGTGACTGTTGTGTCAACAGGAGCCTCATCTGGCTTTAAAGGAGCTGCCTTAAGTTTCTCCTCAGCAACTTTCTCTTTAAAAGGCTCAGCTGAGTCTTTCATCTTTACCTCCTGCTCAGAAGGTCTCTCTTCTCTAAAATATTTCTCAAAAGATCCAACAGGGGATAACCTGTTAGGATCCGTTTTGAGAGCTTCTTTTTCACCTGGTGATCTAGGTTTCTCCTCATCTGTGGCGCTTTCTACAGAAGATGCTGGGGATGGTCTGAGAGGTCGAGCAATTCTGTCCTTTGCAGCTCCAGTGAGCTGATACACGTCCTCTGCATCCACCTCCTCATAGGCTTCTTGGTGGACAAGGTCTGGCTTATTCTTCACCTTCTCCCTGAGTTCCTGGAGCTCCCGTTCCTCCTCTACACTCAGTGGCCGGTCTTCCATCTCCAATCTGCGAATTTGCCTCTCATAGGCAGCTATTTCAGCTTCAGTTTCAGCTGCAAGTTTAGAATCTGCATCAAGATCAGGCTTTGCTTCCTCAAGAGTAACCGTCACTTTTGGTGTGATAAATGTTTCTGCTGATTTGTCTAGCAACCCTTTCTCATTCTCTGGTAAAGTTGGGCTCTTGATTTCTTCTAAAGATTCAGTTGTCAAAAGGCCAGACTTGTCTTGCACATTGTCTGTAGAAGGTTCTCCAAAAGGTGAACTTTCATTTTCAAAGGAATCTTTTTTTTGTGGCTTTTCTTCTTCTGATTTTGCTTGTGGCAAAATAACTTCTATTGCTTTTACATATTCAGTTGATTGACTCTTCTGTTGGCCAAATGCAACAAAGCCAGTTTCTTTCTCTTCTGATATCACAGTGTTAAAAATCTGAGAAGAAGTGTCTATTGGACTGTGCACATCTGCAGGGGATGGCATGGGACCAGAATATTCGCTAAAGACACAATATCCTTGCTCCTCCAACTGCATTTCTCTTTTTGTAGCAGTTTTGGCCTGGTCACCTTTGAACAAATGTGCAAAAGAATCACTCACAAGAGAGGACATGTCCATTGGGACAGACTTTCTCCTCATCATCTCCTGATCCGTGTTGTCTGACGTTAACCTTGAACGAGTACCTGCCAGGTCCAACATTTCAGGTAAGTCTGGGGCCATGACGGTGCCATTCTTATAACAACACTTAGCTTGAATGGGTGATTCTGGAGATTCTGTCAGTGAACTGGTCTTTACATCAGTGACTGTTGCTTGGGGAATTGAAGATGATGCAGTTGTAACAGAGGTAGTTGCCTCCAGGATCAGTGGGGGAAACGGAGGGAGTTTCTCCACTGAGGGGGTTGTGACAGGAAGGTAATTAGCTGATTCATCAAGGCTCCCACTAGTATGAGACATGATGTCAGTGGCCAATGGAGAGAAATTTCTGGGACATCCTTGGGCATCTCCATGGTCCATTGCCCCAATAGTAATATTCAAAGAGTAACTTCGCTGCTCTAGTGCCAATTTCCCAGGAGACAATCTGCAGTCATCTCTTCTGTCTGCTGGTGAAGTGGTATCTAGTGTGTTTGCACTACTTTTCAGAAGATCTGGTTGAACTTCCAAAGATTGTGTTTGAGCCAATGTGCTGTAGCTGATTTCAGGAAGTGGCATGTTACTAGTAAAGTCCTTTTGTTCTTCTGATGTAGTACTCAGCTCATAATATCCTTCTCCTTGAGATCCGGCAGCATCAGTTTTAATTGTTGTGGTCTCAAAGTAAGCAGACATGCCAGATTTATCCTTTATGTCTCCCTCTGCTGCTGTTATGTCCATTTGTTTTTCTTGGAACTGCTCTGATTTGACCTCATTAATATTGCTGGCGACACATAATTCGATTGAAGGCTGTTTCACAGCACCACTTTGTCCATCAGGATTTTCAGTTGGAACCTCACAAGGTTCTTTGGCATAACCCTGATCACTTGGAGGCACTTCAAACTCCTCCATGGGGCATGTCAGAGCAAAGGGGCTTTCTGGCATATCTGCATCTCTGGCAAGGCTCTGGTAAGATGAAAGATCATCATCGAGATGCATTGTGGATTCAGTGAAGTCCATGCCAATAGGGTCTGTCCTCTCACTCTCTGGCCTCTCTGCTTCCATCTTCAAAGCTGAAAGCAAATCTCAAGTAGTCTGTATTGTATTGAATTATTAATAATTCAAAGTACAACTTGTTTGCCAGGCCAACCACCACACAGACAGGCAAAGCTCTTGGTAAAATAAACATCCATTTTCAAATACCAGCAGCCGATGAGACGCACATACCAATTCAGTGATAGAGTGATAGCATGGATATGACAAGGACCAGCATGCAGACCCAGAACAATTAATGTTGCATGGATGTGGTCCAGAAAATGAAGATGAAATATCCAAGGCGGTGGTCCAAACACGATACTGACGTCAGCACACCAGCAGCAAGATGGAATGGCTGATTTAAAAACTTCTGCCAAATACACATACAGAGATTATGGAAAATGCACAGTGGTTCTCATTTTCAGTAGATAAACACTAGTAAAAACCTTTAAGACAACATGTGAGCTACTTGTTGATTAAGCTTATTTGTGTGCATTAATTAGGTTTAAAATACCCTTATACAAAAAATACCACTGATTCGATTATTCAGCATTTCACATAATAATAAAATAAAATGAACATTTTAATGTAAACCACATGAAATGACAATGCTTTGAGGAAAAAAGCAAAAATAAAAAAACAAATTAATTTAAATTTAAATGAAATCAACAAGCTTGGCTTTTCAAATGCCTTTGAAAATGAAGCATAACAATATCAAAATATCACAACAGCAGAGATTCACAGAATCCCACATGAAAAAATGCAGGTGTTTTGTTGGAGCATGCAGCAAAAAAATCACCTACAAACTGGCAATGTAGCTGGCAAATAAAAATAACTAAGCAATGGATAACAATAAACTGTATGGAAGAGGTCGACCTGGCAGCAGTAGCATCAATACAGGAATAAGCAGAAAGGTTCAGAAAAAGCTTCATCAGATAGCTAGCAGATGACAGCTGCTCTGGGAAAAGCAGTCAAGAAGAAAGACAATGACAGACAGACACATAGCTCTGGCCACAAAAGCTGGTCACCATCAAGCCTGTGTTGCCTTGCAGCATTAGCAGATAGAGGAGATATTTGAGCCCACATTCCCTAAGAAAGCTCTCACGGTGCTTTCGCTTTTTTTGTGAAGGGAGAGAGAAGCATGCAGGTCGGGAGAAGGATGGACACACCTTCTGTAGGGCTTTCTTGCCCCCCTGCCTCCTCAGCTCTCCCATTAGGAGCCTCGTCAGCAGCAGTAGCTGCCTGTGTGTGAACATCGGCCTGCAGGCCCGACAGAGCCTGGGCCTCGCCTATGACCTCTGCCCGCTCTAGGAGCTCAGATGGGGGTTCAGGCTCAGGCTCCTCCCCACTCCACTGCTCCTCATCCTCCTCTTCCTCCTCCTCCTCTTCCTCTAGAGCTGCTGCTGTTGCTGCGGCTTCTGAAGTCTCCTCCTCTTCCTCCTCCGCAGCTGAGAGACTCTCTATGGTCTCCTCTTCTTCAGAAAGAGGGAGACAAGTGGAAACATCAAGACTATAGACAACACAGACTTGGGTTACTTGGGAATAAAAAGACGGGACACTTTCAGCTCTATCGTTTATGTAATTTATGATTTGCAGTATGTACCTGTGTTTTCTCTGACCTTCAGTATATGATTTAGTGAATAGAGGGAATGAGAAAGATGTTCATGCACACCATTAAACAACAGTATAATCAAAGCAACAATCTTAGCTTGCTGCCTCAAATTTGCACTGCTTTGCAGAGTAATGTTATTGTATTTTTGCACATACGCTTTTAGAATTGTATGACTTAGAAATTCATTTGTTTTCTCTGAAGAACATTGTTTTTGGAGTGAACATGACTAAAACATTTATATCTCTTTTCTGTTTGTGATGTTCCAGACTTTAAATGGGCTTCATTTGGATTTTCAAAATACAGCCACACTGGATCTGATGTTTCTAAAACTGCTACATGCAGTTCGAAAGAGATTTCCGAAAGGAAAACTTGCATGCGTGCGATTGCTTAAATCAGTTAACTTCAGCCAGTAATCAACGTCGGCTCTTTCTACTCATTTCCAAATATGCACCACTCAGTTACATTATTTCAAAAGCCTATGACAAATACTGTACTTCAGCTCCTTCATTTGTTAAATTTTATTCCTGAATATAAAAAATGACTTGCACACAACACACTTTCACACATTGCTATGTGCATCTGCATTGTTTCTCAGAGACTGAACTAAATTCATAGTGGCATAATGCTGGACAGTGAGTTATTGAGATGTCAGAATGAATGTAAAATTGGAGATGTAGAATTCTTGCACCGAACAAAGCTTTTGATGTAGTTTTTTTTTTTGAGAGAGAGTAAGAGAAAGACAGAGAGAGAGGGAGAGAGAAGAAACTGCAATGGTGTCTGCTGGGAGTCAGGCTAGATATGGTGACGCAGAGACCACAGCAGGTCATTGGCTCAGCTGGAGACTACAGTGGAAGGTGGGATGGAGTGAAGTAGGAGGATTAGAGAGAGAAGTTGAAAATTAGAGAGGTTGACAAAAATTGGCAGCAAATGTAAAGTGATTTAAGGGATTTACTGATTTTAACTGCACTTAATGATCCTGTTATCGGATTGTCTTAGTACCTTTGAGGAGGTAATACAACCTTAAACAAGTTATTACTTACAAGAAAAAGTGATTCGATGAAAACTCATTATTATACTCAAAACGGTATATGGAAAACTCAAGCAGAATTGTGAAATAGTCTCATAAAAATAGAATTTACTGTAAAATGCAAAATGGCATGGGATTTAACAAATTCTGGATAAATTAAAAGTGTACACCTAAGCAAAAAGGGATCTAGACTAAAGCCTGTCGTCTGTCCATTATTAACTGCAAAGAAAATGTAAATATCAAATACAAATATATACTGTATATAAACAATTATAAAAACAAGAACTAAATCATTTTTTCTATCTTGATTACTTTTAAAAGAAATAAAAACTCTACTACTGTATATAAAGAAATCTAATTAAAAATGCAGCTACATTTGTAAAGTTTCACAAAACATATAAAATATAAAACTTTAAGATACTATATTTATTATATTTAATTGAATTATAAACTGTGGAATAGACTCTTAAGGCTACGTTCACCTGCAGTCAAATGTGACCCAAATCAGATTTTTTGTGACTCAGATCTGTTTTTGTCTTGACAGTGTGAACAGTCCAAACCACATGAAATCTGATCTTTTCGATTCAGATTTCATATGTAGTCTTAAATCAGACCCAGATCTAATGTTTTGCAGTGTGAACGATTATGTCGGATTTCATGTGCCTTTTACATAATCTTTGAGCAACATGCATCATCATTTCTGTGCTGCAAACATCATCTACTACTAAGCAGCATAGTAGAATAACACACAGAACAAATACTCGCAGTTCAGTCTGCGGCTGCTCATTAACTCTTGATGAGTTCACTACACAGGCGGCCAGAAAGACACGCATCGTTGTTGTCATAAATCACGAATTATCCGTGTTTTCAATCACAAGAGACTTATTTTAGGTTTCAAATAGCGAAATACACATAAGTAGTAGCAGAACAACCCTTTACAGTTTATAAAATACAGCCCGGTTGTCTGTGAAAAGGAGACCAATCATATTAAGCATAATTTTGACACTATGCTTACTTTATACAGTATACATTGTGTGCATAATTAGACATTTTTGCTGTCCGTAATTGTACTTTTGTGCATGAGGGTCAGTTTTGTACCATGATCTGTTCACACTGCAAGTCTGATATTGGCCACATTTATGAAATCAATGTGAACAGCTTTGCAAAAAAAATCAGATCTGAGGAAATTTGAGAATCAGATGTGAGCCCTAAAGCCTTGCAGTGCGAACATAGCCTTAGATTTTTTGTGGAATTTTACAAATGTAACAGCATTTTTGATTAATTTATTTTACCAAACAAATGATTCTGGATAGGTTTAAATGAAAAATAAAATGGATTACAGAACAAAATATAAACAAAAAATGGAATTTACAAAAACTGGGTTTCTGCAGATATCATAATGTCAAATTGAAGGTTTTTAAGACCATTTTGAGGCCACTAAGTATTACATTCAAGACCTTTATCACAATATTAAAAACACGCATACAGATAAAGAAAAAACTGCAAAAAAAAAAATATCACAAATTAAGTGGCAAAATAAATGTATTCTAATTGAACAGTACTGAAGACAGGTTAGATGCATCATTTAACTAAAGGAAAAAAAACATCTTAAGGCTGATTTATACTTTCGCCTGGCGCCTCACCGCACACCTCCACTGACTGCACATGCACCTCAAACGAACAAGGCTTTTTAAAACGACAGGGGGCGGTCAAAAGAAACCCACCGTAAAGTCAGACGGATAAACCAAGAAGTAGGAAGTTTCCAGAACTACATCATATCATTAATATCGTTCAGGATTTT